>BSBK01000212.1:602500-1025000 GCA_027943335.1 Chamaecyparis obtusa | reverse complement strand
TTGTACTAGTGTATAATGATCCTTGTTAGAAGATCCTTTACCCTATTAGGAGTAGCTTTAAAATATATTAAGTATAGTAGACCTAGTCAAGGGTCAGATCCTATTAGGAGTCTTTTCTAATTGTCCCTATTAGGGGAGAGGACGCACTGTCCAAGAGCTCACTGCTCAAAGAGCAGAAGGCTAAAACCTTTTGAATAACAGATACACACTATATCTGGATTTTGGTGAACTATGCTTTGACCTGCTATCTGGATCAGTTCCAATGTATAAAACACATACTTTACTTGGTCATATAGACCTCCTCATGATGGCTCCACACTTCACACACTCTGCTTTGCTATGCTTGATCAACTATGAGCCACACTCAAGCAATCACAAATGACTACCTATAAATATCTTTCCTCTAAATGATACAATCAGGTCAGCCTATTAGAACCACCTTGAAATCATATTAGAGAAACCATAAAAAACTTCTATAATCATTTTTTTGGCTCTAGCATGCATGCAAAACATTCTGGGACTTGTTCATTAAGGTAATTGTAGACACACGCTACACACTGTCAGCTCTACCAAAACAACTAGCTCTTTCTCCTCAAGCTGAATTAACTCATGTGCTCTTGACCAAAAATTCACAACACTTCTCTAAGCTTAACTCCAAGGGCACATACCCCAAAGATGGGCGTAACTCACAAACCAATAAAATCTATGTCGGCTCTCTTGAACAATCATAGGAAACTACTACCGGCGAATAGCGACTGCATAACTTCACTTCTACTAAATATCAGACTATGCATCCATAACTAAAATATCACTAACATGTATCCAAAATATATCCAAGGGCACATGTCTCTATGATAACTATACATACAACCATACACAGAACACTTCCTATTACTCTGTCAGGAACACTGCTGACACCACCTACTATATAACTATCTGTACTAATAGTTAATCTCTATGCCCATGATATCATATTGATATCATGTCCATGCTTCATATACTAAAGGCTTACTACATAATACTTCCTCACATGCTACTTTCCATATGTTGTCATCAATGACAAACATATAGTCAGTACTAAACTGCTGGAAAATCTCCAACAATCTCCCCCTTTGGCATTGATGGAAACATGTGGAATGAAAAACTACCATCAACCCAAGTGAACATTTCTTTTATAACATTCTCCATTTCCTCATCAAAACTCCCCCATAGATGAATCCTCCATCTGCTGCAATATTTTCTAATATTCTTCATTTGCTCAATTGAACTACTGTCATAAGTGAATACTGCTCCCCCTTAGTATGTTAGTCCTCCTTTTACTTCTATTTTTCATGAATCTGTATATTACTCCCCATTTGACATCAATGGAAAAGGGTGCCATTCATTTTAAGCACTAGTACTACTCCTGAGGTAGAGTAGTCAACCTTCCATCAGTCCCTGAGGATTGATGCCTTTCCTTCTTTCTTCTAAGCAGAAACAGGGAAGGTAATTACTCCCAACTTCTCCCTGAGATACTCAAAAGTATCCTTAGGCAAGGGATTTCTGAATATATATGCCAAATGATCTTTGGTTCTCACATAATCTAGCTTGACTTCTTTCTCTACCACTTTCACTCTTAGGAAGTGATACTTGATCTCAATGTGCTTTGTCTTTGCATGCATCATAGGGTTCTTTGACATATTGATAGTGCTAGTGTTATCACAGTGAATAGCAATACGATAATCAATCTGAATTCCAAACTCCTTTATCATCTACTTGATCCAAACAATTGTAGAAAAATTTAAAGCTACTGCAACATACTCCGCTTCTACTGTTGACTGAGAAATACAATTTTTTTTCTTGCTTGTCCAAGTGACAAGTCTATTACCAAGAAACACTGCTCCACCTGATATACTCTTTCTTTCATCAACACATCCTGCCCAATCTGCATTAGTGTACACATGAAGCTCAACATTTTATGAATTAGGATACCATAGACCATAATCTATAGTTCCCTACAAGTATTTGAATATCCTCTTTACTACCATGAGGTGACTTTTCTTAGGTTCTATTGCAAATCTTCCAACTATGCCAACTGCATTGGAAATATCAGGTCTAGTCTAAGTAAGATATATGAGTTTACCAATCATAGACTTGTAAAATGTTATGTCTACTATTGGTGAGTCATCTTCTTTTGTAAGCTTCCATCTAGTAATCATAGGAGTCCCTACTGGCTTGCAATCATCCATCTCGAATTTCTTTAATATTTCTTTCACATACTTGGACTGATTAATGAAAATACCTTTCTCTATTTGTTGCACATTCAATCCCAAAAAGTACTTGATAGGACCAATCATACTCATCTCAAACTCATTTTGCATTTCTTTGGCAAATTCTACACTTAATTTGTCATTACCTCCAAAGATAATGTCATCAACAAATATGGCTACAAGTAGTAAACCTTCAGATGTCTCTCTAATGAATAGATTACAATCTGCTACTCCTTTCTTGAATCCAATCTTTGTTAGATGTCCATCTAGTCTTTCATACCATGCTCTAGGGGCTAGCTTAAGTCCATAGAGGGCCTTCTTCAATTTGCATACCATATTAGGCTTGTCTAATAGAGTGAATCCTTCTAGCTACTCAATGTATACTTCTTCTTTTAGATCTCCATTTAGGAATGCTGACTTGACATTCATCTGATATACTTTGAAGTTTTTGACTGTAGCATAAGCTAGAAATAACTTAATAGCTTCTAATCTTCTCACAGGTGCAAATGTGTCTAAATAATCAATGCCTTCTCTTTTTGCATATCCCTTACATACTAATCTTGCTTTATTTCTTACTACTATACCATCTTCATTCATCTTTTTTCTAAATATCCACTTTGTTCAAATTACATTCTTATCACTAGGTCTTGGGACTAGTTCCCAAGTGTCATTCTTAATAATCTGATCAAGTTCTTCTTTCATAGCATCATGCCAGTCTGAGTCATTACAAGCATCTTTAACACTTAAGGGTTTAATCTGAGATAGTAAACATACCAGTTCACTGCTAGCTGAATTCTTTGTTTGTGATCTTGTCAAGACTTTGTCGCTCTGATCTCCAATGATGTCTTTCTTGGAATGATTTCTATATTTATACTTTGGAACTTTAGGTGATGTTGACTCATTATCCTTAAGAGTATCTTCTTCACTTGTTTTAGGGTCATTGAATAGCACATCAATACTATCTAACATTTCCTCAATAACTGTCTCACTAGTGGAGGTTTTAGGTTCTTCTTCAATCATGGATGAGTAATCATGATATCTTTCTTGAACCATAAAATTTTAATTAATCTTCACATGAGCACTTTCTATGATCTTTTTCAATCTTAAATTAAAACATCTATAAGCTTTACTTTTAGTAGAGTAACCAAGAAAAATACCTTCATCACTTCTTGCATCAAACTTTCCTAGTGCTTCATCCCTCTTGATGTAGCACTTGCTTCCAAAGATTATGAATTATTTTACTGTGGGAACATTACCAAACCATAGCTCATATGGTGTTTTCTTAGCACCTAGTCTCAATTGAATTCTATTGATGGTATAGACTATTGTATTGATTGCATCTCTCCAATAGGTGTGTGCAACTTTTCGTTCTATCATAATGGTGCGCGCTATATCAAGAATGATCCTATTCCTTCTCTTTGCAATTCCATTATGTTGAGGGGTTCTAGGTGCACTTAACTATCTCTTTATGTCATGTTCTTCATAGTACTCATAGAGTTTGTCAAAGGTGAATTCTCCTCCTCTATCCGATCTGAAGATTTTTATCTTTAGTCTAGATTCATTCTCAACCTTAGCTTTGAATATTTTGAACTTCTCAAAAGCTTCTGACTTATCTTTCAAGAATGCAACCCACATCATCCTAGTATAATAATCAACAAACAAAATGAAATACCTTTCACCATATTATGATCTTGTTTGAGTTGGACCACATAGGTCTGTATGAATCAGATCCAACTTTTTCTTTGTTGAATTGAGCTTGCTCCTGAATGAATTTCTCACATGCTTTCCCATCACACATTCCCTACATATAGTATCAATTGGCTTTGCTATGCTAGGTAGGTCTCTTACTGCTTTTACATTTCTTATCTTTACTATGTTATTAAAATTGATATGACATAGTATTTTATGCCACAACCAACTGTCATCAACTTTGGCAACAAAACAAATTTCTTCTGAATTGAGTTGGAAAACATTACCTTTAGTCTTTGAACCTGATGCAATCATAACACCATCCTTGTTGTTAATGAAGCATTTGTCATCTTTGAACTCCAACTGATAGCCTTTTTCAAGTAACTGTCCAACATTGAGAAGGTTATGTTTCAAACCATCAACATAGAGAGCATCATCAGTGCTATTCTTTCCATCCAAAGTGATGGATCCTCTACCAACTATAGGTTTAGGAGTGTTGTCTCCGAATCTAACCATACCACCATTGTATTTGTCTAAATGAACAAATCTTCCTTTATCACATGTCATGTGATGTGAGCAACCACTATCTATAATCCAATCTGTCATTATATCTTCTTGGGAATAAAATGCTAGTTTTTGTTCCTCTTTCTCATCTTTATTATTCCTTTTGTCTACCATAGAAATGAATCCAATTTCTTCTTCTCCTAATTCATCATCAGAAACTCCATCTCTAGCATAGTAACATTTCTTAGGTTTGTAATCCTTTTTGAACTTCCTAGCTCTAGTAGGACACTTAGATGCAAAGTGACCAATCTTATTACATGAAAAGCACTTAAATGGTAACTGACCTTCATATTTTCCTTTTTGTTTCTTTTCTCTTTTGGAAATCATAGCAATGAAATCATCTAATGTTTTCTCTTCATCATCATGAAAATTACCAGAAGTGTTTGTAGATCTCTTACCATGAACTGTTGCTTTGAAGGATGACTCACTCTTTGGTTTTGTCTTCAATCTTGAGATCTCAAAAGCTGAGATTTTTCTGATCAAGGTCTCTCTTTTGAAATTAGATGTAATCTACATCATCTCATCAAGGATGTTGATCTTGCTTTCATATTCAGGAGTGAGAGTGGTCATTAACTTGTCCATAATGTCCTCTTTTGAAATCTCTCCACCATTGTTCATGATTCCAGCAACTACTTCATTTATCCTTTGATTGTAAGCTCTGATATTTTCTTCAGGCATCATTTCTAATGCATTGAATCTTTTCTTCCATGTCTTTTTGTGCATATCCTTTTCTTGTTTGTCTCCTTCAAATATGTCTTCTAGGTACTTCCATATTTTATGGGCGGTATCCTCCTTTATCTCTGAAAATTCACTATCAAATAGGGCACTGATAAGGGGTTCTTTGGCTATAGCATTCTAATGAAACAATTCCTTTTGTCTTTTAGTAGCATCCTCTTTTCTAAGATCTTCTAGGGTAGGAATCCTGGCTGCTTTGATAGTTACATCAAAAAATTCAAAAGAAATGCATTGCAAATGGGTCACCATCTTGTTCTTCCAATCAAGATAATTCTCTCCATCAAACTTAGGACTTTCTTTCCTGAAGTATGCCATTTGATCAACCTCAAGCTATTAAACTTTCTCTCTGAGGAACTTAGCTCTGATACCAATTGTTAGGAATAGTCCCAAGAGATAACTAAGAGGGGGGGGGGGGGGGGGGTGAATCAGTTATCTCCAAGTTTCAATTCTTTATCCAATTAAGTATAATTTAACATAAGCATAAACAAAATGAAAGAACACATGAACACAACACCAATATTTTGGTTATGGGGAAACCCAAATAGGTAAAAACCTTGGTGGGAATTAACACCCACTAATATTCTGTACTAGTGTATAATGATCCTTGTTAGAAGATCCTTTACCCAGTTAGGAGTAGCTTTACAATATATTAAGTACAGTAGACCTGATCAAGGGTCAGACCCTATTAGGAGTCTTTTATAATTTTCCCTATTAGGGGAGAGGACGCACTATCCAAGAGCTCACTGCTCAAAGGGCAGAAGGCTACAACCTTCTGAATAACAAATACACACTATATCTGGATTATGGTGAACTACGATTTGACCTACTATCTGGATCAGTTCCAATGTATAGCACACATACTTTACTTAGTGACATAGAAATCCTCATGATGGATCCACACTTTGCACACTTTTCTCTGCTCTACTTGATCAACTATGAGCCACACTCAAGCAATCAAAAATGACTACCTATAAATATCTTTCCTCTAAATGATATAATTGGGTCGTCCTATTAGAACTACCTTGAAATCATATTAGAGAAACCATAACAAACTTATATAATCATTTTGTCAGCTCTACTATGCACGTAACACATTCTGGGACCTATTCTTTAAGGTAATTGTAGACGCATGCTACACACTATCGGCTCTACCAAAATAATTGGATCTTTCTCCTCAAGCTGAATTAACTCATGCACTCTTGACAAAACATTCATAACACTTCTCTAAGATTAACTCCAAGGGTGCATACCCCAAATATGGGTGCAACTCACAAACCAATAAAATCTCTGTTGGCTCTCCTGAACAAACACAAGAAACTGCTACTGGTGAATAGAGACCGCATAACTTCACTTCTACTAAATATCAGACTATGCGTCCATAACTGAAACATCACTAACATGTCTCCAACATATATCCAAGGGCACATGGCTCTATGATAACTGTACAGACAACCATACATAGAACACTATTGACACCAGCTGCTATATAACTATTTGTACTAATAGTTAACCTCTGCACCCATGATATCACACTGATATCATGTCCATGCCTCATTTACTGAAGGCTTACTGCATAAGACTTCCTCGTATGCTACTTTCCATATGTTTTCATCAATGACAAATATATAGTCAGTAATGGACTTCTGGCAAATCTCCAACATTTAAGACATGAAGTTGCATGTTTGACATGAATTGGTGTGACTTTACACGGAGAAGTTGCGCATTTGAGAACTTCTATCTTTTATCTATATTTCTTTCTGCATGTTCACCCTGATCTTGAAGCACATTTAATAAATCCTACAGTGCTTTCAAAGTTTCATTTATGTGCATTTTCTTAATTAGCCAGCACATTCAATTTCTGGTTCTACACATCTAATTTGTTCTACTACGCATTCTAGGTTTTTAACAATGCATTTAATCATTTCTGCTACACATTTGACTATTTTAATAAATTAAAAAATTTGACAGTCTGGAATGAACTTCCTATGGTTTTTTGATGACAGGTCATTAAAAAGTAAAAAATCCAAAGAGCATAAATACTAGTGAGGATAAAGCCTTAGCAAGAAGGATCAACAAGGAGAACATAGCTCACATAAAGTGCATTTTGGAGGATTCTAAGAAGGAAGGTGAGGCATATGAACATTATTTACAAGTTTTAAATTCTTATAAATTAAATTTTGTATCCTTAAATTGGATTTTTATGTCTTGATCATTTTTAGTTAAATTTGAAAACTAAGGCTTAGAATCCATTTTTTCTTTTTTTCCTTCATTTTTCTTGGTTGTGTTGACTAACTATTTCGAAGAAGAGGAAAAGGATCTGAAACAATCACCACTAGGTGAGTTGAAAACATGAAAATATCAATTAAAAATGCCCCTAGTCTTAGCTAGCTTTGAAATAAGGTAATCCTTCAAACTTTGGTCAGTTTTTACTTAAATTTTGGCATTTTCACTTCAAATATTGAAATTAGAACAACCTATTATTGTTTGAGAAATTGGTTACTAGTTTTATTTTCTTCACTTTTCAAGTGAATCAAAATGCCAAAACTATCAATTTTCTTGATTAAAAGAAAGGCTATGGGAATGAACAAGCATTAAAATAAAAAACCTCTTTGTTTGTGGAGGAAAGTAGAAATACTTGATTCCCATTAGTTAGAGGGTTTGGTAAATTGAACATTGTGAATTATGCTTGGGAGTGCAAGAATAGTAGGGATATGCTCTTCACCTTTTGGTGAATCAAACTCCCAAATGTATCTTTTCATTCCATTTATTCACTTTCAAATGAACATGCTATAACTTTAGTGGGCTCACCTCCTAATATTTTCCATAACAAGGCTAGTGAGAAGGACAACCCAAAGTGGGATACAATTTCCTTTGCCACAATAATCTGACGCACTATAAAAGAAACATGTTCATCATTAATGGGGTGAATGACAAAAGGATATTAAGTATCAAACTTCCTCTAGTAGTCCTTCGGGATTGCGCAAAACTCTGACATACCAATGGTGGGAAGCCCCTTATTTTTGGTGAATGAAACTTGATATCTCTTTTGAATGGAATCATTACTAAATACCTTGTTAGTCTAGAAAATTCTACCTTGTAAATCCATGCTTACAAACTAACTTGTCGAATAGGTAGATTCCTTGAAGTTACTTATTGTGAAAAACCTATGATAACGTTCGAACATTTCAAACACTTTGTGTGTAAAGGGTTAAAAAGAACAAGTGTACTTGTGGTTTTTTTGTTTAAAGATACATATAACAAGTGAGAAACATCCATTTGAAAAAACATCTTATATTTTAATATCTTCTTAAAAAGAACAATCACCAAGTTTGGGGAAAATAATTTCAATTAAGACCTTTGGTGATGCCAGTTTTCACACGATCACACAAATTAAAACTATCCTTACAAGAAGATGACACTTGTATAACATAAGAGGTCCCCAAATTCATATTTCAAACTCCTTTTCATGAAACTCTAGAACAAGAGGATAGTCTCCCAAACCTATTTGAAGAAAGAGTTAATCTAATGGATCGAAACACAACATTTTATGACTATCTTCATGGGGGAAACAATGAGGAATAGGGAGAAACAAAACAAGGAACCACTAACCAAGTGAACCAAGGGCCAAAAGAGACAACTGAAGAAAGAGCCAATAGGGCCGTCCAAGATCCTGAATTCCTTGAGATTATGGAGAAACTTTTAGAGAGAAGTAAGGAAAGATAATTCCTTAACTTAGCCCAATCAGGGGTCAAACTTCCTCATGACAATGACATCAAAAAATTAAATAAATATGAGGATGAGGAGAATCCTTTAGGTTCTATGAATAAGAAACTCAAAATGTTCCAAGCACAAATTGATACTATGAAGAAAGCGGCCAAACCAAAGCCCTTTTCCATCGAGGCTTTATGCCCATTTACATTTGATAAGATTTTTGTTATGGCATCTTTCCCACTTAACGTGGTCTTTCCTAAATATGATAAATACATGGGTAAATTAGACCCCCAGGACCATCTAAGATAATTTTTTCCCTTAAGTATAGAATTAATGCATGATACTACCTATTTAATGAGGCTATTTCTATGAAGCTTGGGAGACTTGAGTGGTTTTCCAAATTGCCACAAGGAATTAAAATGTTTGAAGAATTAGCCTCAAAATTTGTGACTCATTATTCCTATAACATAGAGCATGAAATCACCATGCTCAATATATGTGATACAAAACAAAGAGATGGTGAGTCTTTTCTAGGGTTTCTCCAAAGATTGAGGACAATTTTCACATGATCCCCACAAAGCATACCCAAAAAAGAAAAGATGGAGATATTTATGAATAACCTAAATATGGAGATTAACTATAGGCTCCAACTTTAATCACCCCCGATATTTGAAAAGATTATAAAAATGGGATAAAAATTGAAGAAGTGTTGGTAAAAAGAGGTGAAATTAAACTATTCAAAGAGAACAAAGGTTATACCAACACCAACAACAACAATAACTTAAATAATTACAATAATAACAAAGAAGCCAATATTAACAATGATAAACCAAGATTATGGTTGAAAAACACCAATAAGAATCTTTTGAATGATGGATTTGTGGAGGCACACAACTTAAAGGGTACCCCTTTTAATTTAGCGAGTGGGTCAAATCAAACATATAATGTTAATCAAATGACCAAGGCTCCTTTCAATAACAACAACAACAACAAGAACACCAATAACACCAACAACAATTATTTCAACAATACGAATGCCAATAAGCCTAAACCTTTCTTTCCCACATTTAAAAGAAGGAAATTCACATTCCTAGGGGAACCTTTGGAAAATGTGTTGGGAAATCTTGTGGCCAAAAAAATCATTATTCTACCCGAATCAAGGTCATATGAACCTCAAGTCAAACCAACATGGTGGAATGAATCACATCATTAAGAATACCATCGTAACAAGGGACATAAGACTAACAAATGTATGAAGTTAAAACACATATTCCAAGACTTAATTGATGATGGAATCATAAAGGTAGAAGGACCTCAAAACAATAAGGATCACACAACTTTCAAGAACCCTTTCTTAAATCATGAAAAGGGGGAACATCAAATGCCAATGACAATAACAAAAGGGGTAATGAAAATATAAATTTTTCTCATACTTATGACAACGCCATAAACTCCTTAAGTGGTTGTGAAAATACAATCAATGTGATTATGGTGAAGGAAAAATGAAAGGAAGCAATATCTAATGTTGTGACTAGGGGGCAAGCATAAAAAATCACTCTATCAGGAGGTTCCCCTAGAATCATCCTACCTAACCAAACATCCCCTTCTTTGAAAAAATATAATTTGGTGAACCAACTCAAATGAACCCCTACACAAATTTCCATTTTAGAGTTTCTCAAACTTTCACCTACTCACAAAGAGATTTTGGAAAAGGCCCTTGTTGAAACAAATGTTCCTTTGAATTTGGATGTGGAAAAGTTCCAAAATATGGTAGGACACCTTGTTGCACCTCATTGTTTATCCTTTTCTAAGAAAGATTATATGTCCTTAAATCATCCACAAAACTTTCCATTTCATATTGAGGTTTTGATCCACAAACATAGGGTTAGGAGAGTCCTCATTGATGGAGGATTTGGCTTAAATATCTGCACATTAAACCTTGTCAAACCCTTAGGATATTCGGAGGAAGCTATTGACCCCAAGAAAAAATAACCATTAAAGATTACAATGATAAAGAAAAGGCATCTAAAGGGATAATAGTCCTTCCCATTTGAGTAGGTCCATTGCAAAAAGAGACCATTTGTCAGGTCTTAGATCTGAAATTGACCTACAACATCCTACTAGGAAGGCCATAGATTCATGAAATGCAGGTGGTACCCTCGACATATCATCAATGCTTAAAATTTTTGTATATGGGACAAGAAATCATGGTGAGTGGAGATTTGAGTCCATTCCAATATTTCAATAACCTTAAACCTGTAAATGACTCCTTGGTCCCCCATAATGTAGAAAGATCCCTTTCGATAAGAATAGAACAAGGTAAAAGCTCAAAGGATCTTTCATCCTTAAAAGGTAAATAAAAGTTAGAGAAAGAAGATGTTGTTGTTGAAAATCATCAAATTCCCACTAACTTAGCTACATAGACTAAGGGAAAGGAGAAAGTTAGTGAGGAAAGTGATCATGAAGAAAAAGAAGACCAAACAAAATCTATCCAATTACACACCAAGTAAGTCCATTATCAAAAAATGGATAGCATGATGAAGAGTTTTGAGAAACAATGTAAAATCAAACAAAAAGGTGTAGGAGAATATTCTTTATCTATGATGGATCTACCCTTATCTCCAAAGTCCCATAGAAAACCCTCTAGCCTACATACACCACATAAATACAATGACAACTTTGTAACGGATGAAGAGGATAATGAAATCTTAAAATGGCTTATATAAGGATGAAGAGTCAAGTTCCCATGAGAAATGAATTCAAAATATTATTATTCCTACTCATCAATATGGCAAATGTTTCCAAATAATGTAGAAGATGGGTTGTAAAGGACAAAGGCCTTTAGGCATAAGAAATGAAGGGTTAATTGAACCCATCGATATGTCTTGGAGGGATCGCAAGGACAAAAATGGACTGGGGTATCTTGAACAAGGGAACATTCAAAAGAGACAACCCATGATTCATGACCAAATTTTGCAAATGGGTTCACAAAGTGATGAAGATTCAAAAAATTGGGAATGGGACTCATTGTCAAGTGAATCATGCCAAGATAAAGAGATGGATGTAATTCACACTTATATTCCTAACAAAGGAAAAGAACAAGAAATAGCTTCAAGATCAAATCATAATCAAGCATCAAATTCTAATCAAGAAGGTCTAGGAAATGTGCCAAATCAGGAAATCAAAGAAACTCAATGGGTAAGAGAGCCTTATGTTCCATCATGGCTACCTACTATAGGAGGATCTAGCGATAGGTTTAATCCAAGAGATTTTTACCCATTAGAAACCTGAGAAGATTCAAGTGATGAGGATTTTAACCAGACTTCTCTAGAACACCTATAAGAGGCACATGTTATATATTTAAGTGATACAATGTTTGAACCTTCCAATAAGGTCATGTCCTCAAACCCTATCGAATCAAACTGAAACATTGATCCCTTATTCCTTGTCTATCTGGAACTCATTGAATGAGATTCCATTGAACTCACTACCCTTCCCACATTCTTGAATGACAAATCGGTGTCCCAATACCTAAATGTAGTTGAACCTTCTTCTACAAATGAATATCAAGAAGTGATGAAGGGAAGTATCCAATTTCTCAGTTCATATATAAAAGAAAAAAATTAAAAAAATTAAAAATTGAAAGAATCTAATGTTGAAAACCATAATGTGGCAGCATTAGATCAAAAAGAGAAAGAAATAAATAACATTTCTAATGGTAAAAACCCAATAGAGGCACCTAAGGAAGAGAGGTTGGATACTTTTCCTGAACACTATGTGGAAAGGTCACCTATTTTGATAGAGCCAACAAAGAAAGTCAACATTGGGTTAGAATCAGAACCAAGTATTATACACCTAGCAACATCCTTATCAAGTGAAGAAAAAGAGGATTTCATGAAAATCTTCAAGGAAATACAAATAAATTTTGTATGGTCATATGATGATATGTTGGGACTAGATCCAAACTTGATAATGCATCATTTGAACATCAAAGGAGTCAGACCAATTAAACAAAAATTGAGGAAAATGCACCCACACATAGCACTTCTTGTCAAAGTGGAATTGGAAAAATTACTAAAAGTGGGATTCATAGGAGCCATTGACTATGCTGAAAGGATATCAAACATTGTGCATGTTTTAAAAGTAGACAAGTCTATTATAATTTTCATGGACTTGAGAGATCTCAACCTTGCATGTTCGAAGGATGATTTTCCATTACCAAGCATAGATGCTATAGTGGATTTAATTGTAGGTCACTCAATGTTCTCGCTCATGGATTGATTTAGTGGCTACAATCAGATTAAAATAGCACCCGAAGATCAAGATAAAATGACATTCACATGTGCATGGGGGATATTTTTCTATAATTTTATGCCCTTTGGTCTTAAAAATGCAGGAGCAACATATCAACGAGCCATGGCTACTATATTTCATAATATGGTGCACAAATTCCTAGAGGATCATGTGGATGACATACTTGCAAAATCCCATTCAAGGGAAGAACATATACCTATCCTAGAAAACAGATTCACAAGGTTGGAGCAATCCAAAGTAAGACTCAATCCCATGGAATGTGCATTTGGGGTACAATCAGAAAAATTGCTAGGATACATAGTTTTAGCTAAAGGAATAGAGTTAGACCCCGCAAAAGTAAAATTAATAATGGAAATGGGGGCACCTCAAAATATAATCCAAATGAGATCACTCCAAGGGAGAATTTAGTCAATCAGAAGGTTCATAACACAACTGGTGGAGAAATGTCATTCTTTTAATCAACTCCTTCACAAGGACATAGTATTTAGATGGGATGAGAAGTGTGAAGAAGCATTCACATTACTTAAAAAGTACCTGATTAATCTACCTACTTTGATGCCACCAATAAGAGGTGAGCCCTTTATTTTGTACATTTCAGTAACAAAACATGCTTTAGGGGAACTCTTGGCTCAAGAGGATGAAAATGGAATAGAAAATCCATATATTATATAAGAAGAACCTTGGTAAAATATGAGTTGAACTACACATTTATTGAAAGAGAATTTTTTGTTGTAGTTTTTTCTTCCCAAAAACTATGACATTTTATGTTATCTCATAAAATCAAACTCATAGCGAAAGTTAATCCATTGAAGTATCTCATATGGAAAATGTCCTTGACATGAAGCTTGGAAAAATGGGTCATGGTGTTGAGTGAGTTTGATCTTGAGTATGTGGATACAAAGGAAATAAAAGGTCAAGTGATAGAGGACCAACTAGTGGAGGTGTTAATGCTTTTTCATGTATCCCTCAACTCTAAAAGAGACATATGAAAACCAGACCTGGGGATCTTCATCTAGTAACATAAATCTGCTTGTTCATGTGAATTGAGGGGCATGAAAAGACTAATTGATGAGGATCCGATCCTCCTTCTACTTTGAGTTCCACACACTCAGCCAGGTGCACCTAAAACAAACTAAAATCTGCATACATATAACTCACTAGCTAGAACCCCTTATGCAAATATGAAAATCATGGATAGTTCTAAGACTTATAAAACATGGGAGTTCAACTCAACCAGTCTTATATAGGATCCCACCTATATGATCTACTAAGAACTAGGAAAATGGCCAATGTGATAGTAAGGATAAACTCCTTCTTCTCTTCGAACCCAGAGGCTCAGGCAGGCTAACCTAGTGATTCACTCTTCAAGGAATCAACAAATGAATTGTATTTCTTGAATACAATCAAACATGAAGTTTCATAACAACAAGAAAGTAAAGTTGAATAGATTTTAAAGATTTGGATGCAAGTGTAGTGTAAAACCAGTGCCTTATCCTAGGGTGCAGAGTCTAATTGAGAAAACATCCACAAAACTTCATCAATTCAAAAACACCTGAAATCAATACCCTACCTTACAGACTACCATTTTCTCTACAAACACATGATTATCAAATCTATACATTATTTAAATTCTTAGAGATTATCCAGCTAGATTTAATCCTTCCTTAAAGGAAACTTATGGAGAAAATCACAGTCTACCTTGTAAATGAAAAATTGGACATTGCCTTACAAATCCAATTCATAAGAACTTCCAAAACACACAGAGACATCAAAATACTTGCAATGAGATTCCAGCTATATTTCATTGATAAAACCTATTTCAGTACACTCAAATTGACACTACATCTAGACTAAAACATCAATTTCAGAACCAAGCTTGCATTAATGGAACTTACATTGGATTTCTCCTTGGGAGAACCAAAATTTAGAACCCTCTACAAAGAATTCAATTCGGAATAAGGAGAGGAGAAATCTCAATATCATCACAAAGCAACACTTGTCTCCCTCTCATCTACTCATTGGATGAGTCATCCACCTTTAAACTAAAAATGGGACTTGCTCTCAACTCTGGAAAGCACCTATCATCTCTTTCAAATGAAATGTGAGTCACCGGATGAAAAGAATTAGATTTCACAAAAATATCTTCCTGGCCCCGCTGGAACTTAAACTGAACATAATGTGAACAGATGGCCACCTATGCAAAATCTAATTCCAGAATCGAAATCCTCACATCCATACCTTTCCAACGGTAGATAATAGTCCATAGTTGGGCGAAAAATAAAGCCCCCAGCCATTAAAATGGTCTCCCAGGTCTATCATTTCAATATTTGAATTTTCAATATAGTTCAAACTATATCAAAATATGTTGTTTAAATTGATTTTTACTTGGATTTGCACAAAAAAGAATAGAATAAAATATAATAGAAATATTTTATTTCTCCAACTAGGTGCCACATGTCACAATACTATTGGGTCACATCTCTAACTAGGCACATTGAATAGCAACTTATTTCCACCACACCAGAGTGCCACATGGCAGCCTAGTGCATGATCGGATGGGCTAGAAATGGCCCATGAGATGATGTGACCCCCTTAGATTATTGCACAAATCTCAAGGCACTTCAGACTTTTAGAGTTTTAAAGCTTTCAGTGCATTTTCGTTCAAAATTTAGGGCCCACCGCACACTACATTTCCTCTAGTCAAGGGACCCACCAAGAGCCTCCTCACCACCTCATCGGGCTGCCACATGTCAGCCTGTCGCACGTTCGCAAGGGCTGAAGTTGGCCCTTGCGATCATGCGACCTCTTGACATGTCTCCATTCTCTGAAACCTTCTCTCTATCGCAAAATTTCTTTCCTGGGCCCGCTGGCATAGAAACCGAGTTGGGTGCATGTGGTCGCATGAGGAGAACCTCTGCTGCTTATTTCTACCTTCATATGTGAGAGCAATTGTTAATAAACACTACAATGTTCATTTCCAGCATGCATGTGGGATATTGGTTTTGCCATTTTTTAAATTGACTTGACTACCTGCGCCAAAATATGAGGGGGGTGGGACCCACTGCACACTCTAGCCAAGATGGCTCACTAATACCCTTCTCAGTTTCTAATTACACTATATGGGAGTGTTGTAGTATATGAACACAATAAAAACCTCTACCCACTGAATGTGGGATAAACACTTTTATGTGTTAAAAATTCAAAACACCTTTCCTCTACATTGTGCAGCCTTCACTCCATTTGCATGGATCCTCAACCAAACATCCTCCATTGACACATGCGCAACTACCAAATTGACTGTACACTAAATGGTTTTGTTGATTGGCAACATTTTCCTACCATATACTGGCATCAACACTTACCGACAGCCTCATGATTGAAAAAAAACTGTGCCTCCATACTAGTGTGTTGGCTCTTACATGAGCAAGCTTTCTTTCAAAACACATATCTTCTACCTCACGCTGGCCCTTTGCTCATCTTTTCCTCGTGTCGGCAGACCCCATCCTTTGAAATTGGTCTTTCATTGCTGCAAGTCTCCCTTTGGCATTTAAAAATGCGCAGGCCTCTTCACTATCACTGGCTTGTAAGTTCCAACACAAGTATGAGCCACCATTGCATTGGCCAAGGCGTGACTGGCAGCCCCAATGGCATGCACACTTTCTAGCCTCCAAAGTTATAGTTAACACTTGTATTCCCCCATCTGTTGTGTGAATCCCTTGCTTGAGTACGTGGGCCTCCTAAAAATTGCGCAAACCACTCTTCAAAACACATGGGTCTTCTTTATTTGCTATGCGCTGGCAATTAAGCTCTCACGTTGGCCTTTGTTCATAATGTGAGATCCTCTATGTTTGTGTAACCTCATTTCTAATTACGTAAAGTGCCATCTATGTAGGAAACCTCTACTTTATGCGATGGAAGCCCCCTTTCAATGGGCTCCAACTCACTGCATGCCACATTCAATTATGCGCAAGTCTTCATTCTCAGTGCGTGATCCCATGCAGCTAGCAGGTAGAGATTCATGCACAACTCGATGCATATACACTGCCTTCATGTCCTCCATGTTTTGCACTTCCCACATTTTGTCATGGCATTACAATATCTTGCACTGGCATTCTTCCTTTGGTGACTAGAACCCCCTTGCCTCTCTTATGCAAGGCAATCTCTCTTTTCTATTTGTTTTTAATATGCAGCCACTTTGTTTTTGTTTATGCTGGTATCCAACTTTGCTAATTAGCGTAGGGTTGCCAAACATACCAGTAGCCCCTGTGCAATACTAGCTCTCCTTCTAACTTGCGTGGGCATTCTATGTTACTTGCGTTGAGAACTCCTTTCAAACATCAACGTTGGTCCCTCAATCTGTTAATGCGTTGGTTTCTCTTCACAACATGCACTAGCTTGTCCATTCACTTGCGCTAGCCTCCTTTCACATTGAGCATAAGCCTCTTCATTTGACTGCAAATAGCTCCCTTTTTGCAATACGCATGCCCCCAATTGATTTTAAAGTGTTGGCTTCCTATGGCAATGCCCATGTAATGAAGACCCATTCTTCCTGCAGGCTCACCAAAATATTAACCTGCTTAGATTTGACCTATGATGTTCCATAGCTTCTACCCCATAATTGTAAAAGCTCGACATGCAAATCCATATCTCATTGGAATCTCTATCAGCATAAAGATATTGGCGTTGTCCTCAAAATTTTCCTTGTTTACAATTCCTTTTTACTGCGTACATAGTTATCAATAGCAATTGTTCAAAAGTTTCTAAAGATATTTCAACAAACCCCATACTGTGCAATTCATAAAACCGTGGTAGCTATGTCACACATTCCATTTTGAGGTACTTGGTCAACAGTTCACCATGCCTCAATTATGCATGTACACAACAATGTTGGATGTTGGGCCATGATTGTGGAAACTTCGCTTTGCATCCACCAAGATTATCTGCTTGGAACTTACTAACACCCTATTTATGCTTTCATTATTTGCATAAGGATGCTTCAATACACAGACAAACCTTTCAAACAATTCGGTTTGAAAACTACTGGATGCAACCTTGATGAGGCAAGTCGGGTCCCAGAGTGGGCCCGACTAAAAAAAATTTGAATTCAAACACCCGAACTAGAAGCTACTCCAAATGCCCCCAGGACATCTCAGAATTGAAGAACGAACAAACCCAGATCGCCAAAATGTCAGAAAACCTTGCTATGCAAGAGTTCCAAAATCACACCAACAGGCCCAGAAACTAGCCTTAAAAATTGACAAAATCACCTGAACAAATCTCACCATGTGACTGACATAAACCTTGAGATACATAGAATCACCCTGCAAAATGACATCCCTTGACTGTACCTGAGGCAAAATTTATTAACCTGTGAAGTTTCCCTTTTCATTCTGCATCTGCAAACAGTGATCAGAGAAGCAAAAACTACATCTGGAATTAACCTTGAAAAGTGCATGAATGGATTGGCAGGATGCTCAAATCAGAATGAGATATACTACAACTTGTCAGCAATATAGGACAATAAGAATTTTTACAATAGGATCATCCTGTGAAAAGTTATTAGTAGGAAAAGAAAGCCTCTGACAAACTTGCAGAAAACATAACTGGGCAATTTGCACTTTTTATAAACAGGAAGGGTCTGGCAAATTGACCAAATGAATACATCAAGAGCCATAATCTTACAGCATGGAAGTATTTTAAGTCTACTATACACTGAGACAAACATACTGATGACCTGATCAACAGGGCATGAGTTATTCACAGTCAAATTAGGGCTCTAGAAAATTGGTGAATAACCAAACAGTGCAAAACACGAAAGTTGCAAATGGAATCAGCTTCAATTTCTCATTAGATGGATTCATCACAAGATACAAGTTGACAAGGGTAGAGTAAAACTTGTCTATAATGTAGGGAAATGATGAAAATATCCCTACCAATCCATTAGGTGCAAATTATAAGATCACGAATAGGGCTATCGACAAAACTCTAAAAAGGTGAAAATGCAGATTCTAGAAAACACCTCTGGAAGGGGATGAATAAACAGGGTCAAAATTTATCGCAGGGACTTGAAACTGGAAACATAAGTATTATGGAACATGTGGAACAAGACCCTATACTCAGATTTTCATGACACTCTTCAAGGCGTGAAATATAAGCCGACAAAGTACCCCTTCCCGGTGACTTTAACACAACAATTTCTACGTTCAAGACCTCCTAGAAATGAACTGATGAAAACCCACTTCAACATGCAACTTTAGGACTTAAAATAAACCATTGAAACATATGAAAGGAAATGGACAAAAGAATTTTCATGAAACCACCAGGAAAACACTCGGTTCCCACATGCATCCTGAAAGCAAAACATGATACATATGCATGCTAATGTGTCCCATTCCTCAAAAATTTAAGGGTACCAACAGTGGATGCTTGATCACAAGATCATGGCAAGAATACCAGAATCTTCTAGAAGAGAAGACCACCCCAAAAACTAACTTCTCTCCTTATCCCTCCAACTTCCCAAAAACTTACTTCACTGGTTCCAGCAAGCTCCTCAAAATTGGTTCCTTATTAAAAAGAAAACACACAACTGAAGGGAAAGAAAACAACTATACAAACATGAAGCTTATTTGCAAAGGCTCAAAGCCATCCAACTGAAATCAGTTCTTACCCCAATCAAATAAATAATTCTCATCTCCATACAATGGAGGCAAACTGAAATCATATGTTTCATCCATTGGGTTACATACATCATAATTCATCTTCAGCATATCATATGAAAAGTGATCAATACACTCACCATTTTCTAGCAAAGGAAAGCTATGAGGATGCCATGAGTATTGATCATTTTGTAATGTCAAAGCATCACATTCTTCATTGTCACTGTCATGCTGAAAATTGAAACATTCCAACTCCACATCATGGCTGGAAACACTAACATTCCAAGCATTAGTTTGCAAAATAAAATACAACGTTTCTATCTCATCACTGTGCAAACTGAGGTAAAACCTCTCAACACAAGAATCTGATTGCATACAACCGAAAAGAACTTGCTGATCTCAAACTACATCAGCAACATTTAGAAGGGAACAAGCTTTGTCAGTGAATGAATAACCAGTCATTAGCAAATCTGAGAAAACACTTTCAGATTTACGACACTCTTCAGCATCAAAATGTAAATCAGAATCATAGTCAACAAGCTCATGTAAATTTGAAAACTCATTAACACATTGATCATTGTACTTATCAAAAATAACATTATCAAAATCATCACAATGAAATGCACTTTCACACTGCTGATTTAAAATAGGAGAAGAGACATCAGAATTTGTTTCACTCATCATGTCATCATCCGAATCACTTTCATCAAAACTTATGTCAACCGGGCATGGAATTTTTGAAACAGACTTAGTACCATACCTCCGAAGGTTAGCATCCAAGAGACTTGAAATCTGCTCACTACTTATCCAGCACTGAACATCACATTTCACTTCCTCATTCTCACTACTGATGCTCCACATCTCTTCTCCTTCTGAAGCTGGGAATGAATTTATTTGTCTCACATTACCTTGTGTGAAGTAGCTATTGTAGGAACTAATGTCTGCATTATATCCATGTTCTTCATGTTCACACAAAACACCATTAAACTAAAACAAATAGTCATTAACATCATGTTGAGAAAAGGGGAAATCTATAAGCTCAACGAACTCACTATCAACTGAAGATTTATCTTCCATTCCTGGATACTCATAAACTTCATCATTAGCACAATAATTAGCATTAAAACCATCATAGGATTCAACATCCCCAAATGAACTAGACTCGGTATTATTGAATTCAACATTTATAAGAGAGTCTATCCAGTCTTTAACATTTTTTAGTGCTTCATCCTTTAAGGAAGCAGTCCAACTAATTGATTCAGGCATTGAAAGTTCTAAGAACATTTCAGCATACTGGGAGTCATAAAAATCTAAACCTACAGGAAGCTCACTACATGCAATAAGAAACTTCTTATAATAAGACAGTGTAGATTCTTCATTTCTTTCTCCTATTGCACATCTTAATATCAATACACAATTATGCTGAATCTTTTGATTTATCAAATGAAGTTCATCTTTATAGCTCTCTAAATCTGACTGAGAATTTTTAGATCCAAAAGCACCTTCTTGATCTATTATAGCTGGAAATTCCATTTTAGCACACCAACAAAACAATACTGCTTGTTCTCATGACAATATTTCTATCCAACTTATGCAACCACTGACTTCAAAAACATCAACATATTTCTGATACTCTTTAGTAACCGGATCTTCTATTCAGAAATATGACATGAACTTTAAAACTAATTTCCCTTTTATTTAGTGACTGATTCACCTATTTAGGGACTGATTTATACTTTGACAAGATTACCTGGAAGTGCTATTGCTGGTGTAAAATATTGATCTGAAACCTCTTTCAAATCACCTTTCAAAACTTCATAGAGCTGCCACCTCTTTTTAGAGGATAAATTTTGAATCAGCTGAGAGATTTTATCTCAGATCTGAACCTTCGTTACCAAGCCAGCAAACACAAAGCAACTTCACAGGATAACACTATTTGTCAGGATCATAAAATACACTACAAGAACATAGCAATCAAACAGAGACTTAGAGTCTCCACTCACACTCGGTGAGATAATATAACAAAATTTTATTTGACTCTATTCAATAGATCAGACCCTAGGATGATTCAACAAAGAAAGGAATTGAGCATCTTAACCTTGTTGTCATTTATTGCTTCCCTAGCAGAGTCGCCAATTTGTTAGTGCTTTTTCATGTATCCCTCAACTCTAAAAGAAACATATGAAAACCAGACCAGGGGATCTTCATCTAGTAACATAAATCTACTTGTTCATGCAAATTGAGGGGCACAAAAAGACTAATTGATGAGGATCCAATCCTCCTTCTGCTTCGAGTTCCACACACTCAGGCAGGTGCACCTAAAACAAACTGAAATCTGTATACATATAACTCACTAGCTAGAACCCCTGATGCAGATATGAAAATCGTGGATAGTTCTGAGACTTATAAAACATGGGAGTTCAACTCAACCAGTCTTATATAAGATCCCACCTGTATGATTTGCTAAGAGCTAGGAAAATGGCTAATGTGATAGTAAGGATAAACTCCTTCTTCTCCTCGAACCCGGAGGCTCAGGTAGGCTAACCTAGTGATTCACTCTTCAAGGAATCAGCAAATGAATTGTATTTCTTGAATACAATCAAACACGAACATTCATAACAATAGGAAAGTAAATTTGAATATATTTTAAAGATTTGGATGCAAGTTTGGTGTAAAACCAATGCCTTATCCTAGGGTGCGGAGTCTAATTGAGAAAACATCCACAAAACTTCATCAATTCAAAGACACCTAAAATCAATACCCTACCTTACAGACTACCATTTTCTCTGCAAACACATGATTATCAAATCTATACATTATTTAAATTCTCAAAGATTATCTAGCTAGATTTACTCCTTCCTTAAAGGAAACTTATGGACAAAATCACAGTCTACCTTGTAAATGACAAATTGGACATTGCCTTACAAATCCAATTCATAAGAACTTCCAAAACACACAGAGACATCAAAATACTTGCAATGAGATTCCAACTATATTTCATTGATAAAACCTGTTTCAGTACACTCAAATTGACACTACATCTAGACTAAAACATCAATTTCAGAACCAAGCCTGCATTAATGGAACTTACATTGGATTTCTCCTTGGGAGAACCAAAATTCAAAACCCTCTACAAAGAATTCAATTCAGAATAAGAAGGAGAGGAGAAATCTCAAGATCATCACAAAGCAACACTTGTCTCCCTCTCATCTTCTCATTGGATGAGTCATCCACCTTTAAACTGAAAATGGGACCTGCTCTCAACTCTGGAAAGCACCTGTCATCTCTTTCAAATGAAATGTGAGTCACGGGATGAAAAGAATTAGATTTCACAAAAATATCTTCCTGCCCCCCCTAAAACTTAAACTGAACATAATGCGAATAGATGGACACCTGTGCAAAATCTAATTCTAGAATCAGAATCCTCGCGTCGAGACCTTTCCGGCAATATATAATAGTCCATAGTTGGGCGAAAAATAAAGCCCCCAGCCATTAAAATGGTCTCCCAGGTCTATCATCTCAATATTTGAATTTTCAATAGAGTTCAAAATATATGAAAATATGTTTTTAACTTTGATTTTTACTTGGATTTGTACAGAAAAGAACAAAATAAAATATAATAGAAATATTTTATTTCTCCAACCAGGTGCCACGTGTCACAATACTATTGGGTTGCATCTCTGACTGGGCACATTGAATAGCAACTTGTTTCCACCTCACTGGAGTGCCACATGGTAGCCTGGCGCATGATCACATGGGCTAGAAATGGCCCATAAGATCATGCAACCACCCTTAGATTATCGCACAAATCTCGAGGCACTTCAGACTTTTAGAGTTTTAAAGCTTTCAGTGCATTTTCATTCAAAATTTAGGGCCCACTGCACACTACATTTCCTCCAGTCAAGGGGCCCACCAAGAGCCTCCTCACCACCTCATTGGGCTGCTACATGTCAGCCTGTCGCATGTTCACAAGGGCTGAAGTTGGCCCTTGCGATCATGCGACATCTTGACACGTGTCCATTCTCTGAAACCTTCTCTCTATCGCAAAATTTCTTTCCTGGGCCCGCTGGCACAGAAACTAAGGTGGGTGCATGTGGTCACGTGAGCAGAACCTCTGCTGCTTATTTCTATCTTCATATGTGAGGGCAGTTGCTAATAAACACTACAATGTTCATTTCCAGCATGCATATGGGATATTGGTTTTGCCATTTTTAAAATTGACTTGACTACCTGCGCTAAAATATGAGGGGTGTGGGACCCACTACGCACTCTAGCCAAGATGGCCCATTCATAGCCTTCTTAATTTCTAGTTACACTAAATGGGAGTGCTGTAGTATATGAACACAATAAAAACCTCTACCCACTGAATGTGGGATAAACACTTTTATGTGTTAAAAATTCAAAACACCTTTCCTCTACATTACGCAACCTTCACTCCATTTGCATGGATCCCCGACCAAACATCCTCCATTGACACATGTGCAACTACCAAATTGACTATACACCGAATGGTTTTGTTGATTGGCAACATTTTCCTACCATATACTGGCATCAACACTTACCGAAAGCCTTGTGTTTGAAAAAAAATTGTGCGTCCATACTGGTGTGTTGGCTCTTACGTGAGCAGGCTTTCTTTCAAAACACATATCTTCTACCTCACGCTGGCCCTTTGCTCATCTTTTCCTTGTGTTGGCAGACCCCATCCTTTGAAATTGGTCTTTTGTTGCCACAAGTCTCCCTTTGGCATTTAAAAATGCCCAGGCCTCTTCACTATCACTGGCTTGTAAGTTCCAACACAATTATGAGCCACTATTGCATTGGCCAAGGCGTGACTGGCAGCCCCAATGGCATGCACACTTTGTAGCCTCCAAAGTTATAGTTAACACTTGTATTCCCCCATCTGCTATGTGAATCCCTAGCTTGAGTACGTGGGCCTCCTAAAAATTGCACAAACCACTCTTCACAACACATGGGTCTTCTTTATTTGCTATGCGCTAGCAATTACACTCTCACGTTGGCCTCTGTTCATAATGTGAGATCCTCTATGTTTGTGTAACCTCATTTCTACTTACGTGAAGCACCATCTATGCAGAAAACCTCTACTTTATGCAATGGAAGCCCCCTTTCAATGGGCTCCAACTCATTGCATGCCGCATTCAATTATGCGCAAGTCTTCATTCTCAATGCATGATCCCATGTAGCTAGCAGGTAGAGATTCATGCACAACTCGATGCATATACACTGCCTTCATATCCTCCATGTTTCGCACTTCCCACATTTTGTCATGGCATTACAATGTCTTGCGCTGGCATTCTTCCTTTGGTGACTAGAACCCCCTTGCCTCTCTTACGCAAGGCAGTCTCTGTTTTCTCTTTGTTTTTAATTTTTAGGGTTTGGTGTATACGCCATAACACACCCCTATATAAGCTCGATATCCTTCCCTTCACCTCTGATTAATATGCAGCCACTTTGTTTTTGCTTATGCTGGTATCCAACTTTGCTAATTAATGCAGGGTTGCCAAACATACCAATAGCCCACGTGCAATACTAGCTCTCCTTCTAACTTGTGTGGGCATTCTATGTTACTTGCGTTGAGCACTCCTTTCAAACATCAACGCTGGTCCCTCAATCTATTAATGCATTGGTTTCTCTTCACAACATGTGCTAGCTTGTCCATTCACTTGCACTAGCCTCCTTTCACATTGAGCATAAGCCTCTTCACTTGACTGCAAATAGCTCCCTTTTTGCAATACGCATGCCCCCAATTGATTTTAAAGTGCTGGCTTCCTATGGCAATGCCCATGTAATGAAGACCCATTCTTCCTGTAGGCTCACCAAAATATTAACCTGCTTAGATTTGACCTATGATGTTCCATAGCTTCTACCCCATAATTGTAAAAGCTTGACATGCAAATCCATATCTCATTGTCACTTTCATTGGAATCTCTATCAGCATAAAGATATTGGCGTTGTCCTCAAAATTTTCCTTGTTGACAATTCCTTTTTACTGCGTACATAGTTATCAATAGCAAGTGTTCAAAAGTTTTTAAAGATATTTCAACAAACACCATACTATGCAATTCATAAAACCGTGGTAGCTATGTCACACATTCCATTTTGAGGTACTTGGTCAACAGTTCATCATGCCTCAATTATGCATGTACAAAACCACGTTGGATGTTGGGCCATGATTATGGAAACTTCGCTTTGCATCCGCCAAGATTATCTGCTTGGAACTTTCTAACGCCTTGTTTATCCTTTCATTATTTGCATAAGGATGCTTCAACACACAGACAAACCTTTCTAACAATTCGGTTTGAAAACTACTGGATGCAACCTTGATGAGGCAAGCCAGGTCCTAGAGTGGGCCCAACTAAATTTTGTTTTGAATTCAAACACCCGAACCAGAATCTGATCCAGATGCCCCCAGGATGTCTGAGAATTGAAGAACGAACAAACCCAGATCACCAAAATGTCAAAAAACCTTTCTATGCAAGAGTACTAAAATCACACCAACAGGCCCAGAAACTGGCCTTAAAAATTGACAAAATCACCTGAACAAATCTCACTGTGTGACTGACATAAACCTTGAGATACATAGAATCACCCTGAAAAATTGCATCCCTTGACTGTACCTGAGGCGAAAGTTATTAACCTGTGAAGTTGCCCTTTTCATTCTGCATCTGCAAACAGTGATCAGAGAAGCAAAAACTGCATCTGGAATTAACCTTGAAAAGTGCATGAATGTGTTGGCAGGATGCTCAAATCAGAATGAGATATAGTACAACTTGTCAACAATACAAGACAATAAGAATTTTGACAATAGGATCATCCTGTGAAAAGTTATTAGTAGGCAAAGAAAGCCTCTGACAAACTTGCAGAAAACATAACTGGGCAATTTGCACTTTTTGCAAAGAGAAAGGGTCTGCCAAATTGACCAAATGAATACATCAAGAGCCACAATCTTACAACATGGAAGTATTTTAAGTCTACTATACACTGAGAAAAACATACTAATGAGCTGATCAATAGGGCATGAGTTATTCACATTCAAAGTAGGGCTCTAGAAAACTGGTGAATAACCAAACAGTGCAAAACACGAAAGCTACAAATGGATTCAGCTTCAATTTCTCATCAGATGGATTCATCATGAGCTACAAACTGACAGGGGTAGATTAAAACGTGTCTATAATGTAGGGAAATGAGAAAAATCTCCCTACCAATCCATCAAGTGCAAATTATAAGATCATGAACAAGGCTCCCGACAAAACTGTGAAAAGGTGAAAATTCAGATTCTAGAAAACACCTCTAGAAGGGGATGAATAAATAGGGTCAAAATTTATCACAGGGACTTGAAACTGGAAACATAAGTAGTATGGAACATGTGGAACAAGACCCCATACTCATATTTTCATGACACTCTTCAGGGCGTGAAATATAAGCCAACAAAGTACCCCTTCCTAGTGACTTTAACACTAGCAATTTCTGCATTCAGGACCTCCTAGAAACGAACTGATGAAAACCCACTTCAACATGCAACTTTAGGACTCAGAATTAACCATTGAAACATATGAAAGGCAATGGACAAAATAATTTTCATGAAACCACCCGGAAAACACCCGGTTCCCACATGCATCCTGAAAGAAAAATATTATACATATGCATGCTAATGTGTCCCATTCCTCAAAAATTTAAGGGTACCAACAGGAGGCACTGTTAGAAGATGAAAATCCCATTCAGGTAGAATTTCCACATTCATAGATAATCAATGTTGAAGTAAAGACATGGAAATTATACTTTGATGGTTCTTATACCCAACATGGATCAAGAGAAGGAATATTATTAATTACTCCTCAAGGATCTACGATCCCTAAATCATACAAGCTACTATTTCCATGTACAAACAATATAGTTGAGTATGAGGCACTAGTCATCGCCATCAAATTAGCCTTGGAATGGAAGGTGATAGAATTAAAAATATATGGAGATTATCAATTGGTCATTAATTAGATAAATGATTAGTATCAAACCAATGATGATAAGTTGATTCCCTACAAAAACATGATAGAAGATCTCAAGAAGTACTTCACATTTGAACAAGTGCCAAGAGACAAGAACAAAGAAACAAATACTAAGGCCACATTAGCTTCACTTCTTCAAATGTTGGACCAAAGTGTAAGATATGAATTCTTGCTAGAAGAAGTGGGACAACCCACATTTAACCCTTCCCATCCCCACACCGTTTTCCTATTAGTGGGAGATGAATCACCTTGGTATGGATCCATTTATACATACTTAAAAGACCAAAATTTAGCCATGGACCAAACCCAAAAACAAAAGATAAATTCCATAAGACAAGCCTCTTGTTACACCCTATTATCCAACACATTTTATTATAAAAGTCTAGACATAATTCTTTATATGGTGTTTAGAGAAGGAGGAATCAATTTTAGCCTTACAAGAAATCCACGAAGGAATTTGTGAGTCACATTTGAATGGCTTAACCTTAGCAAAGAAACTTCTTAGGATAGTATATTATTGGCCTTCTATGGAAAAATATGCATGTCACTTTGCGAAGACTTGTCAGAAATGTCAATACCATGGGAACCTAATTCATGTGTTAGGTCAAGAACTACATCTAATGACTACACCTTGGCCCTTTTATCAATCGGTGTTGGATTTAATATGGATGATTTATCCAACATCATCAAATGGTCATAAGTTCATTATTACAACAACTGAATACTTTACCAAATGGGTAGAAGCTATGCCATTATCCACTATGATAGGAAATAAAATTTCCATGTTCATATTGAACCACATAATTTGTAGGTATGGTGTCCCTCAAGGAATCATAGTAGATAATGAAAAACATTTCAAGAACAAGAAATTGAAAGAATTATGTGAAAAATTCCATGTAGTACATCATTTATCTTCAATATATTACATGCAAGGTAATGAACAAGAGGAGGCTACAAATAAAAACATCTTGAAAATATTGAAGAGAACAGTGGACAATTCAGGTAGAAATTGGCATATTCAAATAAACCCTTCTCTATGGGCATATAGGACAAGTGTCTGAATGCCAATAGGAGCTACATCATTCTCATTGGTTTATGGAGCTGAAGTAGTTTTAGTTTTGGAGGTAGAAATCCCATCCTTAAGAGTTTCATTGCATGGATTACTAAGTGAAGAAGACTATAGGGTTTCTAAGTTGCAAGAATTAGAGCTGCTAGGTGAAAGACAATAGAAATTCTTTGATCATCTAAAAGTGTAACAAAATTAAATGTCAAGGAATTATAACAAGAGCATCAACCAAGGATATTCCAAATAGGTTATCTAGTCTTTCAAGAAAACCCTAAAAATCAAGCAGAAAGAGAGAAGAAAGGGAAGCAAACTGGTTAGAACCTTTTGTGATTACTTCTTCTTTAGGAATGAGTGCATAAAAACTAGCTGATTATGATGGAGAAGAGTTGCAAGAACCCATCAATAGTATACACCTGAAAAGATTTTACACATGAAGCAGACAAAAGGGGATAAAGAGAAAGAGTATCAAAAAATTAGATGGGGAAGCATCCTATTTATTGTACATAGTCAAAAGTGATCTTGAAAAATTCAAAAACATTGAAAAATAGAAAAGAATAAAAAAATCAAAAAAGAAGAAAAGATAAAAAATAGTGGAAAATTGAGCATGAAGAAATCCAAAAATATTCAAAAATGATCCTCCAAAATCTGTTGTTGTAATACCCCAAAAATGGGCTATAGGTTCATTAACCTCCTACATCTTCAAATTCGAACGAAATCAACATCAAAGTCCTAACCTAAGGCACATCTGCACATTATTTAATCCTAATTGATTATCCTAAATTCTACATCGGGGAATATTCCTATTTATTCTAATTATCTTTAATTTAATTATTATTTGGTGATAAATCCTATATATCCTAAAATTTGATTAATTGAATATTCTGAATATTTAATTAATCAGATTTAATACTGTCACTTAATTATTTAATGGAATTTAATTAAATTATTCCTAAATTGTATTATTTTATTTTGACAATAAATCTAAAATCTCATGACTAATTGATTAAATTTTTATTTAATTGATTAATGTCAATTGTCAATTTTTAATAATATAGTTTTTGAATAAAAGTTTGATTTAATAATTGATTAACCCATAAATCAATTGTTTTAATTCAAAAATTAGTCAAGTTGAGAATAAATCACTTTATTTATTTAATTAATTCATAATTAATTGTGCACATTCAAAAAGTAGTTAAACTCAAAATCAAGAAATCAATGCAAGTTGTTAACTTTGAAAACTCAACATCTATTTTGAGTTCAAAGCTGATTTAAAACTTTTGATTTGAGTTAAAAAGTTGTTCTTGCATGCTTTTGCATAATTTTGTGAGTTAATTATTTCTTATCTCCTGATAACTCAAAAATCAGCATGAGTTTATCAAGAGTGATTTATGGCTTTTCTCATGCATCTCCAAAGCCTTGGATTTCTATAAAATCAAGGCTTCAGCTCTTCTAAACAGATCCACAAAATTGCATCCTCACGCTGGTGAATTGGTGATCGAAGAATCTATCTTTGTGAATCAAAGCTATTGTGAGATTTTCATTGTTTTGAGCATTCATATCATTTAGCATATCAATTCTTAGATTAATTGCATATTATATCAATTTTTCATATAGAATAGATTCATATCAGTTTCCTTCATCTTATTGCATAGAAAACACAAAAATAGAGATTAAATTTGCATTCATATAGTTTTCATTATTTGCATTCAAATCCTTTGTTTAGGTGTTGCATTGTCACTGGTCTCGGTCTGATCTGAGAGTATCATACTCGCACCCTCTAGAAGGCAATAAATCACCTGGTTAGTTTAGTTTCCATTTCACTGCATGATTTTGGTTTTTTGGTTAACCTTTAATGTTTTATTGAAGTGTTGTGTCTACAGCTAGATACAAAATTCACACACACATTTATGGCACGCACTGTGGGGCCCTGAAACGGGTTTCCATCATCTTTATATCAATTTCTATCACCTTCTTGTCATTTCTTGGGTTAAAATTGCAATTTTTATTTTTCTGTCCGTACATTTTCATACGACTTTTGTCAGAAAGTCATTTTGTGAGGCACCCATTGTCATACGACAGGTTCAAATTTCAAGGCTCATATCAGAGAGTACACATTATCGTTTTGAAGCCTTATTGTCATATGAATAGACACCCACAATTGTATGAGTTTCCAAACTGTTGTCTAGGAGGTAACCCAGTATTGTATGATTTTTCACTCCAGAATTCAATTGTCATTTTAGTTCTTTTTACAGTTTTCAAGATTTGATTTTTAGATTTGGACTGACAGCTAACCTTAACAATTGAAATCTTCTATTTTGACTGATACTTGTTGAAACTGATTGGGAAAAGCACAACTAAATTGCTAAAATAGGTAAAAATCTACTAAGCACATTGCGAGGAATTCAAGTATTCTTCTCAAGCTGATAACATTTTGATTTGGATTAAAATGAACTCTCACGTGTCGAGCTTGTGTGATTTTCTTGCTTTCATATCACAGACTTCATTTTGGGCTATAAAACAAACATAGATTTGCTTTTTGCATATCTGTTACACATAGTAAATAGGCCCTATGAACACTATTTGTGGATGATCTTGAGAGACTAAGCTTCTTCCACTTGTTTATTCATGCAAAGCTCCTCTTGACGAAGGATCTCCTTGTAGGTAGGGAAGGTACTGAGAGAGTCTCACGTTCTACTAGATTCATGTGTCTTCAACTTTTGATTGATACATTCTCTCTCTGAAGAGGTTGATAGATCATAAGCAGTTGATGTCATAGATCTTTGTGAGATAACCTTGGTCTTAGTGTGTCGGATTAATCTGTCTACTTTTTTTTGGTTAAAAGTGAAAAGGCTAGAGGACTATGCTCTACTCCCTTTTTGGGTAGTAGCAGAGACTCAGATCCTTGAATTTGGAACCAGTCTCCATGTGGTATCTTTTGTGAGTCACCTTTAGAGAGGGTTAACTGTAGTGGACATTCCCTTAATTGGGTCAACCACATGGATGGAACCTCAAGTGATAATAGCCATTTTCGCCATGGTAGTAGCAGCTGCTATATAAATGCCCTTGTGGAGGAAATCTTCATAGGTGTGGTCTCTTGTTGGGCTGTCAGATCTCCCTAGCAGATCCTGATTGATTAATTTCTCGGACTGTGTCAAAATCTCGGTGCACCTAGATTAGAGTTTTCCCTCTTGAGATCACAAAAGTTGTAGAGTCAGACCATTACTACAAACCCTAGTGAGGACAAATTTTTATTTTTCTAGGAATATGTGCGTTATTGAAAAACATTTTGGAACATACACAATTAGCACTCCTAGGGATTAGCACATTCAGTCACTTGATTGTTCATGCGCAAGGTTTCTTTGTCCCCTGCTCATTATTTTTAGATGTGCTTGGAATCACTTGCTTGGTGTTTTGCATGCTTGTTTATCTATCTGACTACCAAAAATGAATGATCTCAGAATAATCTTCAAACCTGGACAAAGAAATTTGTGAACAATCTGAACTTGAAAACCAAAATTTTGCAAAATCTAAAGTCAAAATCCTTTCTGGAGTCAAAAGTCATTCCATCAGGTCAAAAAGTTGTACGAGTTTTGGCAAGTGTCATTTCAGAACCCCCTTATTGTCGTATGATAGCTTGTATAGTATCGTACAAGTTTTTCCACTAGTCAGAAACAAAAGTCAAAGATCTACTATTAATTGTCATGCAAGTTTTGCAACTATTGTATGAGTTTGTCAATTGTCATTTCATACCATACCCACTGTCGTACAAACCTGCAGAAATTCATTTGAGAAAAATTGCCTGAGAGTGGTCAGAATTGTCAGAAACTCAATTTTTACAACCTATTTCTAGAATCTATTGAACCAATCACCATGTCATGAACAAAGTAGAAACTAGAATGAATCCATTCATTTTCCTCAAGTGAGACTTTGAGTCTGATCTTGCCTTCTGGGTTATTGATTTGAGTCTTTTTCATCTTGTGTCAAAACCTTGTCAACATTATCTTCAAATTCAATCTTTTTGTCTAAATGACTAAGTGTTGTGAGCTCATGCCCGCCATCTATTGGGCATCTACCCACAATACTGTGGCATAGTATCCTTCATTTACATCTGATCTATCCTTAATCACTTCAATCTTGATAGGGTTGCATCATTTGATCTTCTAGAATCATTTCATTCTTCAGTTGTCTTCATCTTATTCTTTGGCTTCACCCAAGGTTAATGGTGGAAACTATAGCTTCATCACACAAGAAATTTGGAGAGGTATCCCATACAATACCTCTGAATACTCTCCAGACCCCAACTCTTGAACAACTCTACAATTTTGGTCTTTACGAAAATGACAGTCTTGGTAATGTTTGATTGAAAATCGGTTACGTCCCCCCTCAATCAACTCTCAGAGGTAATAAAAAAACCCCTCCTCAATCTAATCTAGGGAGCCCTAAAACTCCTAACATGTCTCACAGAGGGACATAACACGGGTCTCAAGGACACTAATCTCAACATGGTATGGATCAAGAGCCTACCCCTTTTGAAATTGTTCGATATCAAAATGATGATGACTTCAAAAGAATGATGAACATTTCTTGAAGGAAGATAAAGAAGCATACTTTGTAGAATCAGCTCATCAAGGAGCTAAACTTCCTCCTAACTTTAAGGTGGAAAATATAATTACACATGAGGAAGAAACTCCTATCATGGCTATGATGAAACAAATGCATGCCATGCAAGTCAAACTTAACAAACTTGAGAAAGAAAAGGAACCTAAGGAGTTCTCCATGGAAGCTCTATGCCCTTTTCCATTCGATAAAGACTTGTACATGCCACCATTCCCTAAAAGAGTGGAGATGCCAAAATATGATAAGTATGATGGAAACTCTGACCCTCAAGATCATGTCAGAGAATTCTATACTCAATATATGGAGTTTATGCATGAACCAACCTACTTAATGTGTCTTTTCCCTTGATCTCTGGGAGGAGCAACCATTCATTGGTTCTCTAGAATGCCTCCTACTATCAAAAATTTTGAGGAGTTAATCAAATTGTTCTATCAACAATACTCCTACAATATTCAACATTCGGTCACTATGATCGACATCTGCAATTTGAAACAATATCCAGGAGAACCATTCCTGACATTTCTCAAGAGATGGAGGAATAAATTTTCTCTATATGCTAGACCCATTCCCGAAACTGAGAAATTGGAAATCTTCATCAACAATCTTGTTCCAGAAATTAACTACCCTTTACAAATGCAAAATCATACATCTTTTAACAAGATGGTAGATAATGTGATCAAAATTGAGAAAGTACTTGTGCAAAAGGGAGACATCACACTTCAAAAGGACAAATATGAATCTGGATCTAGTTCTAAGGAACAAGAACAAAAAATGGAACAAGAATAAAGGCATTGTCACAGATGGTGTTGTTGATAATATTCATGCCCCATCTAAGGCACTTGATTTCAATATCACTGTTGGTACCCAAGCCATCAAAGCTTCTAAAGCTAAAGCCACAGAGTCCAACAAAAAGTCATCTGATTACAAACCTTGGGCTACCGATCCTAATCACAAATTCACTCCTCTTGGAGAATCCTTGGAATCTGCCATGAAAACTCTATTGGCAAACAAAATCATCTACTTGCCTAAGATGAAAGTCTTTGATCTTGAACCTAAACCAAAATGGTGGAGAGAGAATAATTTATGTGAATTCCATCGCAATAAAGGTCATAAGACTAATAACTACATTCGCTTAAAGCACATTATACAAGACAAAATTGATAATGGTGACATCATCATTGACAATCATAAGAGTAATAATGATCATACAACATTCACAGAACCATTTCCTAAACATGGTAAGGAAGATTCTTCTTCTCAACCTAATATGGGTGCTAAAGTCAATTATGCCTACTCAAGAAACAATGTTGTTATCAATATGGTTGAACCATGCCTATCTGAGCATTGCAATGTCATCACCATTGTAAGAAGAGATAGAGATAATCAATCAACTAATGCAGTTACTCAATCACAAGCTCAGGCACACCTACAAGGACAAATACCAGATTCATCAAATGTCCCTAAGGTGCCTTTCAATCTTTCATCCGCTTCTAAATAGAAGGCTATGTAATACCTCTCCTATGGTGATACTTAGACTTTTCTGATTTGGACATTTTATTATTATTATGGTCAAGACTATACATTTACATTTATGTTTTGTGGATGATGACATGATGAATATGCTCATTTATGGTTATTAATTACATGTTTATGAGATTAGAAAATTATCTATTTTTATATGGATCTAACCCAATTATTTGAATCTAACCACTATCATGATGTTTTATGTTTCATGGATGTGTCTGATGTGTTTTTCATGACTCTAGGATGAAGTCGTAGTTACTCACTTAGTTGAGGTCCACACGATGTATCGATCTTGGTCATCTACTTGCATATATCTGATTTGTATCTCCATATGTATATATATGTATCTCTTCTTGGTGATGCAGGATTGCAGGTACCGGGTGTCGTCTCCACCTGGCTTCACAGGTCTGAGCGATCCCTCAAAATCCTCAATCATTGTTGTTGTTACGGAGGTATCACCAGGTCCACAAGAAGAAACTTCACCTCTGATCCTTTTATCCTTAGGTGGGAAGTGTTGAGTCAGTCCCTTGTGTGAATGTCTTATGTGGTTTTGTAGTTGATGGAATTGTGGATCTTGTAGCTAGTTCTTTCCTTCGTGATATGTTCAATTCTGTTAGTAGATCATGGATGTAGATTATTGTTCATTTGAGGGTATGATTTAGTAGCGTATCTCATTAGGAGCAATTTTGAGTGCAATTAAATCATGTGGTTTTAATACCCATGATAAGGATTAATTTTATGGTATTTTAATGTCTAAGGAAATATTAATAATAAAAGGTTTTAAATAATAGTGGTAAAATTCTAACCTATGCTAGTGGCTACTTAATATATACATATATATTTTGGAATGAGGATTAAGGTATGAATAAACAATATAGTTTATAATAATGTTATTCTAATGTTTAACATTAATAATAATGTACCTTATTTATGGTATTATTTTATAATACTAATAACGACAAAGAGTCTATAGCAATAAAAAAAATAATATGTTTTATAATAATAATATTATGCTTGTAATAATATTTGTAATAATAATAATATATGTACACATAGGCATATGGGTGCACACATATGCATATGCATACATATATTTATATATAATTAGTACCATGTAGTTATTTATTATATTAATAAATAATTAGATCAATTAGCGGTATGGTAAATAGGATTATCCTATTACCATAGTTGAATAATTTAATAAATTGTTTTAAGATTACAATATTTATTTTAATATCATTAAATTTGGGGACTCAGATTATAGTTTATTTATCCCTTTTCGGGAATGAGTTTTCAAAACCATCTCTTTAATGGATGGATAGTTGAGATGGTTGTACCAGTTGGATTACCTGTGCAACCACCTCCTCCATCCTATTTACAGGAAAGATTTCCTGTGTAAAAGGGGAGTTGGGAGAAGAGGATTATTATTATTATTGTTGTAGAAAATTTATCCTGTGAGTTTGGCATTTGGATTGTTACGGGTAGAGGCTGGAAGATTGCAAGAAAAGGGATTCAAAGAAGTGTTGGAAACATTGGAGAGGGTTTGATCTTCCTTCTTCTCCAACTGGTCTTCGCAGGACTCCAGGTTGGAATCCATCCTGAGAAGTAGATTTATTTTGTAGAATGAATGTAAAATCTAGATTTTTGGAAAAGTTTCTGTATATTGTGCTATGGTTGCAAAATATATATATATATATGCATTATTAATGTAGTATTATTATCTTGTGTATATGAATGATCTATTACTTGATGAGATTATGATTGTTTACCTTTTTGTTTAGAATCGAAAAATATATATATATATGTTTTATTTTCTATGTATTTGAAATGTGTTTGTGGAAAGTTATTTTATGAATGTTTGTATGTTCACTGTGGTGAAACCTCCCTGGGAGGGTAGAAGTGGTTTTGATCTGGTAGGGTAGTGTATTTTACTGTCACTGGATGTATTATGAATGCTTCCAGATTTTAGAACTTTTGTTGCAACCTTACTGTTTCATGTCTATTTATGTGCCACCTTTCTTTTCCCAGATCTAGAATATATTTGTTAGATAGATAGGGAGGATTGATGGGCCGTTTCTGAAGGGAAACTAGGATATCTCAAATGGATCGTGCTCATTTTAGGCAACCTTAGTCCCCATAACACCCAGTTTTACCTGCAAGACAAAGTTGACAGTCGTTCTCTGCAGTTCCAGTCAGCTCAGTGTGTTAACCAAGTTAGGTCGGTAATGTGTTAACCGAGTTAGGTCGGTAATGTGTTAACCGAGTAAGGTCGGTAATATGTTAACCGAGGTAGGTTGGTAATGTGTTAACCGAGTTAGGTCGGTAATGTGTTAACCGAGTAAGGTCGGTAATGTGTTAACCGAGTTAGGTTGGTAGTGTGCTAACCGAGTCAGGTCGGTTTAGTGTTAACCAGGCTAGGTCGGTAGTGTGTCAACCGAGCAATACTGTGTCAACCGAGCAGTCCAGTATAAACTGAGGAAAAAAGGATTCAGACTTTATACAATTATAACATTTATAACATTTAAGTATAAGTTACGTACTTTAATTAATTTCTTATACTTTAAGTTATACTTGTATAAAGGGATTAGGTACCCTTTGAATCCATTGGAATAGGTTTCAGGTTCCTAGGAGTTAAGTTGTAACTTTTAAATTTTAGATTTTTTTTTAAATCAGACTTAGTCAATTTTCAGGATTAGCCAGGTTTTAGGTTTAGAAAGAAATTTTGTATAAACCTGAAGATTGTTCATTCCTTGTTTAGTGGAGATTATTTTCAGTACATTTAGATGCCTTTATTGAGATAGAATGTTTGTAAGGAGCAGTTTAGGGTTTAGAGTCAAGACATTTTAAACATTCTTAAACATTCTTGATTTCTCTAAACATACATAACTATCCTATTATTTCCAATTCTTTGTAGCAGTTTTCAAATGTGTTTACAATGTGCTTCTACTATGTGTATGATGTAATTGTGATGTATGGGTTGAGGGTAGAAAACCTAACGACACCTAGTGAGTGGCTCTCAGTGCGGGGTCGGGGCCCTAAAGTGGCTAGAACCAGGATAACCCACTGAAGAGTTATTTAACAAGTGAAAATTTAATTAAATTGATGGGAATGGGTTAAAACATTAAAAAGATTAAATGTGCCTCGCCCATGCCATTAGTGCTAGTAAAGGCTATGGATGGGAGTGGGAGAAGGTACCTATGCGTAGGTACGATCGAATGACACTTGTCTATACGAAAGGCATTCGATCCCACATGTGCCTACTTGGGGGCCGGGGCCCGAAGTGGCTAGTACCAGGACAACCCAAGGAGTGAGGGCTATGCGATGACACTCACTTAGGTTGTTGCTTAGAGTTTCTACCCAAGCCTTAGAACCTTTTGGGAAAGATCTATACTTTGACTCTCTTTTCATTTGCTATTTTGGGAAAGATCTATACTTTGACTCTCTTTTCATTTGCTATTTTGGGAAAGATTACCCAACCCTAGGTTTGGCCTAGCTATTCCTTCTTTGTGGACCTTGGTGTTTATCTCCTAGCATGGGGGAGTGGGCCTTATAGGTATCCACGTGGTTGGGTGGTAAACATTTTTATCGAGGTATCTTTTGCAGATACATGCTTGAAGATTCATGCTTGCTTATGTACCAGATTTGAAGAATGAAGGCCTTGTGATTATATTTCATGATGCATAATCTTGTTACCTCTTATGAGGAGTTGAATGCAATGTAATCAATAATGTATTTCAAAATGATGTAATTGGAATGGGTAGACTTAGGAAGAAGGGAAAAGGGAAATGTGAACTTTATGTTTAAGATGTATGTTGGAGAAGAAAAGGATTTTTCTAACATTCCAAATTATGTAACATGCTTTCATTATTGTTGTTTAAATGAAGCTATTGAAAAACCAAATGTAGTATATTTTTAATGTATCAAATGATTTGGATAAATTTTATAAGTTACATTGTTCATAAAGGATATTTAGGAATATAGATGATTTTTAAATGGAAAGTTGAAATGAAAATATTTTGTATTTCTTAAAGATATGATGCAGTTTGCTTTGAGAAATAAATCTTGTTGTTAGTTTACTTAATGGATTTGAATGAATCATGCATTTATAATGAAAAGGGAACCTTGGAAGGAATCTAAGTTTAAGTTCTGATTACATAACTCTTCTCAAAGTTCAAAATTTTTCATAAATTTTTACTTAGGTTTTCTTTTGTTAAGAGAATCTTTGTTCTCTTCCCTGGTTCCCTTGCGGGGCATGACAGGCTACATCTAAATCTTCAAATCCTAAAGACACAAGGCCTACTTCATATAGTATTGTCCAACAACTCCAGCACACAAATGCTAAAATCTCCATGTTTGAGTTGCTTCAAATATCTCTAGCTCATAGAGCCATTCTAGACAAAGCTCTGCTCGGATCCAATGTTCTTGACGACCTTGATTTAGACAAATTTCAAACTATGGTTGGTCATCTTATGCCTCCACTGTACATTTCCTTTTCAAAGGAAGATGATAACTCCTTGAGTCATCCACATAACCAGTCCTTGCATATTGAAGTCTTGATCCAAAACTGTCATCTCAAATGTGTGTTGATAGATGGGGGCGTTGGCCTAGACATTTGTTCTTACAACTTGATTACACAATTGGGATTTTCAGGAATGGCTATTGATCCCAGGAAGAAGATAACTATCAAAGTATATGATGAGAAAGAAAGATCTTCTAAGGGAACTATTGTCTCACCTATCAGAGCAGGTCCTATCATCAGAGATACTATATGTCAAGCTCTTGATCTACCTTTGGCTTACAATATCCTTCTAGGAAGACCCTGGATACATGACATGCAAGCCATTCCCTCTACATTCCATCAGTGTTTGAAATTTCCTTATGAAGGAATTGAGGTGACAATTCCAGCTAATCTGTATATAACTTGCAATACCTTGAAAGAGAGGGCTGATAAACTTGTTCCCAATAATAGAGAATCTGCCACTAAGTAGCTAGACATTGCTTCAACATCCAAGATGGAAGACATTGCTAAAGAAGTTAAAATCATAGAAAATGGTATGGGAGAATATACTATAGAGCCAATCTTATCTTTGACATGTCTCCCTATCTCTCCTAAGTCTTATGGGAAAACTCTAAAATAGTCCAAGCTAGAGTCTAAAGAACCTCTTGAAGCATATAAAGGAAATTTTGTTGTAGAACAAGTATCTAAATAGGAGTTTGAAGAGGATGAATTTGTACTCACATGGCTATACAAAGATGAACCTAAATCTCAAGTTGTTAAAAAATGTGATGCTAAAATACCAAGTATCCCTTCTAAGTCATATGGCCCAGGGGATAAATTGATCACAAAGATGGGATATAAAGGAAAAGGACCTCTAGGACTATAGGGTAAAGGTCTTCTATCACCTCTTGATCATCACGACTGAACAAACAAGAATACAATAGGTCTAGGATACATGAAGAAACCTTTCTATCTTAGCAAGAACTCCCCACATGTTTTAGAACAGATTGAGCCTTCCGTAGCAAATCAACTAAAGGGAGAAATAATAGAACAATCTGATAGTGATGATTTAGACACCACTGATGAGCTCATTCCTTATGAGCATTTTCCTAAAGAAATAAAAGACCTCCTTGAAGTTGAAGATGATCCAATAAAAAGAATTAATGTAGTAGAAACACAAGAACCTACTATAGAGCAAGAGATAGTTGCAACACAATAACTAGCTAATCTCAAAGGTAATCAAAAAGAGGAAGGTGATAGTTATTCTAAGATAGATTCCCATGAGTATGAATTCAAATTAGAATTTGAGGGTAACCCTTCTTGGGGTATTCATCCTAACTTTACTCATGTTCTAAGATTTCCTAGAGGTCTAGATGAAGAAATAGAAGATGAATCAAATGATTATGACTAGGGAGTCATTCCAGAACTAGATGAACTTATTATAGAAAAGCATGTTGATGTTATTCACAAATATGCACCTCAACCTAACGTATGTCTAGACTGAAATATTGAACTTATTGAGTCTGATCCACCGATGGCTGAAGTGGATTTCCACAATGACATTGAGCCTATTCACGAATTAAATGTCTTACATTGTAATATCACCTTTGAACTCAAGCGTCAGGTTAGGGCCAATGATGATAGATCCATATCTGTAAACACTCTTTCCCAATCTTTCACCACTTTGACTATCCAATGCCCTGACCTTCTTGACATAACATCCACAAACTTAAACCAAGGTATTTATACCTTTCCCAATGACTATGCCCTTGCTTGCTACCTAAATGTAGTTGAACCTATGAGGACTTCCATCAGTGAACCAAGCATTAGCATGATAGAGTCAGACATCAAGTATCTTAGTCAGAAAAATAAGAATAAGAATAAAAAGAAAAGGAGTTCTGAGGGTGAAAACCACTTTATGGCAGTCTCAGAACCTACAAAAGTAAAAATAAAAGATGTATCTGAAGGTGAAAACCTCTCTGACGTGCCTAAGGATGAGATATTTGATGTCCTTTCAAGCCATTTATAGGATAGATCTCTAGTTCTAATTGAGCCCACTCAATCTATCAATTTGGGAACAACAGATGAACCATAGTTGATTCATGTAGCCCAATCTTTATCAGCAGAAGAAAAGAAAAACTTTACAACGTTCTTAACATCGAAAAAGATCAACTTTGCATGGAAATATTTAGATATGCCAGGGTTGGATCCTGATCTTATTATGCACCATTTATCTATAGCTCCAAATGTTAAACCTGTTAAGCAAAACTTGAGAAAGATGCATCCACATGTTGCACTCTTGGTAAAAGCTGAATTAGAGAAGCTCCTGAAAGCTGGATTTATCTGAGTTATTGATTATGCTGAATGGATCTCTAATATTGTACCTATTTCTAAACTAAACAAATCAATAAGAGTGTGCACAGATTTTAGAGATGTAAACAAAGCATGCCCTAAGGATGATTTTCCATTACCTAACATTGATATGGTAGTGGACATGATTGCGGGCTTTGAGATGTATTCTTTAATGGATGGTTTTTCTAGATATAATCAAATAAAAATTGCTCTAGATGATCAAGAGAAAACTGCTTTCACATGTGCATGGGGTACATTCTATTGGAATGTCATGCCATTTGGGCTTAAGAATGCTGGTGCTACATATCAAAGAGCTATGACTTCTATTTTTCATGATATGATGCATAGGACTATGGAGGATTATGTTGATGATACTTTAGAAAAATCTATGATTGGAGCTAAACATCTAAATGACTTGAGAAAGATACTAGACAAAATGGAAAAATTTAGTCTTAGACTAAATCCTAAGAAATGTGCTTTTGGTGTCACTTCTAGAAAGCTCTTAGGATACATTGTTTAAAAGAAAGGAATTGAGGTAGATCCAGCTAAAGTAAAAGCTATAATGGAGATGCAACCCCCAAAGAATATTAGTCAAATGAGAACATTACAAGGGAGAGTTCAGTCCATTAGATGCTTCATATCCCAGCTAGCAGACATATCACAACCTTTTACAAAGACATTACATAAAGGTGTGACCTTTACATGGAGTGAGGAATGTGAAAATAATTTTGATCATATCAAGAAGTATCTATCAAATCCTCCTATCTTGATGCCTCCCATTCAAGGGAAGCCATTGATCTTATATGTCTCCGCAATAGATACATCACCGGGGGCATTGCTTGCACAACATGATGAGAATAAAAAGGAAAGATCTATATACTATATTAGTAGAACATTGGTGGCATATGAAAAGAACTATTCTATGATTGAAAAGGCTTGTCTAGTTCTGATATTTGCATCATAGAAACTAAGACATTATATGTTGGCTCATACCACACATTTAGTAGCTAAGATGGATCCACTAAAGTACCTATTAAGAAAAGCTTCCCTCACGGGTAGATTAGCCAAATGGGTCATGCTCTGAAGTGAATTTGACATTGAATATGTTGAAAGAAAAGATATTAAAGGCCAAGTTATTGTTGATCAATTAGAAGATGCACCTTTGTTTGATGACACACCAATGCAAATGAAATTTACAAATTCCTCTATCATGAATCTCTATTCTAGAGAATGGAAATTATTCTTTGATGGATCTTATACATAGAATGGATCTGGAGTAGGCATCTTGTTTATCACTCCTCAAGGATACTCCATCCCTAAAGCATTCAGCTTAAAGTTCCCTTGTACAAACAATAGTTGAATATGAAGCCCTTTTAAATGGTATGAAAATAGAAATTGAGTGGAGGGTAAGAAAATTACACATTCATGGAGACTCACAACTTGTAATCCATCAAGTCAATGATGTGTACCAAAATAAAGATTAAAATCACATCCATACAAGAGAATGGTAGATGATCTAAAGAAATATTTCATATCTATCACATTTGAGCAAATCCCTAGAACAGAGAATAAGGCTGCCGATGCAATGGCAACTTTATATACTTTATTACAACAGCCTGAACATGAGCTATGCTATGAGTTCTTGGTGGAGGCACTATCTTATCCTGCATATGACTCCCCTAATACCCATATGATCTGCACTATTGTGGGTCATGATTCCTCCCTCTATAAAAACCTATTCTCCTATCTCAAAGACCAAATCATTCCTGATACTTTTAACCATCATGAAAAGAGATACCTTATCTGTAATGCCTCTTGATATGTCATTATTGGTCATGATCTATATAAATGAGGTCTAGATGGTACACTACTTAGATGTTTAGAATGAGAAGAGTCTCAACATGCGCTAGAGGAAGTCCATGATGCTATTTGTGGGTCACACTAGCCTGAAAACTTATTAGGGCTAGGTACTATTGGCCAAAAATGGAGAAAGAGTCAATCAAGTTTGCTAAGAACTATCAAAAGTGCCAAGTACATGGCAACTTAATTCATGCTCTAGGGAGAGATCTAATTCCCTTTACTACACAATGGCCTTCTCACCAATGGGATTTTATCTTATAGGGGCTATACATCCTCATTCTTCTAATGGACATACCCATATAATCATAGCTAAAGATTGTTTTACAAAATGGGTAGAAGTAGTCCCTTTGACACAAGCAACTAGAAAACAAATATCTATTTTCATCTTGAACTACATCATACGTCGGTATGGTATTCCACACTCTATAGTCACAGATAATGGTGGACAATTTAAGAACAAAGACTTAGATGATCTATGTGCCAAATTAAAGATTACACAACATTGGTCATCTATCTACTATCCTCAAGGGAATGGACAAGCAGAGGCTTCAAACAAGAAACTATTGAAAATCTTGCATCGTATAGTTAATAAAATAGGAAGAGACTGGCATCTTATGATCAATCCAGCTCTCTAGGTCTATAGAAAAAGTATCAGAAAGCCCATTGGGGCTACACCATTCACTTTAGTTTATGGGTCTGAAGTGGTACTACCTATTGAGGTTGAAATCCCATCACTAAGAATCAGAATGCATGGTCTAGTAACTGATGATGACTACAGAGTGTCTAGGTTGCAAGAACTTGAACTACTAGATGAGCATAGACAAGCAGCGTATGATCATCTCAGAGTCTATCAGAAGAGAATGTCTAGAGGTTACAACAAGAAAGTCAAACACAGAGAATTTCAGGTTGGTGATCTAGTCTTGAGAGAGAATCCTAAAAATCAATCACATAGAGAATGCAAGGGGAAGTTTGAACCCAACTAGCTGGGTCCCTTTGTAATCATTGCTACTTTTGGCTTCGATGCCTATCAACTCTCAATGAATGAAGGAGAACAACTCCAAGAACCAATCAACATTCTCCATCTGAAGAAATTATATGCCTAAGGCATTCAGTCTATTGTAAAATGTCCTGAAAAAATCTTTAAAATTGGAAAAAGTCCTGAAACAATGAACATCTTGGTGAAAACCTAGCAATGGGCACCTTGAGGATTCACAAAAAAAGTAAAAAATATCAAAAATACAAAAAAATTGAAAAATGAAAAATACAAAAAAATACGAAAAAGAAAAAAAAGTGCCTTGGTGAAAACTTGGAAACAAGCGCCACTTGTTTCAAAATGCTCCATCTATCAGTGCAATCTTGGTCTTTCCCAGCTTTCAATCTTGCTTTAGTTTGTAAATATCTCTTGGCTTGTTCCTGCTTTCCTATTTTCAATAAGTCAGTCTATACACCAATCAGCTCAAGCGTCTGTATCCTATCAATGCTTAACACTTGGGGGCAATCAAAGTCATATCCTATGGCCTCCAATGTATCTTAGATGTATCATATACAGTCAGAGTCCTTTGAAGCTTCATTTGAGTCAGTCAATCTGTCTTGTCTGTAGAAAGGATTTTGCATCTACAATAATGCAATCAAACATCAAACTAAAAACAATCTATGCTTTTTACATGCTTTTATCTCCTTATATGCTTACTGATTCACATTGAGATTTTTTCATATTGTGTCCCTTTGAGCTCTTTGATGATGTCCTCTATAGGATTTAGAGAGTGAGGACTGGGGGCATAATCTTTTATTTGTTTTTTTCTTGTATGTGAAAATCTAACAACTTTGGAAATTCTAGATTGAAATGGTGTTCGACTGTAAGAGCCTCTATCTCAAATTGGATGGCCATGCATACCTTGACCATTTATACCCAAAAAAGTCAAGGAAGTTTGATCTAACTATTGTCTTTTTGAGTGAGTTCTTACTCCTACTATGAAAAATGATCCTGCCTAAGGATGTGAATGATAAAGGGTCACTATGGGTAATTCACACTAGATTTAGAATGAGCTCTTGACTGCTTGATGTGTTTGTTTTAGCAAGGCATATTATGGTCATCACAACGTTTATGTTTTGATGCTTATACAAATTTCTATATCAAAATGGACATGATATTTAGGTCATCTTGGCATTTATACCTTGATGCTTATATCTAATCTAACATTCCGAAAATACAATCAATATTCATATGTTCATGGTTATATAACTAGTGGGCATTGTGTTAATTCTTGCACATACAAATCAATATTCATATGTCTATGGCTTTATAAACTAGTGGGCATTGTATTGATTTATTCGGTTACCTAAAAAACTCAATGATGACAAATGACCGACACATGATCAGTGACTAGGTCCTAGGTCTTAGGTTACATTTCATTTTGCATGTCATTTTGCACTTTGCATGATTGCATGATCTCACAACTTGCTTGAAAATCTTTAACAATTCTTCTAACACTATACTTAAACTACACATGAAGAGTTGAATCTTATACAAAGGTCTTCTCACAAAAACGCAAGTAGTCACCATCCTGGTCACACATCCTTTTTGACATAAGACTGAATACTTGTCTTCATCAATACCTACAAAACATATCTTGTGTATTGTTGCATTTTCATTACATATTCATAATCATTCATTCCATCTATTGCATTACATACATTTCCATACATACACTCTCCATAATCAAATACATTTGCATAACATTCATACATATGAAAGAAAATCATTGCATTACATGAATCCATACATACATTCTACTCTACTCATAGCATTTACATCACATGATATCATCATACATCAAAAAAATGACAAGTGCAAATGAAGTTACAACCAAAAGTTTCGATCTCACATATATATCATAAAACTCAAAATAGTCAGGGGTGCACTACTAGCACAATGTACAAAAGAATGAGCTCGTGTGAGCTATCAGAATAGTATCAGTATCAAAAGAGAAACAAAAATATCAAAATATCAAGATAGATCAGCTATCACCTTGATCCTCTCCATCTTGTGGAGGTGGTGGTGGTGCATCTGGTACTACCTCGGCTCTAGGTGCTCTGGTTCCCTCTGATGCTATCATGTACTAAGAGTATGAAGGAACTCTCTGAGCAAGTGGAACTACAGTGTAGTATGTAGAAACATAATACACATATCTGGATGTCTAATGGATAACCTCTTCCTGTAATCTCTGAACCTCACCATGAAGCTTAGTGCATTGTCTATCTGCCTCTAGATATCTCTCCTCCCATCAAGCACTGCACACCTTTAGGTCCTGGACCTATAAGCTAAGCCACCTCACAATCTCTTGTGTAGACAATGGGATAGTAGGATTAGCATCTGTTGTCAGCATGCCAGTATCCTCAGCAGGCTGCTCTGTAGTCTCTTCTCTCTGTGCCTTATGACGTCTAACCTCGACCCCTAGATCAAAATTGGTATCCTCCTGTATAGGATCAGTATCACTACCTACAACCTGCTCAACTGCAAGTACCTCCTCGACACTACCAACTCCCCCAAAAGTACCATCCTCTCCCCTAGTCCATCTTTGTGAACCTATAGATCTATCTATTGTGGAACTAGTGGGACGAGGAGGCCTCATCTATCCTAATGGTCTTTGTAGAGGAGCCATCACTCTCAGTCCTAGAGGTGTGGGGTGTACAATTAGAACCTATGTGGGTCTAGGACCCTATCCCATCGGAGTACCTATAACATCCATCACCTCCTCCATGGAGGGTATCAACTCAGTAGGGTCAGAAAATCTGTATATAGGATGATCAACAAGCCATGCAAAGAATCCATTTGTAACACTTGCATCAATGACCTATGGCCTATACTCCCAAGCTCTACCAATGATAGCATTTTACTCTTGTGAGCACAAGGCATAAGAATGCCTTAGGGTCCATCCAAGTTTGAGCTCATGAGCTATCTGTGCATAAGTGGCATAACCCTATAGTGCATCCTGCACTCGTCCATACTGCCACCATACCCTCATGATCAGAAATCTCTCCAACATAGAGGATGATCATCCTATCAACACCTGACTCTAAAAGAAGAAACTAAACTACTCTCATGTAGTAGGCCATGGCTCAATCTCTAAGTAGGGCCTCCATCGTACAAAGGTCATGTCATCAAGACATCATCTCCAATACTCTATATGGCCCATACGCCCTTGTATGACATATCCAGCGCATATATATATATATATATATATATATATATATATATATATATATATATATATATATATATATATATATATATATATATATATATATATATATATATATATATATATATATATATATATATATATATATATATATATATATATATATATATATATATATATATATAACGGGCTCCTGTGGCTGCCTCTATGAGGTACACACTAGTCTCAAAACAAGGATATGCTCCCACACCCAGATCTATAAAACAAGAGCTCCAGTAACAAAAGTCTTGCTCTCATGATACACTACCTCATGCATCTCAGAGAACATGTGAGCCAAAAGACACTGACCCTAGGCTAACTCGGAAGGAGTCACCATCAAATGTGAAATCATAGGAGCCCAACCCATTAGAAGACCATTCTGATGATGGTCAGACATGATGATATCGATGATCATCCTAACAATAATACACTCCAGTCTGTGAGACCATCCATAATCCTACACTAAGGTCTCCCATGAAATGGAACCAATCAACTGATTATCATCTCCAAAGAGATGTCTGAAAGCTAATAATCCAGAGTTCCTAGAACTCACATATGCTGGATGCTGACTACTATGAAATGGAATCTGAAGAATCCTATACACATCCTTTGGAGTCACAGTGAGCTCTCCAGTAGGAAGATGAAATGTTTGTGTCTCAGAATGAAATCTCTCTATCAATGTCGTCAAAAGACCATGGTTTACCCTAATCTCTGTTAAATGGATCAAATACTCAAAACCACAAGTAGTAAGATGCACTCTCATCGGATCTGGTAAGGAAACACAGAGCCTTTAAGTGGCTGGATGTGAGATACGTACATGAACATCAAGATATATGACCTACACAACACTGAAATAGGGAACCCTATCAGTATTTTGGTTGGAAAATAGGTTACACATACAGGAATGGAACAGTTTTCTATTTCAGAAGGTAGGTCAAAGACTTAGGAATCAAGCTCAAAGTTCAAAAAATTCAAAATTTGGCCCTAGAAATGAGTTTTGGACTCATTGTTTTTCATACGATAAAGCAGACTGGCAGAAAAACTCATACGAGTTTTCCCTGGTTACCATATGACAAAGCATGATGATACGACATTGCGTCTCTCCTTGTATGAGTTATGAGGGACCCGACGAAATGTCATATGACTCTTGGGTCCCTCTCATACGAGTCTTGGGGGTTATTGAAATGACAATCTACATAGGGTTGAAAAGTCATACGAATCTAAACAGACAGTCTTATGAGTTTCCATGCATGCAAAAATTAAAAAGTTGAAAATGTATGAAACAAAATTTAAAATGCTATAAACAAAGAAAAATTGACTTTTCAGAGAAGCAAAGAGATCCACCTACTGGATGTCCATACTGTCAAGGTCTTTGATGCCTCCGGCTACGCTCGAAATGATGAGAAGACACAAGTACCTTCATTTTTGCCATTTTCTCACTCAGAGGGATCCACAAGGTTTTCAAAAGTCAACGATGAAAATAAATTGAAAATGACCCTTTTGGCCTTTATATAGCTTTTGACCTAATTTTCAAATGTACTCCATTTTTCACGAAAATTGCACCCCTAGCTAATTTCAACATTCTGAACCCATTTTCGGGATCAAAATTGAAATTTGAGATTATTTACTATGTCAAAATCATGATTTAAAATTTTTGGACCCAAGATGTCTGAGTACTTGCACAATCAACCTTCAATCATCATAGAAATCTAGTATTCAACTTAACTGATTATCTTACATCAAAATATCAAAATTTTAACTTGGTCAACCATGGTCAACTCATGGTCAAACCTAGTCAAACTTGGTCCTCAAGACCTCTAAATGATGTAGAACGCATTCTCGAATGTGTATAACCACTTCTCAAATCAATTAACATGCTTCTAAACTGTAAATGCTAACTTGTCAGATTTCAATTTTTATCTCGAAGGGGGCATGGTATTGCACATCATTCAAAGTCTGTAACTCAATTCTATCAAATTTTTTTCCTTGCTGATCAAGACAACAAACACGTCTAGTTGTTGATTCATCTAAAGTCCTCATCACTTGGGGAGAATCTATCATCTCTTGGGGCATATCAGATTCATCTAGTATCTTAAATCTATCTTGCAAACTGTATCAGCTTTTTGTAACTATCGGTTCATTACCGTCATTTCCTTGTTTCTTCGCAACTGATGGGTTCAGGATGTGATACTAATATGATTCATACAAGGACATTGAGGTCTAGAATTGGTCACTCACTTCTTTGCAATCATAAGTTTCAGAATCAAGTGTTTTGGCACTTTTTCATAATCATTGGTTCATTGTTGCTATAGTTAACATTATCTTTGGTCACTCAGGACCTAAATCTTAAATCTTGAATCTTTAAATCTTTCAATTGATTTCTATCTTAGAATCAGTTCATCTTTCAAATCAAATCAGTTTCATACGTATATCAGACATAGACTATTCTTTGAACCACCACGCTGTGCATAGTGGTTCAAAGAGGGGCCAAATGTAATACCCCAAAAATGGGCTATAGGTTCATTAACCTCCTACATCTTCAAATTCGAATGAAATTGACATCAAAGTCCTAACCTAAAGCACATCTACATATTATTTAATCCTAATTGATTATCCTAAATTTTGCATCGGGGAATATTCCTAGCAATATTCCTATTTATTCTAATTATCTTTAATTTAATTATTATTTGGCGATAAATCCTATTTATCCTAAAATTTGATTAATTGAATATTCTAAATATTTAATTAATCAGATTTAATACTACCACTTAATTATTTAATGGAATTTAATTAAATTATTCCTAAATTGTATTATTTTATTTTGACAATAAATCTAAAATCTCATGACTAATTGATTAAATTTTTATTTAATTGATTAATGTTAGTTGTCAATTTTTAATAATATAGTTTTTGAATAAAAGTTTGATTTAATAATTGATTAACCCGTAAATCAATTGTTTTAATTCAAAAATCAGTCAGGTTGAGGATAAATCACTTTATTTATTTAATTAATTCATAATTAATTGTGCACATTCAAAAAGTAGTTAAACTCAAAATCAAGAAATCAATGCAAGTTGTTAACTTTTGGAAACTCAACATCTATTTTGAGTTCAAAGATGATTTAAAACTTTTGATTTGAGTTAAAAAGTTGTTCTTGCATGCTTTTGCATAATTTTGTGAGTTAATTATTTCTTATCTCCTGATAACTAAAAAATCAACTTGAGTTTATCAAGAGTGATTTATGGCTTTTCTCATGCACCTCCAAGGCCCTAGATTTCTATAAAATCAAGGCTTCAACTCTTCTAAACAGATCCACGAAATTGAATCATCACACTGGTGAATTGGTGATCGAAGAATCTATCTTTGCGAATCAAAGTTGTGAGATTTTCATTGTTTTGAGCATTCATATCATTTAGCATATCAATTCTTAGATTAATTGCATATTATATCAATTTTTCATATAGAATAGATTCATATCAGTTTCCTTCATATTATTGCATAGAAAACACAAAAATATAGATTAAACTTTCATTCATATAGTTTTCATTCTTTTCATTCAAATCCTTCATTTAGGTGTTGCATTGTCACTAGTCCCAATCTGATCTAAGAGTATCATACTCACACCTTCTAGAAGGCAGTAAATCACCTAGTTAGTTTAGTTTCCATTTCACTGCATGATTTTGGGTTTTTGGCTAACCTCTAATGTTTTACTGAAGTGTTGTGTCTACAACTAGGTACAAAATTCACACACACAGTTGTCTTGGTGAAAACCTATAAAATAGGTGCCATGATAATAAATACAAAAAAAAAGGAAAAAAGAGAAAAAGTGCCTTGGTGAAAACATAGCAAATAGGCACCTTAGTAGAAAAGAAAGAAAAAACCTTGAAAAGAGAAAAAAAGAGAATATCAATTCAATTGGTGAAAACTTGGTAAAAAAGCACCATTGAAAGTCAAGTCAGGTCTCATCATGCCTAGTCGTCATCCTTGTAGATATTACATTCGCTATCATTTGTATATTGCATAATAAAACCTCATAATTACATTTGCAAATACCTAAAGCTTTCGTCATAGGTCTATAAAGTGTCCAAATCCAATAATGCAATGACATCAAACTAGGAGCAAATCTATCTTAAAGTAAAATAGGATACATCAAAATAAATATCAATTGACACAAATCAATTGATGAAAACACAAGTGAAACACTTAAATAATCAAATAGTAATGCAAACTTTAAATCAAAAAAATTCAAACTTTTGATCCAAGATCTCATAAAGACCTTACCTTTATCAGGATTAAAAATATAAAATGGATGGAACTATACTTGAAATATGGATTTGAAAAACATGGAATTTTTTTTTCTGATTACTTGATTGATGAAATCATGTCCTTCTAGAAAATGAATGAAGTCTTGAACCAAATAAGAAATGATGAAAGCATGATATTTTATTGGTTTTTGCATGAGTGTCTTAAGATCAAAGTTTTAAAATATGTATCATTTTTCTAGTGAAATGATCATCAAAAAATCATTGAGGACATGTACATATGGAAAAACTGAGAACTTTGTTTGTTTACACAACAAGATACCTTGGATATTTTGATGTTGAATATCATAATACCAAAATCCACTTGCAACATTGAATCCAACAAAAGCTGTATTCATACTCTCATGATTGAATCTAATCGGTGATAGTTGTAATAGGATTTGGAAATACAATGTGGAAAGGAAAAGGTATTCATATCATCATGGTTGAACCAGTGATGATTGTGCCAATTTTAGGTCTCAAAATTTCTCAATGATGAAAATAAGCTCCTAATTTGTGAATAGTGATAGCTTATAGCTACATCCATATTAGGTTAAATGCATTTATGTTGATTGCTTTCTTAACTCAAAAACTAATTTGGAAAGAGAAAAGAGGGGGTGGAGTAAACTAAAATAAAAATGTCATCAATACCTTATGTGATAGAATGTGTTAGAAATTGAAAAATCAAAATCAAACTTAGATCAAGGTGCATTGTATTAGATTAATTACATTATTAAATCAAGTTGTATTTTAGTTGCATTCATTATATTAATCTGCATTCAGTTTAAGGTCATTCTTAAAAATGCATCCATCTTTAAATTGCATTGCATTAGTTTGCATTCATTTTATTTATTATCACTTAGTTGCATTCATTGCATCAATCAGTATATTTTCATTAAATCAGATTGCATTTATTAAGTTTACATCATAAGCTTATCATTGCATTAGGGTACATTATTGTACCATTGCATTGCATTAAGCTCATTTTAAGGTTGCATTTGCATTTTTCATTTAGGTGCATTCATTTAGGTTCACTACATTTAAAAATTTGAATTATATTAAAAAATATAAGTGTATTAAGTTCATCATTGCATTGCATTAGGTCATCCATTTTCATTAAGTTCATCATTCATTATTAATCATCATATTATCAGGTGATTTCATGAAATCATTAAAGAACTTTGCAACCATCTATTATTCCATACATCTATCTATCATAAATCCATACATTAATCATTAAATCACATCCAATCATATAAGTACAGTAAAATTCATTACATTTACATTGCATTACTCATCTAGTTTGTACCATCGCATTACATCCATAACATCATTACATAAATACCATCGCATAAACATCATCACATAATCATTAAATCATTAAAGCACTAAATATCATCATTAGAAATCATTAAGCATTAAATCATGTGATCAGTGCATCTATCTAATCTATGTCATAAATAAGACATCTAATTGCATAATTAGGCATAACATGTGCATTCATATCATAATCTACTTCTAAAAAGCATAAAAACATAGCATATAGAGATAAAGCATATAAAACTGCACATCATACTAAGAACCTAAAAAGAAAGTCCAACACATGATGACATCACATAACATAATCTATCAAAGAAAATCCAATCCATGGTATCATCAAATATCCATCAAAGTCCAACAAACATGAATAGTATCGATCATAAGGAACATCATCTAATAAAAGAATATGAGTATAATGCCTCCATATCACAAAATCATAATATACATAAAAATGGCTCAACACATCTAATCAACTGCTAGAACCACCTAGACCATTAGTACCAAAACCTATGTCAGGACCTCAACCCATGCTCCCTTGTAAACCATGCTAACTCATGGAAGCCATAAATGTCTACATCATAGTACTGAGCTAAGTGGCCTGCTGCCTAATCTCTAAAACCTCATCCTATAAAGACTAAACATTAGAAGCCTACACTGGTACCTATGCTAGAGGAGCCTGTAGAGGAGGATGTTAGGAATGAATGCTAAAGTGTTTGGAAGCCATTCTGTAGTAGTAGTTGTTGCATTCATGACTATGATTGTCATTGATGTCAACACAGTGATTTACCGAAGACTTCCAGAGAAGCAGAAAAACTTTGGATTAGTGCACATGGGTTATTGTAGTTGGAGCTATGTGATGTTGAGGTTATACTCTTTGATATGTCATATGTATATGGTTAAGACATACAATAATTCATTTATTCATGGAATTTATGATCATTTTAGTGGAAGCAGTATTCAGATAGTGTTCCTGAGTAGCGGTTTGTGGAAATCGGATGATATCTCCTAATCAGGATGGAATCTAGTTTTGTGCAGTTAAAGGGAAGTTGGAGACACATTGATATTGACATGGATGATAATGTAGACTTTGAGGTCACACGAGTGAAGATTTACTGTATTTGGAAGCCAACAGTTTTGTGTAATTTTGGTGTAGCCTGTGGAAACTTTTATTTTGTAATTGTATGCTGACTCATTTGTAATTATTTGAGTATGGTATAAAGGAAGGAATGTATTTCCTTTTTGTAAGTTATTATTAATGTGAAAGTGTGTAATTATGATATGGTAGCAGCGGTTGTGATGCTGTATGCATGAAGTGAAGAAAAGAGCTAAGTATGAAAGCGAATTTGTGAAGGAAGACATGCGAAGTACATAGATCTAAAATTGAGATCTGATGTAACAGTGAGTGTAGTTTGGCATAGTCAGAGAAGAGGTAACATATTATTCTATTGAGTAATGAAAATATTATTTGGATAGTGTGTTTAGTCATCTTACCCTGAAGCTGTTTGGGCAGTGGGTCCTTTTATCTTCCATAACTCTTAAAAGGGTTAGAATCTTTTAACAGGGATTCAAAATCTCCTAATAGGGATTCATATGTACTAAATATATTTCATAAGAATCCTAACAGAGTCCATCCTCTCACAAGGAATATTTATATTAGTGCATCTTTTGTGGGCATCATTCCCACTGGGGTTTACTCTTTGATCAAGAGGTTCCCTAGTCAACATATCTTGTGTCATTGTGTTATTGTGTATGAATATCTTTCTATGGTTGGTAATTATATTTCTTATATGGTTTAATGTTGTTGAAGATGATAAAAGTTATAATTATTTGATAACTAATTCACCCCCCCCCTCTCAGTTATCTAGGTGGACTTTACTTTCTAACAATTGGTATCAGAGTGGTAGGTCCTTGAAAAAGAAGTTTAACAGCTTAATGAGATCCATGGTGAATTTTAGGAAAGAAAGACCTAAGTTTGATGGAGTAAATTTTGACAGCTAGAAAGAAAAGATGAAGACACACCTACTATGTTTAGGACCATGTTATTGGTTGATTACAAATAATAATAAGACTATCATTGAAGAGGACAATCTTGAAACATGTACTATGGAAGAGAGAGATCTATTCATGTGTAACATACTTGCAAGAGAAGCACTTTTGATAGCACTTCTAGAGAATGAGTACAGTCAGGTAAAATATTTGAAAAAATCTCATGAAATTTGGAATGCTTTACACTCTAATTTTGAAGGTGATGAACATGCAAAAATAGTTAGATTACATAATTGGATATGTGCATTTGAAGATATAAGAATGTTGGAAGATGAATCTATTAGAAGTTATATTGGTAGAATGTCATAAATTATTACAGGTATAAAATCTTGTGGAGGAACAAAGACAGAGAATGAAGTGATATGGAAAATTCTGAGGACATTGAATCCTATATTTAAGTGGACAACATAGATGATTGAATAAGTGATAACTTTTACAACAAACTTTAGAAGAGAGACTCTTGTTGGAAGACTGGAAGCAGTAGAAATGAACTTGAGATTATCAGGACACTTACCTAGAATGGAGACAACATTCAGTGCTCTTAGTGTTCACCCTACTTTGTCAAGAGGCATCAGTGTGAGTGGAGCTTATGCTGGCAATAGAAAATCTAGAAATGAAGAAGACAAGAAGATTGAAGAAGGTATTTCCTTGCTTGTGAAAAGAGAACCAGATGGTAAGAAAATATTTAAATATTGGACTTGTCAAGAATATGGTCATTTTGCATCTAAATGTCCTAAGAGAATTAAAAAGTACAAAAGCAATTTCAAACCTAGAAGATCTAAGAAATGTTATTATGCTAATGATGAAGATCTTGAAGCTAATATAGAAATAACTTTAAGTGAAAGTGATACTAAAAATAATGATGACATAGGATTTGTAGCAATTAAAGAAGAAAATCCTGAAACTAGTGATAAGGAAGAAAAATCCTTAGTTTCTCAAGTTGAAAAGAAATTTGATTGGATTATAGATAGTGGTTGTTCACATCATATGACTGGAGACATGAAAAAGTTCATAAAGTTGAATGAATATGATGGAGGAGTTGTTAGAGTTGGAAACAATGCACCTTGTTTGATTAAAGGTATAGGATCTATTACTCTTGATGGAAAGACTAATACTGATGATGTTTATTTTGTGGATGGATTGAAACATAATCTTTTGAGTGTTTGATAGTTAGTTGATAAGGGATATCAAGTTTGGTTTACTGAGAAAACTTGTGTGATAAAGGATAAAGATGGAAATCTGATTGGAACAGGATCAAGAACTAGAGGTAATGTATTTTAGTTGAATCCTACTGAGATGACATGTTTGATTACAAATATTGATGACATTTGGTTATGGCATAGAAGGTTTTGTCATATAAACTTTGATAACATTGTGAAAGTAAGTACTACACTTGCAGTAAGAGATTTACCTAAAATTATGAAGCCTACTAACATGATTTGCAAAGAATGTGTAATGGCTAAATAGAAGAGAAGTTCTTTTCCTAGTAAGAAGTTTACATCTAAAGAGAAGCTGGAGATTGTTCATACAGATTTGAATGGTCCTACCAAGACTAGAGGATTCTATGGAGAAAGGTATTTTATGATTCTTGTTGATGATTTTACAAGAATGATGTGGATTGCATTTCTTAAAGAAAAATCTGAAGCATTTGATAAGTTTAAGATTGTTAAGAATAAAGTTGAGAATGAATTTGGAATGAATATTAAATGTTTGAGATCTGATAGAGGTGGAGAATTTACTTCTAGAGAGTTTATCAACTTTTGTGAAGAAAATGGCATTAAAAGACAGTATTCAGCCCCTAGAACACCTGAACAAAATGGCATTGCAGAAAGAAGGAATAGATCAGTGACTGAAGCAGCAAGAGCTATGTTGTTTGAAAATTATTTGGCAAAGATATTCTGGAGAGAAGCAGTGAACACAATAGTGTATACAATGAACAAAGTACAAATCAGAGCAGACATAGACAAGACACCTTATGAATTATGGATTGGACATGCACTCTCAGTTAAGTATTTTATAATTTTTGGAAGCAAATGTTATATAAAGAGAGATGATGATATTGGAAAGTTTGATCCTAGAAGTGATGAAGGTATATTTCTTGGATATTCTTTGAAAAGAAAAGCATATAGATGTTTCAATAAAAGAACTAAGACTATTTTTGAGAGCGCAAATGTTAAAGTTAATGAAAAGTTCAAAATTCAAGAAAGAATGCTTGATTATGAATCTGATGAAGAAGGTCATCCTAAACCTAACACTGGAACTACTGAATTGTTTTATGAAACTGACAGTGATTTGTTGAATGAAAGCCATAGTGAAGTTATTGAAGAACCTACATCTAAAGAGAGATCTAAGACAGTGACACCTAGCAAGAGTTTGTTAAGGAATCATCCTTTTGAACAGATTATTGGGAGCATCAAAAGAGTTCTTACTCGAAATAAGGTACAATAACAATTATGTTTGATTTCTCAAATTGAACTTAAGACTACTAATGAAGCTTGTGAAGATGAAAGTTGGACTAATGCTATGAAAGAAGAACTAGATCAGATTGAAAAGAACAAGACATGTGAATTGGTCTCTAGACCTAAAGACAAGAATGTTATTGGAACTAAATGGGTATTCAGAAACAAGATGAATGAACATGAAGAAGTAGTAAGAAACAAAGAAAGATTGGTATGTAAGGGTTACTCACAGAAAGAAGGAATTGACTATGAATAAAATTTTTCACCTGTTGCAAGAATTGAAGCAGTAAGAATGTTTTTGGCTTACGCAACCTACAAGAAATTCAAAGTATATTAGATGGATGTGAAGTCAACATTTCTGAATGGAGAATTGGAAGAAGAAGTCTACATTGAGTAGCCTGAAGGTTTTCCTTTAACTCAAGAAGGAGACATGATATGTAAATTGAAGAAAGCTTTATATGGACTTAAACAAGCACCTAGAACTTGGTATGCAAGATTGGACAAGTATTTGTTAAAGTTGGGATTTATAAAATGAATAGCTAATAGCAATCTGTACATAAAAAAATTTGAAAATGGTTTGTTAATTATAGTTATTTTTGTTGATGACATTATCTTTGGAGGTGAAGATGAAGCTAGTGACAAATTTGCTGATGAAATGAAGACTGAATTTGAAATGAGTATGATTGGTGAGATGAAATACTTTTTGGGATTATAGATAACACAAAACAATGATGGTATCTTTGTAAGTCAAACAAAGTACTTGAATGACTTGTTGAAAAGATTTGGAATGGAGGATTGTAAACTAGTTGGAATACCTATGGTGACCAGACATAAGTTATCTAGCACAGATGAGACTTTTGTAGTAGAACAAAAGAAATACAGATCTATGATTGGAGGATTGTAGTATTTGACTCATACAAGACCTGATATAGTACATTTAGTTGGAATTGTAGCAAGATTTCAAGCTGAACCTAGAGAATCACATTATGTAGTAGTAAAGAGGATACTGAGATATTTAAGAGGTACAATGGACTATGGATTATGGTATGAAAAATCTGATGATTTTACCCTATGTGCATATATAGATGCTGATTGGGGAGGCAATGTTGATGATAAGAAAAGCACTAGTGGAGGAGCATTTTTTCTTGGAGGAAGATTAGTTTCTTGGCTAAGAAAGAAGCAAAATTGTATCTCACAAAGCATAGCAGAAGCAGAATATGTAGCACAAGCAAACAATTGTAACCAGCTAATTTGGATGAAGCAAATGCTAAAGGATATTGGTATAAAATTTGTTGAACCTATTGTTATACATTGTGATAACACCAGTGCAGTTAGTATGTCTAAGAATCCTGTATTACATTCTAAGACAAAGCATATAGATATTAAGTGTCATGTTGTAAGAGAGAAAGTTGATGAAAAAGAAGTTAGACTTGAGTACATAAGTACAAAGGAGCAGATAGAAGATATATTCATAAAGCCTTTTCCTAAGGATACATTTCAATATCTATGAGGTATGCTTGGGGTTATGCCACAACCTACTTTTGAGAAGTGATGTAGTTGGTTGCATCCATCTAGTGGTATATGAGCCTTATCTTTTTTCTGGACTGGATGTTGGTACTTCCTCTATGGGGGAGTATGTGTATCTGAGCTAAGTCATGAGGACTCTAGTAAATGTATTTTCTGAAAAGTGTCTTTTGACATTAAGTTGTTGTTGACATAGTGATGGAATTTCTGTAATTGATGTCAATGGGGGAGAATTGTACATGAAAAACAATATGAGACATCTGTTGGAGAGAACTGAATAGGATAACGAAGCAAGATTTGATTGATGAAGAGGATTTGAAGAAGCAGTGTTGCAATATTGGATTTTTGGAACATTGGATTTTTTCATCTATGTTGCCATCAATGCCAATGGGGGAGATTGTTAGGAATGAATGCTAAAGTTTTTGGCAGCCATTCTATAGTAGTAGTTGTTGCATTCATGACTATGATTGTCATTGATGTCAACACAGTGATTTACAGAAGACTTGCAGAGAAGCAGATAGAGTTTGGATTAGCGCATGTGGGTTATTGTAGTTGGAGCTATGTGATGTTGAGGTTATACTCTTTGATATGTCATATGTCTATGGTTAAGAGTACAAATAGTAATTAATTTATTAATGGAAGTTATGATCATTTTGGTGGAAGCAGTATTTAGGCAGTGTTCCTGAGTAGTGGTTTGTGGAAATCAGATGATATATCCTAATCGAGATGGAAACTAGTTTTGTGTAGTTAAAGGGAAGTTGGAGACACATTGATAGTGACATGGATGATAGCATAGACTTTGAGGTCATACAAGTGAAGATTTATTGTATTTGGAAGTTGACAGTTTTGTGTAATTTTGGTGTAGCGCGTGGAAACTTTTATTTTGTAATTTCATGCCGAATCATTTGTAATTATATGAGTATGGTATAAAGGAAGGAATGTATTTCCTTGTTGTAAGTTAGTAGTAATGTGAAAGTGTGTAATTTTGATATGTTAGCAGCGGTTGTGATGCTGTATGCATGAAGTGAAGAAAAGAGCTAAGTATGAAAGTGAATTTGTGAAGGAAGACATGTGAAGTACATAGATCTAAAATTGAGATCTGATGTAATAGTGAGTGTGGTTTGAAATAGTCAAAGAAGAGGTAACATATTATTCTTTTGAGTAATGAAAAGATTATTTGGATAGTGTGTTTAGTGATCTTACCCTGAAGCTATTTGGGCAGTGGGTCCTTATGTCTTCCATAACTCTTAACAGGATTAGAATCTTTTAATAGGGATTCAAAATCTCCTAACAAGGTTTCATATGTACTGAATGTATTTCATAAGACTCCTAACAAATTCCATCCTCTCACAAGGAATATTCATATTAGTGCATCTTTTGTGGGCATCATTCCCACCGGGGTTTACTCTTTGATCAAGAGGTTCCCTAGTCAACATATCTTGTGTCATTGTGTTATTGTGTATGAATATCTTTCTATGGTTGGTAATTATATTTCTTATATGGTTTAATGTTGTTGAAGATGATAAAATTTATAATTATCTAATAACTAATTCACCCCCCCCCCTCTCAGTTATCTTGGTGGAATTTACTTTCTAACAGAGGAGCCTAAGAAGAAGATGGAATAGAAAAAGATGGAATAAAAGAAGATGGAATAGAAGAAGGTGTAAGAGAAGAAGATGGTATCAAAGAAGGAGGAGGACCCTAAGGAGGAGGTGCCAGAGGTGCATGTACCTAATCCACCAAGATCTATGCAACTTGTGTGTGTATATCTGCTACCACCTATGGTGCAACTAGCCTAAATATTTGTACCCTATGCTGACCCCATATGACCAATCTATCATTTCACACCTAATGTATAGTCCTAAAGGGGCCACCTTAAACTCTAACCCATCCACCTCTTATATAAACTCCACCTCTAGTAGGAGTGAGGGAAATAATAATAGGAATAAATACTTGCACACCACATCTCTCTCTACTTGCTCGTGGTGCTTGATGACCCTATCTCCCACCACCATTTCCATCACCACCATCACCATCTGACTACTCATCAATCCCTGACACTAGCTTTGCTAGATCTTTAAAGCTAGGAAATAGGTTCTATAAGATCCACTATGTGTAATCATTAGTCATACCAGCATCCACAATATGCTCCCTCATATTCTAGACTAGGTGAGGAAGGGCTAGTAGGTCATCTTAGGCTATATAGTAATCAATCTATGGACCCCAAAGGGATTTATCCACCTATACATGTGCATAAAGTGCTAGAACCTATGGAATACCTTCAGGATGGATGAACTTTCATAGAACCCAGAAGAAGAAAAATCTCTCAATAATCAAGGGAATCTGCCCTATCATCCATCTTGGCATACACATATAAGGAAGCTCTGAAGAGTCCTCAAGGCAAGGCTCACATCCTAGATATGGCCTCCACACTACCTGATCAAGAACATCAATGATATGGTGCCAGTAGTCCAGCTTTCCCAGGTGAGCCTGGAAAACCATACCCTCATATATAAATGCTAATAGCCAGCCAGGATCACACTATTGCACTATAATGGGATGACTAATGGGAAGATGCTCCCACATCCATAGTTGTAAAAGGACTACCCCTAAAGAGAGAGTAGCCCCACACCTTTATACCACATCATGAAGCTCATGACATAGATGTGTGAGAACACAAGATTCCCAATCAAATTTGTGGGGATTCTCGATCATGTCCTCTAAAATCTAACCCCATGCAACTACAAAGTTGTGCCTACACCGATCAAGAACTAAGAAACTACCAACTAGCACTCTGAGTACTGCTGGAAGCACATGAAAGGAAGTGAACTGCATCCATAATATACTATCATATACGCATGCAAACTGTGTCATCATATACTTGGTCATAATAGACTATCTCCCCATGGGTGGAGATCCTCAACAATCTATAGACATGCTCTAGGGTGATAGTCATCTCCCTCATTGGCAAGTGAAAAGTGTTATGGTCAGAGTGCCACCACTCTTCCATAGCTGTCAAGAGACCTTGATTCACGCATAATCAAGGTAGGGAAAGTAAGAAAGATAGCCCACAATGACCAATTAGTTGGTGCTCCTACCCAATGAGGTTTTCGACCATGTCAAATGGTAACAGGAATAAACCTCATATGCCCAACTTCTGAAGGTGAGCCTATAGAAGAAAGTTCAAACATATCAGAAATCAAAATTATTAACTATTGAATCATCACAAGTTAATCGACAATCTACTAATCAAATCAAACCACTATCAATTTTCTTGCTTCTATTCAAAGAGAATAGAAAATTTATCATCACAATTGACTAACAAATCAAGATTGACAATCAAAATTCAACATCATGTGACTAGAATTGACATCAAATGACTTGTAGTAGACTGGACTCAACACCTAAGACAAATGACCAAATCGACAAAACCAGACGAGCAAGAAAATGACTGAAAGCTTCAATTTTTTTCCAAAAAGGGTGTACACGCTAGTTCATTTCTTATACGCACTGAAAATCAAATGTGCAGCTTAAATTTTTGAATGCAGAACAATAACAATTGAATGCCTAGAAACAAGGTGTAAGCACAACAAGATCTAGTACACACTACATGAATCACCTGTACACGTTGCTAAACTAATTAAAAGTGTATTTCAATTCAAAAGCACAATAGAAAACCCTAAAGGTGAAATCTTGACCTAGGGTACACGCTTGAAAGCGCAACAAGAATGATTGAATGCACAATGGAAAATAGCAGATGCACTCAAAAGAACTTGTATGCATAGTTAAATTTCTTGGATGTGAGCTAAAATTGAAAAAGGAAAATAAAATAGGTATTTTTTTCAAAAAAATCCAATTTTTTTGAAAATTAGATGCTAAAATGGACAAAATAAGTTTTCAGGGGCACATACCAGAGTTCCATAGCTAGGTGGGCACTGGTAGCATCATCCTCACTCAAATTGGTGCTCTCAATAAGGGGAAACTATTGTGAAGGGCTTAGAGAGGTCAGAGAGAAAAATTAAAAATGAAGGGTGAAAATGAATAGTAAAAATGACCTTTTACCCCTATATATAGCCTTTTTGACCTAAAAAGGGGCACTTTTGACCAAAAAATGACTAGGGCCCCAAATTTAACACCCAATCAGCTAAATCAGGGGCATTCAACATCACAAAATCACTAAAACATTATTGGAAATGAAATCAAAATTAGCACTTAATTAAAAAAATTCAATGCAAATAATAAAAAATGCAACATTCTTCACCAAAATCAAATTTCATTTCATTTTCGAGGGGGCATACACTCAGATTATCAGGATCATCATTAGCTTAACCAAATCAAAGGCATAAAACTTTTAATGTGAAATTTTTTGCATTTATCAAGTGGGGCATCAAAACATCAAATTAGGCTGAATCAGGTATCATATCAGTGACTCATGATCAAAATGAGCATCAAGAACTTCAAATAAATTGAAACTTCATTTGATCTATCATCGGTATGTATATCTATCATCGGTTTTGAAATCAAATTGATCATTAATTTATTAGTCTCTCTTCATTAGGACATCAAGACATTCTTTGAACCGATGTGCTTCACACATCGACTCAAACAGGGGCATTTGTAATCACCTAAAAATGGTCAAGATCAATTCAAGTGAGCAACTAAGGAAAAATCAAAGCATAATTTACAATCAAGCCAAAATCTAATAATAATTGAAAATCAAAAGCCAATAAATCAATTTAAATCAAATAAATCAATATAAATCAACTAATTGTGCAATTAATCTAATTAATTGTATAGCTCAAATTAAATCAAATTAACCCATTCAAGGGGTGTACATGGATAACCAATCAATTAAATTTAATTATTAAATCCTTATTTTCCCTCACCCACCACATGGGAGGAAAATGCCTCAACCAATGAGAATTAAGGATTGGACTCACATGGATCAGGCTCAAATCGAATCTCCATCACACATAAGGTGAGAGCATCTTGACCACTCAATTTGTCTCTTTGTCCCAAGCTTTGAGGACAAACCATTTAAATTGTCCCTAAAGGTGGAACCATGGACTTAACCTTAATCCAACCATGATCAAAGTAACTCCACCCCTATGCTAAAATCTATAAAAAAGACCAAAATCAGGAGAAATCCATCCACATATCTGAGAATTGCATCAAACTTATTAATAATTTTAGCTAGAAAGACATTTTAGGATAATTTGAGCATAGTTTTCTTTGGAATTCACTTAATTAGCTTAATCATTTGTCATTTCTCATTCTAGAGCTATCACTAATTTAGGATTGTTGAGAGATTACCATTAGCATATCTAAATAGAGATCCATAGAGTTCTCATTGTCTTTAATTGCATTTAAATAGCTCACTATTTGTGGATTAATTTAGTTATTTGATAATTTATTGAAGAACTAATGCTATGAAGGTACTTTCCATAGTACACACCTATAAAAATTGAAGTTACCACCAAAGTACAAGGTAGTGTTATTAATAATAGAAAAAACCAAAATCCTACTCCTATAATTGAAACCATAGAGAAAAAAACAAGATTCCAATAAGACAAGTAGTTTAACGAGAAAATTATCCATAAAAACCCAAGTGGTGTAAGAGTTTGCAACCCCAACTGATCAGGTTTCAATAATTATGGGAGGTTCTAATGTTATAGCCCAACTGGTGCAAAAAATGTGTCAAATATTCTATAAGGGATTTAAACAAATCCTTATAATTTCCCTCATCCTTCCCATCATCACCAAGAAGCTTATGTTTTATTAGGCATAGTGAAGTTACAGAGTTGTACATCACCTGAGGGATAAATCTAGAAATTATTCCCCTTTTTTTTTTACTCACTCAATCTAGGCTTTAGACTATCCACCTCTCTCTATATGTTAGCCAATTATGAAGTAGAAGCCAGAATGGAGCTGGTCAGAATTGGATTTTCCTTATTCAACAACTTATTAGTACTAGGATCAATATGTCCCTCCTTCACACTATCAGTATGCTACCAATAGTATTAGCCTCAAAATATTTACACTCCATATTCTTGGTCTTCTCACTCTCCTTTCCAAGTTTTTGATTCCATTCTCTAATTAGTAAGGGGAGAGAGGTTACCCTTTTCAGATTCCCTTCTCATCAATAAAGAAGCCAATAGGAAGACCAATAAAAAGGATTTAATACTTAACAATGGTACACTCTCTTACCAAGCATAATAGTTTATATTGAAAGCCCATTTTCTTAAGGATCTTAAGGATAAAGTTCCATATTATCCTATTATAATCCTTTAATATATCAAGTTTGAATGTCATGTTAGAGAGGAAACTTCTATCCATAGAGTGTAAGACTTCATGAGTAGTAATAGTTGCATCAAGTATTTGGTGTGTTGAGAAAAATCAAATTTCTTGTTCATATTGATAAGGTTGCACAACATAGGCTTGATTCTATTCATTGGGGATTTAGTGGAGATCTTGTAGATTGTATTGCACAAAATAAATAATCTAAATCAAAGAGAATAGATATATTATCGATCATTGGAACTAGGTTAATAAAATAATTGTTAAGTTTCTTTAGAATTTTTACTAGTATGGAAGAAATCCTTAGTGACCATAGAGATATCTTACCCCACAATATCTTAGAATTTTTTAAAGAAGATTGACATGAGAAATATAATACAAAGGATTTAAAGGTACCTATAGAAATGTTAGTACCTTTAACCCCCTCATCAATGATATGGACCAATAGTTAGGCATTGTCATCCAAAGATAGACTTGTAGGTAAGAAGTTTAATAGTTGATCCTACAAACCAAGGTTAGAGACTATATCATTCTTCATTTAGGCCTAGTAAAAATAATTAGAAACCATGGTACCAAACCACATGTCATCAATGATTATTTGATAAGTTTGATCATCAAGCAACTACTTGAATAAGATTATAAACTTTTGTATTCTTAGACTAGGTTAATGGTTTCCCCAAAAAATTAATGTCTATTAGGCTTTTATTTTTTATGTGATCTACCAATTTAACCATGTTGTTAGTGTAGTCCACTAAACCACCAAAAATTTTAGAAGAGTAGAGGGGTGTATCAAATTCACTAGTAATAATGAATGGGAATATTGATGTGCAAGTAATTTTAAAGAAATAAAATGTCAAATAGCATAACAATTATTACAAGAGGTAGTATCATAAATGTTGACTAGGCACCAGGAGCTTTGCAACTAGAACTTAAATATAAATAAATCACTTTAGATAAATAAATGGAAATTAGATTTTCATAATTTGTGGTGATTAAATATGGGACATAAATAGAAAATAATTATACTTAGTTTGATACAAAAAAATACTAAAATATAATAATACTTTTAAATATAATATCCTTGATAACTAGAATACCAAGTATCATTGTACTAAATAAATTGAAAATTAGAATATAGTGTTACAATTTTTGTTAGGGAAAATATATTAATATGAAATTATTTTGCACCTTGAAATTGTATTATTTTATTTTCCTTTAGTTCACTTGATTTCTCTTGATTTCATTCTCCATGTTTCTCAAATTTCTAGGGTCTTGGCTATATTTTAAAATACCTTATTGAATCTTAATCACATCATACAAATATATAGATCAATTCTTCAAAATTAAACAATGATATAATACAAAAATATTTAGTCATATAAATGTTTCTAGTATGGTTATACAAAAATTATGTTATGGTGTACGAGCCAAATGAAATGAGATTATAAATCCATTTATTGATTCTTTAATGCTTTAACTTGATTAGAATGGGTGCAATATGTCATGCCCTGCAAGGGAACCGAGAAAGAGAACAAAGATTCTCTTAAGAAAAGAAAACCTAAGTAATGAATTATGAAAATTTTTGAGCTTTCAAAGATTAACATGAACAATGCATAATTTAACTTAGAATCCTTCCAAGGTTCCCTATGAGTAAAATGAATAATCCATTTAAGTTCATTAAGTGTACTAATAATATGATTAACTCTTAAAACATAACATTTGAAAATTCTTTAGAGAGAAATATAAATTCTTTCATTTGATTTCTAACCAATTGATTTCATCTATTTTCCCTAAGCATTCTTTCATGATCAATATAACATTTAAAGCATAATCATTATAAAAGAATTTATCTAGGAGTTTGACCTATGTCACATATGAAATTAACACATTTGATTACTAACCTTTCTTGAACAACCATAATGAGAAACATGCCACTTTGCTTGAAACACTTATGAAATTCCTTTTACTTTTCAAATGATTTACATAAAGTTCATGATTCCCTTTTCTTTTCCCTAAATCTACCCATTCCAAGTTACATCAAATTGAAATGCATTAAATGTCACATTACATTCATCTCCCCTTAAGAGGTAATAATAGCTTTACATTTGATAAGAATGAAATATAATTACAAGTTTTCTTTCTTCAAAACTGGAACATGTGCAAGCAAGAATCCATAAGCTTTGCAACCGTGAAAGGTACCTCGATAAAAGATTTACCACCCAACCACGTGGATACCAAAAGGCCCACTCCCCTATGCTAGGAGATAAACACCAAGGTCCACAAGGAAGTGATATCTAGGCCATACCTAGGGTTGGAGTAACCTTTCCCAAATTACAACTGAAAAGAAGACCAAAGTACAAACCCTTTTCCCAAAAGGTTCTAAGGCTAGGTAGAAACTCTAAGTGACAAGCTAGGTGAGTGTCATAGAAGCTCATGATTTGAGATGGGAAGATCTCTCTATACATGATATATACAAGATATGTATAGGATATGTACATGATTGGACTTTATTTATTTTTTGGATAGACGTGAGGATAGAACACCTTGGGATTGAGGGGTTGGTGGTGGGGATGGGGATTGGATAAAGAGGACTTGGGGAGAGGGATGGGATGGGTGGAAGATGGGAGTTTGATAGTTAATGACTCAGTCCACTATGTATGGTGCCTGTTGTTGGAGCTCAAAAATCCAAGATTATATTTTATTTCATATTCCAAAAACATCTCTAGGTATAGGTTAGTGCCCTTGAAAATCTTTGAAAATGGGCCAAGTTTGAGTGCATAAGGCAAAAAGGGTCCTGTTGTTTTTCGTAAAGAACTACTTGGGGGATGTGCTCAGCACCTTTCAATTGGAATATTTAATGGGTTGTAGCTCCTATATTTTAGTTCTGGTGTGTTTCTAAGGTAGCCATTTGGAGGTGTTTCCCCAAATCTGTTTTCCATGTTTCCAAATTTTCATTAAGTAACCCACTTCAAAGGATTTCATTTTATGCCTAGCTAATAGATGTGATATGAGGGTTGTTGCAATGTGTTGTAGGCATGAGAATGAGTCTCCCTGACCATTTTTATTTCCCCATGATTTAGTTTGATCAGTTTGTTGGAGCCATTCTATTTACAATTTGTTAAGTTTCAGTGAGTGTACAAAATCCTAAATTTAAATGACCTATTTTGAGGTCTCATAATTTGCACCTGGTTCAAGGGCAACGTAAATTGAAAGTTGTTCTACATTGTAGACCTAGAAGTGTACTTCCCTAAATATTTTTAGATCTAGACTAATCCATTTGGTCACTTTCCTAAGCTAATTCCAAATCTAGTTTCTGCATATTTCAATGTTTCAAATTCTAAAAGTTTCTAATGTGCTGATTTTGGTGTTTAATTGTAATTGGCCTTTTCATTATTTGGGTGAGTTAATTATGGATTCATTTTCCTTGTGTGAGATTCAATCCATATCCATATTTTCAAATCACAAGGCTCTCATCTGATCAATTTGCGAAGTCAAATCAAAAAGGTGTTTTATGTAGATGGCTAGTGTTGACAGGATCGACTTTGCAGGTGGCTACTTTTAGAAATTGGTAACTTGTTGGTAGATGCTTGTTTTTAGATGAGAGTTATTTCCTTGCATTCCTTTTATATGAATCTTCTAGCAGCATCATTGGTTGAGCCTTAGGCTATCATTTGATATTTTAATGCATCTTTTTAAGAGGCAGTTCCCAGTGATTGCAACTTGCCTTTATAGAGCAAATTTAAACTTGCTAGTTTACAAAGGAAGTACTGAAGGTTTGTGGGCTTCTCGAAACCTGACAATGGCCCAGTTGATATTTTGAATTATCATAAACTTTTGGAAATTTTCATGGTTTTAGGCTTCCCGATTTATGCATAGTAGAATTTCTCCATTTTCTTCTGGATGTAATAAAAATTTTGATACACTACGATCTAGATTCATCAAAGGTTTGCATTTTGGGTAAACAGAGGTAAAGGTGTAGTTTAAAGTGTTGATCTTCTTGTTATGCCTCTAACATTAGATGCTCATTTCAAGCCAAGATTGCATTTGTGTGCACTTCAGTAATGATGTTGAACTTGTTTTTTGAACCTAACATACAATTGTTTTTGTAAGACAAACATGTTCAACATGCAACATTTCTCAAAATACTGAACATGCCACTTATAAATATGACTGTATACCTTCTTAATCTATTTCCATATCCTTTATTTTGCAAATTTTGTATTATTTTTATAGGGGTGTGTGTGTGTTGCATGTTTGGTACATGCTAGAAAATAAAATGCAATGGAGGCTGCCAAATGGATGTGCACACCTACCATTGGGAAGAAGGGGCAACAAGATAAATTAGTGAAGTAGGGGTTGGTGTGTGCCATAGAGCATTGGTCAGTAGGAAATAAACAAGGAGCCAAGGAAGTGTGCACACTTGGAGGGTGCTGCTCACTTTGTTTTTACTGTGCACACTTTGTTTAAGTGTTGGATGTGTGCCACAGGCCAAGAAGAAGGAACACACCAACACTTGCACACCATAAAGAAGATCTGGTTGTGTGCATGGCCATGGAAGAATAAAAATGAATGGGGGCTACATGTGGGTTTATCCCACATGCACCCCAAATTGGTTCTAAAAGGTGTTTAAGTGAAAAATTTCTCAAGTTAAATATAAATTGAAAGAAAAGAGGCAAGTGTGGCCTCTTGGACTTGCATGGGGCCCGGATTTGGTGAGTGTCAGCTGGGCCAACATAAAATTTTTAAAGGAAATATTTAAACAATGCTGGATATTTAGTCCCACAGTGGCCAAAATGAGGATATTTTATATGTTTATAAGACACAACGCTCACATAGTGATGTGAAGAAAGAGTAGGAGGTGCTCTATGTGTGTGCTTAGGAGTTGCATTGGGAAACATGCCAATGGATCAAAGACCGCATTATTTTGTAGAATACTTGTAGTTGCATGGAACAAAGATGGACACATGGTAGCTTGTTGCGTGATCTTGTGATAGGTAGGTAGTTAGTACAAAAATATGGAGAACTAGAGAATGCATAGTTGCGTAATCTCATTATGTTGGCGGCTAAAGAGATAATATTTGGAGATCTAGAGAGCATTTAGTCTCCCAATCTCCAGATCCTATTAGTAAGTGGCTTAACATTCGGAGACCACGAGAACACTAAGTCGCCCAATCTCCAAATTCTAGTGATTGAGGAGGTAGCATTCAGATATTATGAGAACACATAGTCACATGATCTCTAGATCAAATTGTGGTTAGTGAAAACATTCAGAGAATGGGAGATGGTAGTTAGTTAACTATGTCATGTGATCTCTGAATGGTGGTAGTCAAGGCACTAGCATTCCAAGATTGGGAGAGAGCTTAGTCACCTAATATACAGATATTAAACACAATTAAAAATGACATGTAGAGATTAAGAGACATATGGATTTTCCCAATCTCCAAATGTAACCATGGTTAAGAGATTCATTCTGAGATTGTGAGAAATAGGCTATTTGTGCAATCTCCAGATCAAGGTGGTCAACCAAGGGTTAAATTGATCATGTAGCCAACTCGTGACACATGGAAAAATCTGATAAGATTTGGGCCAAATTTGTAGGAAAAATGGAAAAAAGTACAGATTTAAAGAGGAAAATACAAATCTAAAAGATTTCAAATGTCTCTCTATAGTTTGTAAAAGTATTTCATTTTAAATTTTGAGAGATATTCACAGAGAATTTTCAAAGAATCAGAATGAGATCATTTCTTTGAGAAGAGGAGAATGAAATTGGTGGGAAAAATGATTGTAGAGATGAAGGCAGTTACAGAGATCAATTTGGAAGAGAAATTTTGGAGGGAAGATAAAGATATTTTGTGAATAATTTACAGGTGCCAGTTTGTTGAAATTGGCTCTCTTTTCCTATATATGTTCTTCCTCTCCATTGTAACAAGGGTGGTGGAATTAACACTATTAGGTAGTATTTTTGGCTTTTGAGTCTTAGTTTTTTGTGGTTTTTATGGTCTCATAATTGTATTGAACCAAAGGTTTGCAATGAAAAACAATGGAATCCCAATCCTTTATTGGTGATGTCTTCATATTCTTTGTTTTAAATTCTTCTGTATTAATTTGTAAGGCATTTTGATATACTGGCTATAAGGTAGGTGTGGGTTTGTTGTCTTAGTTTCTTTCAAGGAGGGAGTAAATCTTTGGCACAAATTTTGATAATTTAATCTTGCATGTAAATTTGATGTCTAGGTAGAGGAGTGAAAGAATGATTTGTAAGGCAAGTCATTTAGGTTTTGTGTGTGTTAGCCCATTTTCTAGTCATTTCCCAAGATCCAAAGAAAATGGTCTATTCATGTGTAAACCCTATAAATTGTCTTGCCCTAGCTGCAACTTGTTTTTATCAGCGAAGAAAATATATCATGTTTCATAGCTTGTACCCTTGGACATGGATAGTTTAAGATGTGACCAAGCCCCATTTAAGATCGCATGTGCTCAAGTGTTAAAAAAAGAAATATATGGTAGTTTTAAGGTCTAAGAAATAGGTCTAAATCCATGTCCTAGGGCTTCATGAAATTTTTCTAAGTCCAAAACCCTAGCCAAAGTCTATTTCTCCATTACTTTTTCATGGTCACTTAAAGTCCTTTTCTGCACATGTCTTATTTCCTTGCTCGAGAATTTTAGTTTTCTTTTCAGCGATTATGCGACTACAGTGTTCACATATTCTCCAAGTTCTAGCAGTTGGTGGCTTAACATCTAGCAACCTAGCGAATAGTTAAGTTTTCCTTCAATTGTTGATTCTCCAAATGAAATAGCCAAGGCACTTAGAATTCATAGATTGAATGAGGATCGTCGATGTTGATTTTGATCTATTGCTGGCACATGTTCTCGTGATGTAACCTAGGGTAATGAAAAGATCCAATGACTTGGAGATTGCCTCAATCACGTATTCTCAGGACTTGACCCTAGTTAAGAGAATGATTAAGCAATCAAGAGAATTCATTAGTTGTTTGTTCTCTGGATAGGATGAGTTAAGGCCGAATGGTTTTGAGGATTGATCGGGGTCATTGATGATGAATAGATCTAATGGTGGTCATGTATTCTCCAGATGAAACATAGGGTTAAAGAAACGTTCAGCGATGACATGAATGCTTCATTCACATGATCTCTAGACTAGACCCTAATTAAGAAAATTGTTTCACGACTTTACCAATGCCTTTAGTCGCATATTCTCTAGATGACTAAGGGTTAAGGAGAAGCTTGTTGAGGTTAAGATAAAGACTTTGCAAGTCAAATTTGATCCAACGGAGGTCATGATGCCACTAAGGAAAAGTGCAGGATAAATATTGATTATGGGATTGTGACAGCTGTCTAATCTTCCAAGAGATAAAGACCAAGGTATAGGTAGACCCTTAGTGCCAAGTGTTGTTGATTTAATCATTTTTAATTAGATACTGAGATATGATGTAGTCGGGTATTCTTAGAGGGCTTAGTCTATTGTTTGATGATAAATAAGAACCACATGATGTGCTAGGAAAGATAAGATCAATAGACACATTTTAAACTAATCAGTTAGCCATTGTAGCCAGGTTTTGAATATTTTTCTAGGGTTTTCTGTAGGGTTTGAAATGACAAGCCAAAAACCCATAAAGCCAGATCAGATTTGGTCATGTTCCAACTCAATTGTAGGTGAAAATTTATGAGTAGGATCATGGTGGTCATCTCAATCTACTTTTGTGTCCTGAGGTGCTTCTGCCGAGGAGAATTTGATATGAAGGTCACGCCATCTTCATTGTAGCTTGAATCAATGGGGGTTTTAATGATAATTTTTATGTCCTTGTCAAGTACCTAGCTAGAATGTTGCTTAGGTTGATGATCAGTTTGATCTCAATAGCCTTGTGCTAGGTGGCATGTCTTGTCTACAGTAATTCAATTATTTGAAATTAGTTGGGTGGTTTTAATTTTGTCCTCAATGATTGGATTCTTGTTGCAATCCTTGTGATAAAAGGATTTTTTATGATTATTCAGGGGTATTGGGAGTTTGGTATTTTTAAAAGGCATACTTTGTGAACCCTAGTCTCAATCAGGATTGTAAGAATTTTTCTTTAGTGCTTGTTAATGGAAGATAGAAAGTTCCAGGTCTAAGCTATTATTTGCAAGCTTGTATTTTGAGATAAGTTGTATGCATAGGCAGGATTCATCATACTTAATACAAATATCTAGTTCTTTTCTCTCCCCTATGTCAAGTTTTATGAATTTTGAACTTTCTAGTTCATTACATAATTGTTATGCGTGCATCTTCATTCCTGAGTTCTGATCTAGGACTAGATTAAATATTGCTCTGGGTAGGATATGAATTCATCCTCATTTGCACAAGGATTCTCTGTAAGTAGTAAGGATTGTGGTATATATATTTATGGCTATGAATCTTGGATATCTTCTTGTCTTTTCATATTATGTATCTTGGAGTTGTTTCCAAATGGATAAGGCACTAGCCTAAATGAGTAAATCTCATGTTGACACACAGTGATCAGGGTTGTTACAATCACCAAATTGAATCAAGAACCATTTTTAAGATTTTAAACTTTGGTTGAGGAGTTTTTAGCTTGTCCATAGTAATGGTTAGTAAATGAATGTTTGGTTGACATTTAGTACTTTCTTTCTATCATCTATTGTTCAAATCTAGTCTTGGTGTTGTAAGAGTATTGTTTTCACTAGATTAGGTATACACTCCTTGGTTTTGTAGAGCCAAAAGTGCAGTGGGTAGTCTTGTCTCTATAGTTGGTCTAATTACCTTAAGCCCCTTATATGTTTTGGAACTAACCACTCCTTAAATATGTCTATAGGTATATTGGTAGCCTAAGAGCATAAGCCATTTTGAAAACACCAACAAGATAGTGACTCTACTGGGGAATATTGCATATATGTATAATAACCAATAGGACATCATTGGTAACATGAGGTTATTATTTCCCTTTTACTTATCCTTTGTCTTGTAGAACTCATTGTGGTACTTATTATTGAGGAAATAGTGTTCTAAGATTCCCAACATAGTTGGTTGGTGACTCAAAGAATCTCTATAGTAGTGCTGGTCAGAAAATCATTTTTAAGATGAGTTTTCATGGTACTAGGTCCTGGAGGAAAGAACATCTGGAAGATATACTAGAAGAAGGTATTCCAACTACTTTTAGGCCTAGTCAGACAAGGAGGGGAAGGAAAAATAAGGATGTGTCTCATACATGGAAACAAAAGGAAGATACAAGAAAAGAGAATCCAATCCAACCTAGTTAAGAAGGAAATGCATCAAAATATGAAGAGGTTGTTGATTTGGGGCTAAACCAGTATGAGGATGAGCTTCATGTGGGGGATGTTGAATCTGAGACAACTCTCCCAAAATTTGAAGAAATCTTTGAAGAATTCTATGAGTTGGAGAGAAAAATCCAAGAACAAATTGCTATTAGACAGCAAAGAGAAAAGGAAAAATAAGATAAAGTAAGACATGCTATCATAAGAGCTGAATAGTTAAAGAGGTAGTTACTACATTTGGAAGTAATAAATTGTATTCTAGAGCCTAAAAGAAGAAAGGAAAAAATAGTCATCTAGGAGGTATGTGAAATAAGAAAACCCAGGGATAAGGGTAAACAAAGAGTTGTTGGAGTTACAATTAATGAACATGTTATCCCTTAGATCAGGGGTTGAAGTTAGATTCTAATCTTGAGAAGGCCAGAAGAGAGAAAGAAATATGGACTAAAGAGCTTGAGAAAGTAGAATTGGAAGCTACCATTGCATAAATGAAAAAGAAGATTGAGTTTCTCAGACAATCTTCAGGACCTCCAAATGTTGTTGCTTCTTTTTTGGGACAAGGTGGGAATCATGAAAACATTGCAACACAAGAAACAAATATCCTACCATGGGTTGATGCTAAAGTTTCTACTACTTCAAACACAAAGGTATCTACATCTCAAGGTGTTGGCCCACCTCAAGGAGGACCTGTTCATCAAAGGTACAAACAACTTATCTTCTTTGGTATTCTTGGTTATCCTAATGTAATTCCTGATGAAATTAGAGAAAAGCTCCCTTAATTTAATGGAAATAATGTCATCACATGTGAGGAACATATAAAGAAATTTATTGATGTAATAGATGATTATAATATTGAACCTGATGATGTGATAATGAAATTATTTGTACAATCTCTAACCGAGGATGCTAGGTATTGGTTTAGAGGTCTACCACATGCTATTATAGGATCTTGGAATGAATTTAGAAATTTTTTTAAGGAACAATATGGTGATAAAAAAAAATGAGGGGTTTGTGTTGAATGAATTAAATAATATAAAGAAAAATCAAAATGAGGATGTTCTTGAATTCAATATAAGATTCCAAAAAGCTATGCATAAACTCTTGCAGGTTATTAGATTACATGATAGGGTATGTATTGTGATATATTTGAATGCTTTTGATGCTAAAATGGGATACCTCTTGAGGGGTAAGAATCCTATCAATCTTGGGGAGCCTTACAAGTTGGCTATTAACATAGAAAGTAACAGAAAAATATCAGGAAAGTTGGGGAGAAGAGAGGATTGGAAGCCTCAGATGTCAAACAAGAGGGAGCCAGTTGGAAGATATGAAAACTTAAAGCCTAAGGAGGATGATAGTTTGAAGTAGATTCTAAATGCTTTGGAAGATTTAAAGCCTAGTGAGAAAAGAAATAATAGGGTTGTAGTTAATGACAAGCCATCTTTTAGAAACTTTAGAAGGCAGCCAAGAATGCAAAATTACCCTTATAATACTCAGTGGAAGGATGGTAAGCCCATTATTCTAGCTAAAAGGGATAAACCTGATGAAAGGATTCCAGATCCTTTGCAAAGGAGTACAGTCAATATGAATGATGATATCCCATGGTGTACTTCTTGTCAATCTCCACATAGTCCTAAGTATTGTGTTATTTCCCTAAACATGTTTGAAAATAAAGAACAAAATGAGTAATATGATGAAAATGGTTGCACAATGACTTATTCACACTCTTTGGATGAGATTGACTCTATTGATGAAGTAGAAAATCAGGATGTTATTGGCTCACAAGGTAGAAATGAGATGTATCATCAATAGGTTTTTTCTAATGAATAGGATGAAGAATTTGATGATGTTGGATGTGATGCAGTGAAGTGTGAGGAATCAATTTTTCTAAGGTGACAATTGATGAATAAATTGCTCAAATTACCATAGACATTGTTACTCAAGCTAGGAGAAATTATAACTTGAGAAGTAGGAAAATTGGAAATGCAAATGGTAAACCAGGTAGCATGTTTATCAAAAAATCAGAAGAGGGCACACAATAATCTCAGGAAAGGAAAAAAAATGTTGATGCTATTGGAAAAGTTAAAATAAAGAAGAATGTTGGACTAGTTAGGCCTACTATGATGCATAAAGGAAAGGAAAAAAAATTAGAAGTAGTTGTTCCCCCACCCCAAAATGGAAGTGAGTCTCAACACAAAGATCAACCTAACTTGACTATCCAAGTGGAGAGTAGAGATGTCACTGCTATAAAGAAAGACATGGATGATCATAAATATGTTCCTATTAACATGAGAAATTTTCTATCATAAATCACTATCAAGGTTCCACTTTTGGAAATGATGAGAATAGAAGAACATAAATTGAAAGCCTTGAATTGGGTAAATGGTGCCACTTCCAAAAATTTCTAGGGGATGGATAAAAGTGATAAACATGTAGCTTCTTTAGATCATAAACTTGATAGTAAAGGTGAATAAATTATTTCTAAGATTCCAAAAATCTATTTGGATCCAAATATTGTTAATATTGCATCAAGAATAGTTGATCATTTCTTTTTATCTCTGATAATAAATGGCAAGTTGTTGAAGAATTGCATGATTGATTTTGGGGCATCAAATATTGTCATGCATGTAGAGATTATGAAGTCAATGGGACTGAAGGTTGATACACCTCATAGAAGGTGTTAGGCTATGGACTCAAGAGAAGTGCCAATTATTGGTACCATTAATACTTTACCTTATAGGTTAGCAACATATCTAGATAAGCAGTTAACTATGAGTGTTCTGGTTGTTGATATCCCTCCTCAATATGGCATGTCACTGTCTAGAAGATGGAGGGCTTCTATGGGAGGAAGTATCTACTATGACCTATTATTTTCTACATTTGATATTGAAGGTGAAAGTGTCAAGGTGTCAAGGGAAACTAGAACCCCTTATATGATTGAGGAAAATGAAGAGGATAGTATGAACTCTTTTGTGGACATTGATATTAGTTCTTTCCAAGTTTGGGAGAAAGAAATGCAAGGAAAGGTCAAGTCAATCCTTTTGACTAAAGATAAAAATAACATGGTAGAAGATGATGGTATCTAGACTTTATATTTTCATCGAGAAAGTTCAAAAGAAGGTGCTAGAATAGGAGAGCTATTAATATCTCCAAGTGGTAAAACTTTTAAGTTTTCTTTTACTGTCTTGTTTTCTTGCACAAAAAATATTGTAGAGTATGAAGCCTTGTTAATTGGTTTAAGACTAGCATAAAGAAATGGGATACAGTACCTTAGGGTGATTGGTGATTTTGAGTTAATAATTTCTCAGATTAGATCAAGAAATGCATCAAAGAATCAAAGGCTAAAACAATACCGAAATGTTGTTTGGGATGAGATTGAAAATTTTAATGCATTTGGTATTGATTGGATGGATAGGATAAAAAATAGGATGGCTAATCTAATAGAAAATATAGCCTTAAGGCTAGAGGATGTCACTTTTTTTGGGATATCCAAAATTGAAGTCCAGTCTAGGCCTTCTATCCCAAACACTATTGAAAATTGGCAAGTATTTTCTGATGACCAGGATATACTGAGATTCTTGCAATGTGAGTTCCATTTTGGTGATAAGGAAATGAATTTTAGTACTTATGTTGACACTAGTAATGGGAAAGAGACTGTCTTTAGAAAGGAGGTCTTGTAGTTAAAGTCTAATAGGGTTCCTAAGGGACTGTTGCTCTTGAGAGGGCATTTGATAATAAAGACAAGGTTTTTTCTACTAGAATCACTGACAAGCTAAATGATTTGGAGGAAATAAATTTAGGAAAAATTCTAGTACCAAAAAATGTTTATATTGGTAGTAGATTTTCTCCAAAGGTCAGAAGGACATTAATTGGTCTTCTTAGAAAATTCAAACATGTTCTTGCATGGTCCTATGATGATTTCAAAGCCTACAGAGAAGATTTGTTCCAACATGAGATTCCATTGAAGGAAGGAACCAAACCATTTAGATAGAAATTAAGGCCTTTGAATCCCACCCTAGCACCAAAAATGCAAGATGAACTCAAAAGGATGATAGATGTCCGGATCATCAAACCTATCAGACATTCTACTTGGGTGTCAAATTTAGTTCCTATAAGAAACAAAAATGATGACATTGGGCTTTGTGTCAACTTTAGGAACTTAAATATAAATTCCTTAAAGGATAATTATAGTTTTCTAAATATGGAGAACATGCTGCAAAAAGTCACTGGATCAGAGTTGATTTCCATGATGGATGGTTTCTCTGGATATAATCAAGTTATGGTCAAGGAGTCAGAGAAATTTAAAACTGCATTCACTACCCCATGGGGAACATATGTATATGTTAGGATTCCTTTTGGTCTGACAAATGCTAGTGCTACTTGTGTGCTAAAATGTTGAAACACTTCTATGAGTCATTATATCCAAGATTGCTCAAGAATGAGGTCTCAAATGATGACTCATAGCTCTCTATTCATGGAGTGCAAGGGTTTGTAATGGAGGCCCTTAGATTTAGACCTAGTTTGTGCCCATACAAGTACACCATAAAATGAGAGATTCAAAGAGGAAAAGCAAGAATGCTAATCTCTATGATCATCAAATATGCATGCAAATGAAAATGAAAGCTATTCTATATGATGACAATGCGTGAAAGAAAACTAATCTATGAAAGGAAATGTTTATGCAAGATTATTCTATGAAAGGAAATATGAATCTAATCTAATATGCAAGTGAAATGTTAATCTAAATTGATTTCCATGGAGGCATGAGAGAAGAAGACACGAAAAGAGAAGTTGCAATATCCAAGCTCAAGTGCTCAAATCTCTCCTCCAAATTGCTCTCCAAACCTACATAACAATAACATAAAATCTTCATCTCTAAAATCTCCATGCATAAATGAGAAAGAGAGGGTTCCTTATAAAGGATTTAGAAATGAAATGGATCAAGATTAAGAGGCAAAAAGAAATGAGCAATGGTGGAGATTAAATCTTGGTTGATCCATGTACTCAAGATTTTTTAAGAGGCAAAAGGATGAAAAAGGCCCACCACTTAAAAGTATGTGCATTCAAATTGGAGAGAAAAAGTCATTTTTATTTATTTATATTTTATTATTTATTTATTATTTTTAGCAAAGTGGTTTCCATTATTTAATTAAAATATTTTTTATTTAATTAAATATTTATTTTATTTCCTTTTTCAACACAAAGAGATATTTTAAGTGGGGATTTTATTAAAAGAGGAATTTTATTTTAATAAGATAATTTTATTTAATTAAAAGGGAAGTTTTTTTTTTAGTTAAATGAGGCTTAGGATAAAATGATCAAACCTTAGGAAATATTGAAATATTTGAATTAATTATGATTCGATCAAGGAAATTGATTTAAATTAAAAATATTTCAAGGCATTGAATTAGGAAATTGATAAATTGATGAATGGGGGCCCAAAGTCTAGGTGACCATTTTAGAGTGCATACATTTGCCCCTCTTTGACTAATGTGTGATATTCATGGGAACACATGTAGTCAAAGAATGAAATTGAAATGTGAGATCTATTTGGGATCACAAAACAATCCAGACATGTGATCGATGGATAGGAACACATCTGGACAAAGATAAGTTGATTGAAAAAGACAAGGCCAACACCCCTGTAAATAGGTAATTGTCAAGTCTCAAGCAAGGTTTCCCCAAGTGAAGCAATTGATAGGATTGATAAAGCTGAATCAAGAATTGAAGTTTTATAGGTACTACCCCCTCATGATCAAAATCGAAACGAGATAAAGGAGAAATAGTAAATTGATACATTTGATCAAATCGAACTAAAAATAAGGTTCTTGATGTAATATGAAAGATATAAGGATCACAAAACCAAGGTAGATCATTAAGCATGAAATATTATCCCCCAAGGTTGAATTAGAAGAAAAGAAGTGGGGTGAAAGCGAATGGAAGATCGAAGTTGGAAGAGGTGGAGAGAAAAAGAGAAGAAAAATTTTTTTCCTCAAGAAAGAGGATGCCTCAAAACCAATCAACTATTTAAGATATGAAATTTTGATTGAGATCATGAAAGGAAATAAGGAAATGAAGATCAAAATGTGACCATAGTTGATTAAAAGTCCAAAAGAAAGATGGAGGAAAACCCTCTCAAACTCATAATGCAGCCTAAAAATGCAAATTAACATGAAGTCTAACAATGCGAGCTACATGAAAATGCAAAGGTGTACTTGAAATAGAGGAACTATAACATAGGATTTTGTGTTCATCATTCATTAGAGAATGTTAAGGAACTTATTTTCATCATTGGGCCATTATTAACGGACATCGAAAAATCACACAATCATCACTAGTCACAAGCGCAACTATGAAGATATGAATGTGATTTATATCAGATTGGAATGTGGAAAGATTATAACATAAGCATCAAAGACATAAAGGTCAAGATGACTTCGATGTTAGCTTACCCAATTTAATGTAGCAAAACCACGCTCGCATCAAGGCATAGATGCTAGGATGACCATAAGAACGATTGTGCAAAATAGTCAAGGATGATGCCTCAAATCTCCTAAGTCTTTCAAGGGAACAACAAGAGACACTCTAAAGGTTCAAGACCATACCCACAAGAAGAAAGAAAATAAAAATATGCCTCATGCCCCAAGTCCTCTAGCTATGCATCCCGGAGAGACTTATTAGACAAGGACACTCAACAAAAATCAATAACAGTCAGCACATAAAGAAAAGATCATGACAAAGCTCAAGCATTAAGTGTTGCATTTAAAAATTGAAGTGTTTTAATTGATACTGAGTTCCGAGGATAAGGATCAAATGCTTGTAAGCAGGTAAGATCACATGACAAAACTAGGTAAGACCAAACCGGTAAGTGTTGAAAAACACTCAACGGCAAGGGTTGTGTTGAAAAATACAGTTGGGGCGGTCTTGAAAAACACCATTTGTGAGATGTCCTAAAGACTAACACATCCAAGAGACCAAAGATAACACAGTTATTCCCCCTAGACAAAGACAAAGACCAATTCCAAACCAAGGCAATGAGGAAAAGGCATGATGGAGAAAGGCTAAGTGCCGAGGACACGTGCTAAGAAATAGAGGTGCAAAGGCCTCAAGTAGCACCCATTTTTAGGTTTTCACCACTTGGATTTTATTGTATTTTTATTTTTTTCTTTTTATTTTGTGACTAAGGTACTTGATGTCCGGATTTTTCATATTGGTAGTTGGTTCACTGGTGGAAGAGACTATGGGTTCAATGGAATTCAATTAACATGTTATCTCATAATCATTTTGGAAAGTTAAGAGCTTAGGTTCTTGGTAACATTGGGACCAATCAATGAGGTTAGGATGAGCTAGAGGTAAGTCAATGATTGGTTCAAGGTTATGAATGTGAATAGTATCATCTCTAGTGACCGAAGAGTTGAAGTTTGTCAAGTATCCTTCTAAGTTACCCAAATCAAGATTCATCCTAACAAGTGAAGAATCATCCACTAAGAAAAAATGTGGGTTCAAATATACTAATCCTACACATGACTCATCAGATACCTCGGGTTGGGAACTATAATTTTGAATGACATCAATATCCATGTCAACTATAGAAGGATCTGAGAGAGTCCCATTCATACTCATGTGAATATGTTTCTGAATCCTAACTAGGATGTTTACACCATGAAGGTTTGGGACATCTTGATGTGGAATCTTTAATGTCATCAAGGGTAACATCTCTCTCCATCAAACAAACAATATTCTTTCATTGACGTTCTTTGATAGGATCTTCTACATCTAATTCTTCTTGTTCTAAGTTTGCAATTTTCACATGAGCAACTAAATTATCTGAATCTCCCCAAAGGAGATTGGTGGAAGGGACCCAATCTTCACACATATCTTATTGATTTTTCAAATTAGGTATGTATTATGGTTCATCTTCACTATCTGACTCATCAAGGATAGGAGCAGTGTTCTTGTTATGATTCACAAATCCTAGGCCAATCATCTTCTTAGACTTGCATCTAAAAAGAGCATGATCAAGAGGTTTAGCTCTAGCATCCAATCTATGACTAAGAGGGCCATGTTTGGGATAGCCCATCTTCTTGACAAGAGTATACCCTCTTCCATAAGCCTTAGGAGAGGGAGAGAAGTTCTCATTGTGCATGTATTTCTCTTCTCTATAAATATAGTCTTTAACATCCACCTCTTCTTTCTCATCTTGAATAGGCACTGAGGACTCTACAAATGTATCAAATAAAGTCATAGTTGAAGAGGAAGGTCTCACTTCTTGTGAAGGCTTACCATAAGATCTAGGTGAAATTGGAAGCTTTGTAAGGGAGCTGAGTTGATACCCTCCCATACCAAGGTCTACTGACTTAAGCTTGTCTTTACATTGTGCTAGGGTTGCATTGAAATCTTCTACTTTTCTATTGAGGGGAACATGAGTACTTGTTGAAATTGAGTTTATAGATAAAGTGCTATCCCCAGGTATACAAATCTCTACTCCATTTTAGGGAAACTTAACACACTGATGATAGGTAGATGGAGCTGCTTGCATATCATGGATCCATGGTCTACCAAGTAAGATGTTGTATGCAAGGGGACTAGTGTCAACAATTTGAAATAAGATATCTTTCTCAATAGGGCCAATCCTAATAGGAAGGACAACCAACCCCTTGGAACTTCTTTTTGCCTCATCATAGGCTTTGATTGTGATCTTCTTTCTGGTGTCTGTGACTTAATTAGAATAACCCAATGTCTTTAAAAGATTCAAGGAAAAAATATTAAGCCCAGCACCCCCATCTATCAACACATGCCTAACATGCATCTTGTGAATCATGACTTCAATATGAAGGGCAAGATTATGTGGGTGGCTCAAATCTTTATCATCATCCTCTGAAAAGGTAAGGTAATGAGGGCTAGCAATATGGTTAACCATGTTTTGGAATTGATCAACATCTAGGTTATTAGGGACATTTGCTACGTGAAAAGCATCCTCAAGGACTTTCTTATGTCTCGGGGACAACTCTAAGAGTTCAAAGATCAAAATCTGAGCTGGGGTTCTCTAAAACTGATTGACAAGACTATAGCTCAACTTAGGATTCACAACTAGTTTTGAGGTGACATTCTTGGATGCCACTTTCTTTGGTTTATTGGGTTGACTTGAGTTGGGTCCTCTAATGACAATGGGACCTTGACTTCACATGACAACGTTGAGAGCTTGGGATGACATTCTAGAGTTAGGACCCCTTAGCACCATGATGGGTTCTTTATCAAAGATAGGAGGAGAGTTTATGTTTAGATCATAACCATAGGGATGTTTGTTTCTCATCATGTTGACATTTTCCTCTATAACTTCAAGCATGTTGACAACATTCTCCATAGTTGTGTAAGTGTAGTTGATCTCAGCCTTTCCATTCTTAGGTTTAGAGGTTTCCCCCTTATCACACTTGGGCAAAGGATCTTTGAAAGCCTTATGATCAGAATTGGTGTGTAATCCATCTACCTTAACCTTGTCACTCTCAATGAGATCTTGGATGATGTGCTTAAGTTTCCAGTAGTTTTCAATATTATGTCCAATGCCATTATGAAATTTGCAAAAGGATTTCTCATCCCACCAATGTGGCTTAACATCTGGTATATGATGCTTTTTTGGATCTTGAGGATGCACAAGATTGTTGGAAATGAGTGTTTTGAAAACATCCTCATATGAATCACCAAATTTTGCAAACTGGCATCTCTCTTTCTTAGGCTTATCTTGGTATCTTGGCTTATGCTCTTGCTGGTGAGATGTGTTGAGCTTCATTTCCTGAACAACACTAGACAAGTGAAGAACAACTTGATCTTTAGGTTGAGAAGAGTCCACAACCCATCATTAACCACTTGTTTGTTCCTATTCCAATGTGAGTTTTTCCCTTTGTCCTTGTTAGAGTTGTTATTTTGACCATTGTTGTTGTTGTTTCATGTTTGGTCAAAATTCGTTGTTCTCTCAAAACATCTTCAATCCTACATGTGGTTTCAACCATGGTGTTAAAGGAATAAAAAATCATCTTTCTAACTTCATACCACACTTTGGGGACCAGGTTGCTAACAAGGATGTCAATCTTCTCATCTTTAGGAATGGTCCTAGAGTAGTGAGAGCATTGGTGTCTCCACCTTTGCAAGAAAGTGACAAAGGATTCCCCTTGATTTTTCTTTAAGTTTCATAAGTCCAACATGGTGACAGATCTTGAAAGGTTGTATGAAAAGTGTTGGACAAATCTATGGACAAGCTCTTTGAAAGTATTGATGGGGGGAGTTATGTTGGTGAACCATTCCATCGCTTGGCCTTTAAGAATCCTTGGGAACAATCTCATAAGGTAGGAGTCATCTTGATGGAACTCAAAACTCATAATATATAATTGACGCACATGATCATGTGGATCTCCATTCCCATCATACTTTTCATATTGAGGGATCTCAACCTTTCTAGGAAAATCTTTCATGCTCACACTCTTGTCAAAAGGATTAGGACAAATTGAATCAAGTGAAAAGGAACTCTTGGGTGCCAACATCTTTTCCATCATATTCTGAAGTTGGTTAATCTTTTCTTCCTGAGATGGACCTTGCTTCTTGATCTTTTTGTCCACATCAAAGTTGTAGGGGACCCTAGTGCCCTTGTTGATCAAACTCTCTAGGAACTTTTCTTTGTTTTTCTCCACATACCTCTCCACATACTGCTGGAAGAGTGGTTCTTGTTGCATTTTCATGAAATCTTGAGAGTCAAGGTCAAAAGTTGAACTACCACCCCCATATTGTGAACCATGGTGAGCATGTTGAGAAGGTTGTTTTAAGTTCCTAGGAGGTGTTTACCTCCTATAATGGTCTTGTTGTGAAGCCCTTCTTCCTCTGGGGCTAGGAGATCTTGAAGGTGTTCTTGAGTATCTTCCACTTCGTAGATTTTTAGGAGTGGCTGGAGGGGAGTTGTTTCCACCACCAACACACATGTTGTTGTATTGATCATTAAGTTGTTATGCCAAAAGCCTATCTTTTTCTTCTTGTGTGGCTCTCCTTTCTATTTCCAATAGGGCTTGTCTTTCCGACTCTAGGAGTCTAAAATTTTGTTCCTTTACAGCTTGTTCGTCTAGGAAGGCTTTCTTTTAATGCTCAATTCTCTTAAGTCTTTCACTTGTATATCTTGAAGTTGTTTGGAGTGGTGAACTTGGTCTTGGATGTTTAAACAAGTCATTGGTATATGTTGCATTCACATGAGTATCATAAGGTTCATCATCTTGACTATCATGTTGTGATTGTTCTTCTTGATAAGATTTCTTCATTTCCCTTTCAGCCTGTTGATGTGCATCCAAATATATGGTTGAGATAAGGGGTGAAACTAGTCATTTTTCATTAGAGGAACTACCAAACAGAATGGTATCTCTATGTCTTTTAAACATGTTGTCAAGACTTTTATCTCTTTCTTCCCTTTCTCTTCAAGTCATTGTGTAACTCATATCCATATTTGAATGAGAAGGTGCTACGGGTGTGCTCAACTCACTAAGATTACTCTTGGAATCAAACCAAACTTTTGAGGTATTCCTAGGGGATTGATCAAAGATAGGCTCTTTTCCCTTACGTTTTTGGTGAGTTTGAACTAAGGGTAATTGGTCAAAGACTACTTGAGGTCATTTTCCTTGATTTACTTGATATCTTGTTGTAACCAACATGAAAGAAAAGGTACTAGGTGATAAGATGACCCTAAGAAATGTTGGTATCAAACTAGGATAGTAAAAGCATTCAATTGTCCAAAAGAGAGGTGATAAGATAGAATTTTTGTAAGAGGTATAAACTATTAGAGTAATCAGTTAGTTTCATTACTCTTTTTTACTTAAGCTATCTCTTAGGTAAATTATAATTAATATCTTTATTAATTATAATGTGCAACCTAGCTTTTCTAGTTTTAGGGTTTTGTTCACCTTTATAGGTTGAACCTTGTAATTATTTTTCATTATGCTGAATACATTTTTCCTCTCTCTCATTTTGAGCACAGAAGGGTTTCAATTTTTTCCATCTTTTGCTTCGTTCTCTGTAATAGGTATCTTGCATGTAGATTGGTCTTGGAAGTTGAATCTATTTTCCTCAGTTTCTACATGGTATCAGAGCTTCCCTATTGCTGCTTGTTCTGGTGTTTTTGAACCAAGTTTTTTCAGTTCTGGTATTCTCTGTAGGATGGTATTTTTTGTTTCTTTTTTGCCTGCAAAAAACAAAAATAATAATTTTTTGGAGCATTTTGAGCAAAAATGGATGCCACCATTGCACTCAAAAGACCCAGGAGAGTCAAAAATCATATAAAATTTGCATTTTTTGGCCACTGTGGCATTTGGGAGAAAAAATTTGCCCTCCATACAAGCATGAATATCGAGAAAAAAATTCAATTTTTCTTAAATTTTTTTAAAAAATCATTTAATTTTAATGCAATGTGTTAAAATTGTAATGCACCATCCGCCATGCCACCGCCCCACTGTCGCACCGCCACAAGCCTCTACCACATCACCGGCCCCTCCGGATGTCCCTTGACGGCCATACAGCCATCAAAATTCTTCCCGGGACTGATTTTTTTCAGCATGCTTGCTTTTTTGGGGGTACCTGGGCTTTTTTGGTCCTATAGGGCTCATACGGACTCAAAATTTGACATATGATATATCATCGGAAAGGTCTTTCCAAGCCCATCGCTCTCATGTATGTTTGACTACCTGATTTTTCCATTTTATTTCCATCTTTTTGTAGTCAAAGATGCACCTTCTTCTATGCTCCTGTTCTACTTCTGGAACTCAAGTTTTTTTCTCGTTTCTTGTGGATTCATAGTAAATTGTTGTGTACGGGAGATAGTATTATACTTTGTCAGGGTGGTTCTCTTTACTTTTTGTAATTTACTTTAGAAAGACCCTTCTACTTTTGTCTTATTTCTCTTAATGGCTGACTCTTCTGTCGCTCACCTTAGACCTCACAACTATCACACTTGGAAAGGATAGATGACCAAATTGCTTATGGAAAAAGGGCTATGGTCATGTCTCGATGAGACTCAACCAATTATACAGAGGCCTTATGAGGCTCTTATGTAGAGGAATAGGATGGATGAGGCAATGGGCCTCATTGCAATGAACATTTTAGATGGGTTGTTGTTCCACTTGGATGGTTTGACCACACCCAGGGATATGTGGAACAAGTTTTTCACCTTGTTTGGCATAATGAATCAATTCAGGGTTCTCCAGATAGATGTAGAGTTCACCTCCTTAGTACCTGAATCATTCACCAGCATTGAGGACTTCTTGATGAAGTTCAAGTCTCTTCGATCTATTTTACAGGTTGCTAGAAAGACAAAGTCAGATGATGAGTGTATCTTTCTGATACTCTCTAAGCTTCACGGCCCTTATTAGATTTTCACTTCTACCTTCTACTCCACTATGGATACACTAGGTACATGACATGTTATGCCCTCTTTTGAGACCTTCTGTGATAGGTTGAATCATGAGCAGTCCAAGCTCAATTAGATGGATTCACTTACAGGTTCATAGTCATAGACATTTCTTGCCAAGACACCTCAAGATACACAAAAGTAAAAGCTAAAGAAGACATCTGATTCCTCTTCTCAGCACTCTATTGGCCCACCATATTCTTCTAAGAAGGAGAAATAGAAGATTGAGAGCCCTACATGTTCCTATTATTAGAAGGGGCCTCATGATGAGTCACATTTTTTTTAGAAGAGATTTGATGGCTATGAGAAACATATTGAAGATTTGCAAGCTCTCCTTCAGAAGAGCACTATTTCCTCTCCATCCTCTTCCACCTCACAGGGGTCTACTTTTTAGTCTTCTACCTCATCTTTGACATCTGGATAGGATTTTGGATAGGGTCATGCATTATAGGCTTCCATTGCATCCCCTTCATAGGTCCCTTAGATACTGGATTCAGGTGCTTCTCACCATATGACGTCTTCTCCAGAGATCTTCTCTTCTATTAAAGCTTCTCCTATTCCTCACATTCTCATGGGGAATAACACTATTATGACAGTCAGCGAGAAAGGTTCTGTATGCATTTAGGATGGCACATTCAATGATGTATTGTATGTTCCACCTCTATCTGCAAACCTCCTCTCGATTTATTAGATTACACTCAATGGGTCAGGGAAGACAGTTGAGCTCACGCCAGATTTAGTCTTCATTCGGAATAGTGTGACAGGTGGCATTGTTGCTACAGGGACAATTGATCATTCCACTTGTCTCTACACCTTCTCACACTTTGGTCCACCATCTCCATCATTGGCACATAGCTCTCCTCTTACATGAGAGCATCATGTGGGACAGTCAAGTCACTTGAACCTCTGTGTTGTTCCTGAGACCACTTTTGTGATTGCCTGACCTCATCTTGCTGGGGTTTCTTCTCTTCAGTAGGTCTCTTCTTCAGCACTGCCAAACCCTCTAGCTCCATTCATCAAGCCACTAGGTGTAGTTGTTGAGGATTCTATAGAGGACACTCATCTCCTCTCTCCTGACAGTGTCTGCACATCTATCTTACCACCTACATTGGGGATTCCCTTTCAGGATCCTCGTGTCTACTCCTTTGAGCATCAGCTCAGCCTTCCAATGACACCTCACCTTTCAAGGTTACCTCTTCAGTGCTCACTTCCTTTCACTCCTTTGTATTGGCATCATGGTGGTTTGTTCATTGATCCAGGGGTTCTTTCAATCTTGGGGGGCTTTGGAGCCTTGATGCTCTCTCACGAGGGGGGTTGGCAACACGCATTGTACTTATGGCTTTGAGAGAGTCTCTCGAAGTTATTTTTTATCTTTTGGTTGCTTTTATATCTCTTTTTGGAGAGGATTTTTTCCCACTGGGTTTTCTCCTTTGTCTCCAGTTTACAGAGATTTCTTTGTATTGGGTACCTGATCAAGCCTTGTTGTCAGGACCCATTTCCTACTTTCATAGCTATGCTAGGTTAGCTTTCCTTCTGAGCTTCGATTAAGGGGGGCTGTTAAAGTAATCAAGTAGTTTCATTACTCTTTTTTACTTAAGCTATCTCTTAGGTACATTATAATTAATATCTTTATTAATTATAATGTGCAACCTAGCTTTTCTAGTTTTAGGGTTTTGTTCACCTTTATAGGTTGAACCTTGTAATTATTTTTCATTATGGTAAATAGATTTTTTCTCTCTCTCATTTTGAGCACAGAAGGGTTTCAATTTTTTCCATCTTTTGCTTCATTCTCTGTAACAGGTATCTTGCATGCACATTGGTCTTGGAAGTTGAATCTGTTTTCCTTAGTTTCTACTTAAACCAACACTGCCAAAGAGGTGCCCAATGAATAGATAAGTATCCTAACACATATGGATTAGGAGGATGATTTCCCCAAGATATATTTGATTGAATTTGAATTTGGGTGGAAGTGAAATGGACAAGAGATTACTAAGACTCTCCGAGTGTGTTATCAAAGAATCCAAACGTTGATCTTCTCAACAAGGATGATTTCTAACTAACCGATTCCAAAAAAGGTCACTTGTGAAATCAAAGATTACTAATTCAAGAGGTCAAGATACATGAACCCAAGGTGAAAATAGGCTTCTAATAGTGGGGTAAGTGACCCGATCAGACCCAAATTGACCAAGGAAAACTAGAAATGGCAGGATAGCAAATTAGGTAAGCTGTAAAAAGTTGGTGTTTCGATTCAGGAACTCAGTTTCTATTCATTTTAAAAGATCAAGTAAGTACATCAAAAAAAAATTATCATCTACCAAGCATGAAAGAAAACAATCAAGGAGTTCAAGAAAACAAATGTCTTCAAACAATGAGAAAGGGACAAAGCAACCTTGCACATGAACAAGAATAGTGACTTAGTATGCTACTCCTTAAAGATTCTACTTGTGTATATTCTCAAAATGTTTTTCCAATCATGCACATAGTCCTAGCAAATAAAAATTTGGTTGCACTATGGTCCTTAGTAATGGTTTGACTCTGCAACTTTTGTAATCTCAAGAGTGTGAACTCCAATCTAGGCACACCGGAGTTTTGACACATTCTAAAAATTTAATCAATTGGAGATGCTAAGGAGATCTAACAGCCCAACAAGAAACTACACCTGTGGAGATTTCTTCCACAAGGACATTTATATAGCGATTTTTGCTACCACAACAAAAATAGCTATTACCACTTGAGGTTCTATCCACATGGTTTACCCAATAAAGGGAGTGTCCACTATGGTTAACCCTCTCTAATAAGGTGACTCACAAAAAGAACCACATGGGGACTTGGTTTAGATTCAAGGATCTGAGTTTTCGGTACTATACAAAAAGGGAGTAGAGCATAATCCTCTAGCCTCTTCACTTCACCCAAACATAGAAAGAAAATTTCATTGACATGCTAAGATTGAAACCACCTCACCAAGGTTTTTGATGTCAACAACAATGTCTACCGAGCTCTCTAAGTGGGTCCAAGAGAGAACATACCAATCAATGTTGAGGACTAAACCAAGTAAGATCGTGAGATAGTAACAATATCCTCCCTAACTAGAAGGGATTCTATCATCAAGAAGAGCTTCACAAGAAGCCCACTCTCTCAAGAACACCACAAATAGTGTTCATAGGGCCTAATTACTATGTGAAACACATGCAAGAAAGTGAATCTATGTCCTTTTTAGAGCCCAAAATTGAAGTGTGATCTATGAAAGAAATAAAAACTCAAGCTAGACATATGAGAGATTCATTTTATTCCCAAAATCTAAATGTTATAGAGATGCAACAAAATATCTCAAGTCCAAAGCAACATGCTTAGAAGATTTTTGTTGAGCTTTTTTTGTGCAAGCAAGCCACGAACTCTCCAACAAGCAAACAAGATATGCAATGTATATCCAACTCATGCAAACCCTAGGGTTAGATCTGAAAATCAATTGTTAGGAGCAATAATAGTCAGCAAATAATCCAAATGATAACTCATATCATGCATTGAACCATGAAAAATAAGTGCATACTCATCACAAAATTTTATTTTTTTTGCATTTGACCTAGTCAACAAGATTTTATTTTTTTGATATGATTTCGGCCACAAAAATAGAAATGAAAAATAGAGACCCCTACTAAAAAATAGAGATTTCCAAAAATGTAACAATTTTGGAAAAATCTCTTCATTTGTGCCTTAGAGACCCATTTTACCAAAACAAACCAGTTTTTATAAATTGAGTATTTGAGCTATGATATTGCATCCAAATCCAAAACACATAGAATGGACCCCCTATGGAATTTAAAGAGATTTCTAAAAATGTAAAAATTTCTAAAAAATATGCTGATTTGTGCTAAAAATTAATTTTTTATGAAAAATAAAGAAAAAATTATAAAAAATTGAAAATACCTCAAAAAATTCTAAATTTTTTACTGAAGCTTCTCTGATATGTTGCCAATCTACAAAAAAAATTTAGATTAAAAATCCAAGTCATTTGGGAGATATGATCAAATCTTTGAAAATCTAGGGTTTTAGTCTCCAAGTAAATCTGCACAAAGGGGTTAGCTTCAAAAATAACCAAAACCAGCATGTAAAGGTGGGTTTCCCCATGGTGGGTGCTAAGAAATGTGTGCTAAAATGTTGACATACTCTAGTCATTATATCCAAGATTGCTCAAGAATGAGGTCTCAAATGACGACTCATAGCTCTTTATTCATGGAGTGCAAGGGTTTGTAATGGAGGCCCTCAGATTTAGACCTAGTTTGTGCCCATGCAAGTACACCATAAAATGAGAGATTAAAAAAGGAAAAGAAAGAATGCTAATCTCCATGATCATCAAATATGCATGCAAATGAAAATTAAAGCTATTCTATATGATGACAATGCATGAAAGAAAACTAATCTATGAAAGGAAATGCTTATGCAAGATTATTCTATGAAAGGAAATATGAATCTAATCTAATATGCAAGTGCAATATTAATCTAAATGGATTGTGATGGAGGCATGAGAGAAGAAGACAAGAAAAGAGAACTTGCAATATCCAAGCTCAAGTGCTCAAATCTCTTCTCTAAATCACTCTCCAAACCTGCATAACAATAACATAAAATCTTGATCTCTAAAATCTCCATGCATAAATGAGAATGAGAGGGCTCCTTATAAAAGATTTAGAAATTAAATGGATGATCAAGATTAAGAGACAAAAAGAAATGAGGAATGGTGGAGATTAAATCTTGGTTGATCCATGTGCTCAAGATTCTTTAAGAGGCAAAATGATGAAAAAGGCCCACCACTTAAAAGTATGTGCATTCAAAGTGGAGAGAAAAAGTCATTTTTATTTATTTTTATTTTATTATTTATTTATTATTTTTAGCAAAGTGGTTTTTATTATTTAATTAAAAGATTTTTTATTTAATTAAAAGGGGATTTTTTTTCTTTTTTTTCTTTTTTCAACACAAAGATATTTTAAGTGGGGATTTTATTAAAAGAGAAATTTTATTTTAATAAGATAATTTTATTTAATTAAAAGGAAATTTTTGTTTTTAATTAAATGAGGCTTAGGATAAAATGATCAAACCTTAGAAAATATTGAAATATTTGAATTAATTACGATTTGATCAAAGAAATTGATTTAAATTGAAAATATTTCAAGGCATTGATTCGGAAAATTGATAAATTGATGAATGAGGGCCCAAAGTCTAGGCGACCATTTTGAGTGCATACACTACTTTCTAGAGAGCCATGGATGTGGCCTTTGTAGACTTTATAAATAAATTTTTGTTGTGTATCAGGATAATCTCACAGCATATTCAGCTAAGGAAAGTCAGCATTGTGAGCATCTTGAGAAAAAATTTATCAAAGCTTTGGATTATGGGTTTCTTTAAATCCAAAAAAGTGTGCCTTTAGTGTTGTGGAAGGTAAGCTCTTAGGACATATTGTGTCTAAAGATGGAGTGAGAATTGACCCTGAGAGGGTTATGGCTATAGATAAGCTTTCCCCACCTAATAATGTTAAAGGTATTCAATCTTTTTTTGGACAAGTGCACTTTTTAAGGAGATTTGTTACAAATTTTGTAGAAATCAGTATCCCCATCTCCAAAATGTTGAAGGAGAAAAGGTTGAGTGGAATGAAGAGGCAAGTAATTCTTTAAAAAGTATTAAACATGCCATTAAAGATGCCCTTGTTTTAAGGACACCTGACTATGATAAGCCCATGCAGATATTCTCTTTTGCATCTTGTCATACTATTGCAGTAGTATTGTTGCAAAAGAATGTAGATGGATATGAGAAACCCATATCATTTTTCAAAAAGTCTTTACAATTAGCTAAATTAAAATATGATATTATTGAGAAACAAGCATATGCCTTGGTTAAGGTTCTCAAGGCCTTCAGATGTTACCTTGTCGGAGCTATAGTGGTTGCATATGTGCCTAGTGTTGCAGTTAAGGATATATTGGTGCAACAAGAAGCTTCAGGGAGGAGATGTAGATGGATCAACATGATTAAAGAATTCAACATTGATATCCAAGTTACAAAATTGGTACGAGGCCTAGGTCTTTCAAAATTGATGGCCCAAAGTAACTTAGTTGCCAATCATATAAACATGCTAGAGGAAGAACAAAGGCCATATAGTTATGATATGGATTGTTGTGATTGGTACAAGGATGTTATTGGTTACTTGCATAAGTTGACCTTTCCTCCTGATATGGATGAAAATAAAAAGAGGACTGTCAAGTTGCAGGCTACTATATATGCTATTGTGGGTGGTAAGTTATGGTGGAGGAGCAATGAAGGAGTGTTTCTCAAATGCTTAGACCAGGATAGGTCTAGGACTTGTTAGAAGAAATGCACCATGGTGTTTGTGGGGGTCATTACAAGGAAAAAACCACAGCCATAAGATTCTCAGGTCTGGATTTTAGTGGCCTACAATTTTTAAGGATGCTCATACGTTTTTAAGAAAATGTGATACATGTCAAAGATTTGTTGCTAAATTGAAGTTTAATGGGAATCTACCACTCAAACCTATTGCAGTTCAGGCCCCCTTTCAAAAGTGGGGTATAGATTTTATTGGAGAGATTCCAAACAAATCTAGTGGTTGGCATTCTTAGATATTGGTAGCAATAGACTATTTTACTAAGTGGGTCGAAGCCATCCCCACTACAAGAGCTACTAGTAAAGTTGTAATGGATTTTGCAATGCAAAATATTTTTACTAGATTTGTGATGTAGGAGCATCCTGGGTGTAAGAGAAATCTTGCGTCACCCAAAAATATTTCTAGTTTCTTTTTCAATAAGGGCTATCTTACACAGAGCTTCTATTTATGGAAACTTACTATTTTTAGTAAGTTGGTCATACGATCTCGGAATGTTATGATTTTATAGTTGGAGGTTCATCTCAGTCATTTTAGCCTACCAGTTGAGTTTCATTGCCACATCATCAATATTGGTGAAGTTATTGAGGTTTTTTGGGTATGAAATCTTTCATGTCAATTTTGAAGGCCTTAGAGGCTTCAAATTGCAATCAAACCCCGACTGACTAGTGCTAGTGTGTGTCAGGCACTGTAGATCTCATCATGGTGTTTCTGAAAAGTGGTTACAATAGAAAAATGGAGTTACAGTTAAAAATTTATGGCCTCCAGAAGTTGGGTTACCTAAAATCATATTTTGAATTTCTTTTGAGCTGACCCTATTGTAATAATTATAAAAAATAAATAATTCTATGTTTAGTCGGCCTAAAGGGCTAAATTTTTGGAACCTTTTTAGGTGGTGGAAATTGCCAATATAAGAAAAGTATGTAGTGTTGTCTTAGGTAGTTTGGAGAAGTTCATAATAGTTCTAGGTAGTAGATCTGGGTATTGATTTGAGGCTTTGGCATACAAAATATTGTAAAGGAAAATGCCCATGTGGCTCTACTTATTGTAATTCTAAAATTTGTAATTTGACATTTGTGGAGATAATAAGAAGCCCATTTTTTGTTCTTGCAATTTGTTGTTATTTTTATGTTTCTGTTATGTGTTTGTGGTATTAAGGGGAGCACCTTTCATCAAGTGGTATCAGAGTAGGAGTTCCTGAGTGTGTAAATAGATCACTAACTGTGAGGCAGTTTGCACCAAGACCGTGGGTTAGGGTTTTTGTGTAAACAGATCGCTGACTATGAGGCAGTTTGCACCAGGACCATGGTTAGGGTTTCAACAATATGCATGAAAATGCCTCCATGAAGAGAACGTGGTGGAAGAGCTAGTGCTGTGACACTTGAGGTTAGAGAGCTCTAGAGACAAGTGCAAGCATTGCAAGAAGAGATTCACAGAGGAATGAATCTTAATGTTAGAGATGAAAGTGAGGATGAAGCCAAAGAAGAAAATGATGATCAAGAAGTAGAAGTCAAAGTTTTGAATCAAGAGGAAGAAAGGCTTTTTCGAGCCATTTCCAAGATCAAGAAAAGACCTAAGATCGAGGTTCCTATATTTTTAGGGAATCTTAACCTAGAGGAATTGATCGACTAGATCAATGAATGTGAAGAATATTTTGAGTATGAAGATATTGAGGATCTTGATTGGGTCAAGTTTGTGAAGGCCAGACTAAAGGGTCATGCAAAGATCTGGTCACAAAGGATTCAATTGGAGCGAAATAGAAAAGGAAAGGATAAAATCACAAGATGGGATTGGATGGTGGATAAATTGAAGTGACAATTCATTCCTGTTGATTATAAACTTAACCTACTGAAGAAAATGCAAAGTTTGAAGCAAGTAGGAAGATCTGTTCAGGATTACACAGAGGAGTTCTATCGAATCCTCATTAGGACAGGCCATGCAGAAGTTGATAAGGAGAAAGTTGCCTGTTACCTTAATGGGTTAAGGCTGAGCATTTAGGAAGAATTGAATTTGGTTTGAATGAACAGTATTGAAGATGCATACCAGTTTGCCCTAAAAGTAGAGGAAAAGTTGAACAAGAAGTTTGAGAGTAGACAAAGCGGAAGAGGTCATGATGGAAGATCTAGTGGACGGTCATATGGAGATCAAAATGAAGATCCAAAAAAGTAGGATGAGGCCAGTAACAGTTAGAATTAGAGAGGAGATAATTTCAATCATTTCCATGATCAGAATAATTGAGATCAGGGAGGAAGAGGAAGAGAACAAGGATCTAGAAGAGGAGGCTTCCATGGAACATGTTTTCACTATGGGGAAGAAGGTCATAGGGCATTTGAATTTCTTCAATGCCAAGGAAGGACATATAGGAGGAATGAAGGACAACATAGAGTTGCACATGTGGATGAAGATGCCAGATCATCACCATCTAAAGATGTTGAAAGAGGAGAAATGTTGATTAATAGAAGAGTCCTGCTAAGTGGTGAGAATGAGCCTGAACAAAGGAGGAGCCTATTTTGCACCAGGTGCAGGTGTGAGGGTAAGTGTTGTGATGTGATTATTTATAGTGGTAGTACTGATAATTTGGTGTCAGAAGAGATGGTGACAAAGTTGAACCTCAAGAGATAGAAACATCCACATCCATATCAAGTTGTCTGGGTGCAGGATGACCACAAGGTCATGGTTAGTGAACAGTGCCTAGTGAAGTTTAAGATCGGCGGGTACCAAGATGAGGTACTATGTCATATCATATCTATGGATGCATGTCATATGTTGTTGGATAGACCTTGGTAGTTTGACATGTGTGTTGTACATGATGGTCATGTGAATACCTATTCCCTGATAAAGGATGGAGTGCAACATAAGCTAAAACCATTGAAGGAAATAAAAGAAAAGGTATGTGGTAATGCAAGAATAACTTTTGTTGACAGAGGAAATTTCTTACATGGTATGCAGCATGAGCATATGTGTTTTACCTTAATTCCAAAGGCTGGGAAAGAGGAAGTAGAAGATGTACCTATAGAAGTTGCAGAACTATTGAATGAGTTTTGGGATATTATATCCGATAATGTGCCTGATGGATTACCACCAGTAAGAGAGATCAGTCATTAGATGGATTTGATTCCAGGAGCTAGTTTGCCAAATAAGGCAGCACATAGAATGACTCTAGCAAAAAGTGAAGAGTTGAAGATAGATTTGAAGTTTAGTTCATCACATCATCCACATATTGTATGGAAGTAGTCTTAGGAATGCATTTGAGTTGAGGAAGATAGATAAAGGATAAATAAGCAGTGCTAAAGCTAAGGATTTTGCAGAACATTTGAAGAACATCCATGAGGAGCTAAGGAAGCACATTACCAAGATGAATATGCACTATAAGGCTAAGGTAGATGAGAAAAGAAGGCATAAGGAATTTCAAGTTGGGGATGAAGTCATTGTTCATTTGCGGAAGGAGAGATTTCTAGTTGGTACATATAACAAGCTAAAAATGAAGAGGTTTGGGCCATGTAAGATATTGAAGAAGCATGATTCTATAAATGTCTATGAGGTCGAGTTTCCTATAGAGCTAAATATTTCACCAATATTTAACATTTCAAATTTGACAAAGTATCATGAAGGGGGTGTTGAAGATGAGATCATAGCAGAACAGTGGAGTATTCCAGCAACTAGTTCGGATACCAAGGAGACTAAGGATATACTAGATAGTCATGTTGGTAGAAGCACAAGGAACATGACATATGAAGAATATCTAGTCAAATGGAAATGATGACTTATTGAAGATTCATCATGGCTAACAAAGGAGGAGGTTAACCATCTTGGTTTCCCTCTTCACACCTGAGTCATGACAGGGTCACCTCTCAAATTACCCCAAGTGTCTGATGAAGGAGCATCCTGGGTGTAAGAGAAATCTTGTGTCACCCGAAAATATTTATGATTTCTTTTTCAATAAGGGCTATCTTACGCAAAGCTTCTATTTATGGAAACTTACTATTTTTAGTAAGTTGGTCATACGATCTCAAAATGTTCTGATTTTACAGTTGGAGGTTCATCTCAGTCATTTCAACCTACCAGTTGAGTTTCATTTCCACATCATCAGTATTGGTGAAGTTATTGGGGGTTTTGGGTATGAAATATTTCAGGTCAATTTTGAAGGCCTTAGAGGCTCTAGATTGTGATCGACCCCTGACTAACTGGTGCTAGCACGTATCAGGCACTGTAGATCTCATCACGGCATTTCTAAAAAGTGGTTACAGTAGAAAAATAGAGTTACGGTTAAAAAGTTATGGCCTCCAGAAGTTGGGTTACCTAAAATCATATTTTGTATTTCTTTTGAGCTGACCCTATTGTAATAATTATAAAAAATAAATAATTCTATGTTTAGTCAGCCTAAAGGGCTAAATTTATGGAACCTTCTCAGGCGGTGGAAATTGCCTATATAAGAAAGGTCTATAGTGTTGTCTTTTGTAGTTCAGAGCAGTTCATAATAGTTCTAGGTAGTAGATCTAGGTATTGATTTGAGGCTTCGGCCTACAAAATATTGTAAAGAAAAATGCCCATGTGGCTTTGCTTAATGTAATTCTAAAATTTGTAATTCCACATTTGTGGAGATAATAAGAAGCCCATTTTTTGTTCTCTCAATTTGTTGTTGTTTTTCTATTTTTGTTATGTGTTTGTGGTATTAAGGGGAGCACCCTTCATCAATTTGATTTTCTAGAAACTTTGGTGGTCGATAATGCAATGTGTTTCAGATCACAGGAATTCAATGACTTCTGTCAGCAATATGGGATACACATTTCATTTTCTTCCCCTTATCATCCATAGGGAAATGGCCTGGCTAAATCTAGTTATAAAAGTTTGATTAAAATCCTTAAGAGAGTACTAGATAAAAATAAGAAAGCTTGGGATTCAAAGCTGCAATTAGCATTGTGGGCTGATAGGGTGACTGTGAAAAAGGCAATAGGATGTGCCCCCTTTGATTTAGTGTATGGGATAAATGCTAGATTGCCCCAAAATAACTTACTGCAGATGTACCAGTTCATTCAGACATATGATAATGAATTAGACATAAAATGAGAATAAGGTTGAATGACCTGATATAGTTGAATGAGGCAAGAAGTGAAGCACATGATAGAAATGTGAAGGTTCAAGCATAATGTAAGGTTTTTTATGATAAGAGAGATACTCATAGAATTTTTGAGAGTGGTGATCTTGTTCTGATGTGGAATGTCAGGTTGGAGGATAAGGGAAAACATGGAAAATTTGATCCCATATGGTTGGGCCCTTATCTTATTGAAAGAAAATGGGGAATAGGTTCTTATATCTTGAAGGATTTGATTGGAGGTACTTTGGAATTTCCTATTCATGGACAATTCCTAAAGTTTTAGTTCTCTTGAAGTATCTTTTCCATGAACAGTAGTTTAGGGTTCACTTGTACATTTTGTGTATAGTGTGTGTAATGTCCCCGTCAGGGAACCCATAAGGAATCAGGTCTATGACCTAAAATTACAACTAACAAATTTTTTTAACATTCTAACATACCATCACTACTATTCACAAGTACATTCCTTAAGGTTCCCTTAATGAATTCATTTACCATTTTCAAGTATTTCATTTTATTACTTAATCTAATGCAATTCTATTTCCGTTTCAATTTTAATTTACATTGGAACATTGCTTTCATTCTACTTCAAAACCAATTGCCTTAGTGAATTAATTGAATTCATTTTCTTTACCAAACTAAACATCATTTACTTTTAGAAATGAAACAAACACACATTACTTATCTCATCCACTAAGTACATTTATTCTTTCCTATTTATTTACTCCTTAACCATATCTATGCTCAACTCAAATGCACCATCAAAACCCATTTAAGCTTTTCCATTAAGAGTCCTTACTTCCTATTTTCATTTCAAGATAATAATAGAAAGAGCATAAAGTACTTAACCATATATTGATAACCAACATAAATCATTAAATGAATCATTTTTGCCCTAAGTTTAACTTCCACAAATTATCATCTATAACCTTGTACAAGTCTAGTTAAGAATTGAGATTAAAACCTAGTTTGAATAACCACACATTACTCGTATTGAACTATACATTTAAGAAATCACATCTCATCACTATTTTAATAACATACATGTTTCTTACCCTTATTATTTCACCTAGACATACCCTTGAACTCTTAGAATATCTTTTCACTATTCCACATATCAAAACGAGTATTCCTTAAGAAGTTTACAACTATAAGTGCTTTGCAAAAGCTTACATAGAATCATTACTTTCAATTTCATTTAAAATTCACAAGAGATATAACGTAGGAATTTCTAATTGATCTAACCATATTCAATGCCCTTATCAAATTCATAATTCTACCCTTCCCTTAAACATAACTTATTTCTTACAATTTCCTTTTACAAACATAATTACAGCTACTACACATTGCCTGAAGGCATATGGAGAGATTATTACATCAATTTTCCCAAAGCTCACCATACATCTTTACATCTTGATAAAAAAAGATAGAGATACATGATACAAGAATAGAATCTTCACCACTAAATAACTCAGAATCCAAGCCACGACTCGAACCACAAACAATACCTCGAAAGAGATTTGCCACCCAACCATGTGAAACTGATAAAGTTCCACCCCCCATGCTAGGAGATAGAACCAAGGTACTCTCAAGACCTTAAGGTGATCTAAGTCTCAAATACTAATAAACCAAAGCTCAAAATAATAAGAATAAAGCACATAAAATATCATCATACTATAACACCAAGGTTAAGGTTCTAGGAGACCACCTAAGTGAGTGTCATCATACAACTTGTATATTGGGATCCTTCCTGGAAACCATGTAACCCTAGTCCCCCCTTTATCAATAAGGATCCATCCTGGAAGTTATCCCTGGTCCTGGTACTCCAATTAGGTCTGTGTGGCCATTATTATGTTCTCTTTCATTATCTTTTGAATCCCCCCTCCCAGGTTAATTTTTAAAGTTATCACTTTTTACAAACCCACCCATAGGATCATCTGGAAACCACTTTAGGGTTCCAACACCTATGGTGAGCCACTCACTTAAGGTTCCTATTCCTTTACCCCATCAAAAGCCACAAATACAAGATAACACTTCCAAGTCCTAATTCATAGGTTTAGGAAACTCCCCTATGCACTCAGACCCTCAGGACAAGTCCTAATCTTATCCATATACATAACAGGAACTATTGGAAGAATGTCTATCACAAGACATCTCAAAGAAAAACATAAAACTTTTCCAAGGCTCGTTTATAGGTCTAAGGAACCCTCTCATGCACACAGGCCACCGAGATCAGTCCTAGCCTCATAAACTAAACTCAAGTATATGACAAGTGCAAACACATCATAAGTAAACCATATAACCTCAAAAAAAAAAGTAAGGAACATACATAGGTGATACAAACTTCTACATGCACAAAAACAACATCCATCTATGGAAATCTCATGAGCCTGAAATTTGGCTAAGTCTAATTTAAATTGAAAATTCAAAATCTAGAAGTTGCATCTTAACTCCTACGAAGTTGAAACTTATCTCAATCATCTCAAAAGGTACCTAATTCCTTTATACAAGTATAACTTATAGTACTATGACTTATACTTAAATGTTATACTTGTATAAATCCTATTTTCCTCGATTAAAACTAATTTGCTCGGTTGATACAGTCTGGTCGGTTCATATAAACTGGTCAGTTGACACTGGTTCAGTTGGTTGACACAATTTTGGTCGGTTGACACTAACATGGTTGGTTGACACTAACATGCTCAGTTAACACTGGTTTGGCCGGTTGACACTAACATGCTCAGTTAACACTATACCGACCTTGCTCAGTTGACACTAAACCGATTGCTAGAAACTACAAAATACAAGTGGCAACTCTGACTTGTGGGTAAAACTGGGCATTATGGGAACTATGGTTGCCTAATCTAGGCACGACCCATTTGAGATCTCCTAGTTTCCCTTTAAAAATGGCCCATCAATCCATCCTATCTATCTAACAAATCTGTTCTAGATCTCGACAAAGAAAGGTGGTACAAAAATAGATATGAAACTGTAGGGTTGAAACAGAAGTTCTAAAGCTTCGAAGAACTCATGGACATTCTAGATAAGAAAGGAGATACAAGGAGAATGCTAAGGACCCTACAGCCTCTTACAAATGCATAAATATTCATACAACATGGAAAAATATTTAAACATAATCCTAAACTCCAAATCACTAATAGAGGCACAACATATATATGTATAACATAATCATTCTGAAATTTACATAGATAATACAACACATAGAGAACACATTCATACACAAAGAGGAAGAATAGAGATTCTTCCCAATTTAGACCCTACCTTGGGTCCTACGGAGAATCCTCTTCCCTTGACTGGAGAATCTATGTGAAACTTCAATCCTTGAGTAGATATCCTTCTGGAAATCTTCCTCTAGAAATCAATTCAAAGCAATCCTCATATAGATGACTTCACTAACTAGAGGCTCTCAAATTCACATAAAATTTCACCAAAAATCTCCAAAGAAATCAATTATAGACAACTCAGAAGAAAAAAAATCTTCCAAAATTATCCTCCCCTCCACACACAAAATCTTCAATTATTTATCCTCCAACTATGTGGTTGGAGGAGTTGCTTTACGAGAATCAACTTCTCCAACTTCCATAGTTGGTTGGAGGGCTAACCAAATAATTTCCCATAAAAGACTTAATCAAAGTTTTAATAAATTTAATTAAAATAGTCTCAAAATAAAACCATAACAAGAAAACTCAACAAATAACTATCAAGGAAAACACATAGCACACATGGAAACTAACTAGCCTAACTTCTAGGAGGTCTCGAGTTCAACTCCCTCCTAGATAGCTAGTTTTAATACAAATAACCTTTCTTTTTATTATTATTATTATTAATATTATTTTAACTTTTATTTAATCCACTTCATTTAATTATTATAAATAGCATACCATTTAAACAATCATTAAAAAAATCATACAAATACTATTATTTATATAAGCATAGGTATATGTGTGTGCACCCACATATATACATACCTATATAACATACAATCAATATATGCTTATATATATAAATATATATACATATACTAATAAGGATAAATCTAACTCACATCATAAATCACAAAATGACATCAAATCATAAATCACAAGACCACATCACATACCGCATTCAAATTCCCCAACTAGGGTAACCTCCTAAACAAAAATCTAAGTCCACGGGTAATCTTAAGAGTAATCTTGGTAATATCTCCACACAACAACAGTTTGAGGATTTTTAAGGCATGCTCAGACCTATGTAGCCAGGTGGAGTCTATGCCTGGTACCTGCATCCTACAACACCAACCAAGTACACCAATATATATATATACATATGTACAAACAATTGCAAATAAGGAGGGAGAGTGCGACATCGTCTGGACCTCTTGGAGGAGTAACTATGACTCCTGCCCTCATCTGACAGTCACATCAGATAGTTGCATCAACAAAGCATAATTGGATTAATGTGGTTAGTATCAAAATGATCTCTTTTCTATATTGTATAACAATAATGAATCATAACATAATCATGTAAATATAAATCATCTATTATCTTTCACAAAACCATTTAATCATTAGACATGTACTTAAAATGTCCCATTATCAAATCAAGATAAAAAAATCATATAACCATAAATGCATTAATCATGTCTAATCCCAAGTAACGTTATTAGAGAATGTAACCCATCTAACCCTTAAATGATTATAATCAATTAACCTAATGTACACATAAATATTAATAATGAGCATTTCACGTGAAAGCATATAAGCCTATCAGGTGATCCTATCACTGACACACATGAAGATATAAAGGAACATACTTATGTAAATATTATTATTTCCCACATTAAAATATGAAGTTATGGTATGTTGGAAGAGGTTTAGTTTAAGAAACCATCTCAAGAAGGATCATTCTCACATATAGTCCTTCCTAATTTCAAGTGAACATAACCAAGACTTGATAGGGTTGGAGGGGCATTATAGTGTGTTTGTTTTCGGTCTATGTTTTTATAGGTGGCCTACTTCCCCTAGAGTTTTTGAATCCTTTTCATGCCTGCAGGAGGCATACATCCCCAATCAGAGCCACTATTAGCCAATTTTCTAGTCATTGCCCAAAATCCAAAGAAAATGGTCTATTCCAGTGCAAACACTAGAAATTGTCTTACCCTGGTTGCAACTTGTTTTTATTAGTGAAGAAAATATATCATGTTTTAGGTCTTACACCCTTGGCCAAGGATAGTTCAAGATGTTACCAAGCCCCATTTAAGATCGTGTGTGCTCAAGTATAAAAACTAGGGAGATATGGTAGTTTTAAGGTTTGAGAAATAGGTACAAATCCATGTCCTAGGGCTTCATGAAATTTGTCTAAGTCCAAAAACCTAGCTAAAGTCTATTTCTCTATTACCTTTTTCCTCATCACTAAAAGTCCTTTTCTACACATGTCTTATTTCCTTTCCCAAGTAGTTTAGTTTTCTTTTCAGTGATTATGCAACTATAGTGTTCACGTATTCTCCAAGTTCTGGCAGTTGGTGGCTTAGCATCTAGCAACCTAGCCAATGGTTAATTTTTCCTTCAGTCAGTGATTCTCTAGATGAAATGGCCAAGGCGCTTAGCATTTAGAGATTGAATGAGGACCATTGATGTTGATCTTGACCGGTGGCTGGTGCATGTTCTTGTGATGTAACCCAAGGTAAAGAAAAGATCTAGTGACTTGGAGATTGCCTAAGTAACCTATTCTCATGACTTGACCCCAGTTAAGAGAATGATTAAGTGATCAAGTGAAGTCATCAGTCATGTGTTCTCTAGATAGGATGAGTTAAGGCAGGAGGGGTTTGAGGATTGATTTGGGTCATTGATGATGAATAGATCTAACGACGATCGTGTATTCTCTGGATGAAATATAGCGTTAAAGAAATGTTTAGCGATCATGTGAATGCTTCATTTGCATGATCTCTAGACCAGACCCTGGTTAAGAAAAATGTTCCACAACTTGGCGAATGCCTTTAGTCTTGTATTTTCCAGATGACTAAGGGTTAAGGAGAAGCTTTCTAAGTTTAAGATAAAGACTTTGCAAGTCAAATTTGATCCAATGGAGGTCATGATGCCACCAAGGAAAAGTGCATGATAAATAATGATTGCGGGATTGCGATAGCTGTTCAATCTTCCAAGAGATAAAGACCGAGGTCTAGGTGGACCCTTAGTTCCAGGTGTTTCTAATTTTCTCATTTCTGATTGGATGCTAAGATTGTTGGCATTAAGTATGATTGTTATTAGTGACAACACTTATTCAGAATAGTGCTTACCGAGCAAAACAATGCTTACCGAGAAGAACAGTGCTTACCAAGCAGAATAGTGCTTACCGAGCAGAATAGTGCTTACCGAGTAGAACAGTGCTTACCAAGAAGAATAGTGCTTGCCGAGCATAATAGTGCTTACCGAGCAGAACAGTGCTTACCGAGCAGAATAGTGTTTACCGAGTGACACTATATCTACTGAGTCTCTAGTATATACCATGTTCAAAACTACAACTGAGTGGTTAGTATGGACCGTGCCTCCACTTCTACCGAGTGCATGATGATGCTAAGTAATGTAGTGGATGCCAAGTATCAAAAAGTCACCGAGTCACTATATTTGGGCTGACTCAGTAATATTTGTGTTAGCTTGTTTAAGAGCCAACTTTGTAATTATTTTGTAATTGTTTTGGATTGATATATAAACAATGTTTTATATCATATCCAAGGTGTAAAATAGTAAGTATGAAAAAGAGAGAAAGGCAGAGATAAGTGAATTACAAAGGGCTACAATAGTATAAGAAGCAGCAAAGATCTATCCATCATAGAAGGTGATCAGTACATCAGAGAATCTCATTCAACAAGTACAGTTGCAAGTAAGAGATCTACTATTTCATCCTAACAAGTGAATCAACTTGAAATCCTTTAACTAGGTAGACTTAACAGTCTTTGTAAAATCTCTTAACCGAGTGCATACTTCATTGTATGTTTTTAAATCCTCTAACAAGGTGGACCTAGCAGTCCTTATTGCTCAGAACAGGGTAGATCATCAGAAGTGATCATTGTAAGCCTTAACCGGAAAACTTTATACTGCAGTTTTGAAGTTTTGTGGGTATCATCCCCACCCCAGTTTTACTTTCTACTTGGAAGGTTTTTGGGTCACCAAATCTCTATGTTCAAAGTGTTATGAATGTTTTATTCTTTCTATTACTCATGCATGCAGTCAGATTATCAATCTAATATTATTAAGATTTGAATCTGTTAAAAATTTTGAAGTTACTAATTCACCCCTCCCCTCTTAGTAACCTAGATAGTCTTGAATATTTCCAACAATTGGTATCAGAGTGCCATGGTTCTCAGAATAAAGTTTGACAGCTTGAGAAAAGATTCAGGACAATGGAGATATTTAGACTTAACAAAGTAATTGAGAATGAAAAGCTAGATCTGGAAATGGCCATAACTCAACTCAAAGAAGCAAGAGAGCATCTTTCCCTTTCCTTAAAAAGAAGGAAGGAACTTGCTAAATCAGATTAATGACCACCAGTATGTTGAAGAAAAGATTGAAGAATTTTTCCCTTCAAGAAGCTCAGATGAAGCAAACAATGCAATCAAAGAACTTCTAGAAAAGAGTGGATCACTGCAAGAAGAAGTGAGAAAATTGAAAAGAGAACAAGAAATTCAGTCAACAAGACTCTGTGAAATCTTGGAACAAAGAAACAAGATGAAAGATGAAATAGATGGAAAGAACAATGAAATCCATAATCAAACCCTTCAGCTAGAAAACCTTATTGATCAAATCTCCAATGCAAATGAAGAAATCTTGACTCTAAGATCAGAAAATGAAAATATAAGAGAGGAGCTGATATCTGAAAAGAAAATCAATTTACAGAGTGATGAGTGACCTAGATGCTAAAAGGAAAATCAATGAGAGAATGTTGAAATCTCAAGAAGATATGAATCAGGTGTATGAAGGAAACCTTCATAGGCAAAAAGGAAAAATAGGACTTGGATACAAAGAGGAAGGTGAATCATCCAAATAAGGTACTCAAAAGAATCAGAAACCTACTTGTAATCACTGTGGAAAAATTGGCCATACTTCAAACAAATGTTGGAGCAATGGAAAAGAAAAATTCAATGGAAAATGCTACAATTGAAATCAGCTTGGTCATAAAGCAAATGAATGCAAGGAGAAACAAAGATTTAAAGGCAAATGTCACAAATGTAGCAAACAAGGTCATAAGGCATTAGAATGCAGAACTAAAACACCCAATCCAGTAAACCAAATTATTAAAGCAATCTTTGGTTGGGATTACAACACTTGGTGTAGATGTCATTACTGTGGAGAATATGGACACATTGGCATGAATTGTGTAAGGAATCACTTGAGAAAAAGGGATTCTACCATAAGATGTTATAATTACACTAAGCTTGGTCACATAGCTAAAAACTGCATGAATTTAGGCAATGTTGAAGATGAAAAGAAAGAAAAAGCAAATAGCATTAGGAAGTAGATGAGAAAATAGTGGATTCCTAAACCTACCGAGCAAACCAGTCCAAGTAATGAAGTCACTCATGAAGGGAGTGGCTCTATGAACTCTAACTAAGTCTCCAAGAAAGCACTGGAACTATATCTTCATAGACATATTCCAAAACAATTCCTGAACTGAAAGGAAGAAAGATCCAAATCAATATGCAAGATACAATAGGATCACAAGAAGGTCGGTATCAGTTACCACCGAGCAAGGTTAGGAGTAACCTAATTTTATTTGGTTACCGAGTAAGGTCGGAGAAGTATGAATTCATATATTCTCTAAGTTGTGGAATCTTCACCAAGCATTTAATGCATAGTGGATGACAGTCTGTCGAATTCAATACCCTAATTCCTATGGAGCATTAATGACAAATTTTTAACAAAAAGCATGAAATCGAGTTCATTCTTCACCGTGAATATCAGCATATTGAGCAGAGAAATTTCTAGTGCGATCAAGCGATTCGAAGCAAAATTTTAAAGAAAAAATTTTTCTACCATGCTACCATGGCTTCATCTAGCACCAAAGTAAAGAAAGGTTTAGAAATGTTAGTTCATGGAGAATGGAAAGTGTCAGATTTCAAACTTGTGCCCACAGTTGCAGAAACCCTAGATCCGAGTGGAGCTCAGTCTCAAATTCCTCCAAAGGTACTTCTTGTAAATGACATTCGCAGTCATTTTAGAGGTACAATTCAAGAACTTGGAACCCTAGAGATAGATATTGTTTGTAATGAACTGTGTGTTGATGGTGTTTTCAAACCGGGACATATATGCTCAAACCTTAAGATAGTTAATGCCAAGTTTGAAAGATGATGAAATAAATAAGGCATTGATAGAAAATGAGCACAAGATGACACTAAAATTCAATAGTTGTTTGATTTTGATCAAAGATATAGAGTTGATTGTGAAGAGTGAAAATTCTACTTGGAAAAACATCTATCATCTTCACAAACCGAGTACTGAAACTATGATAATTAAAGATATTGAAGATGACAGTGATGAAGAAGAAGAAGAAGAAATAGTTCAGATTGATAATGTTGTGACAGAGGAAGCAGGAAAAGAAGCTACTAAGGAAGCTGAGAAGAATGTTGAGGAAGATGATCCAGTTCAGATAGTTGCAGAGGTAATTGCCTCACTTCCCCACTCTCCAATAAAAATTGCTACATCTAGCCCAAAGAAAACTTCAAGTGTGATTGTAACAACTCCCTTAGATACATCAAATGTCCAATCATCACTAGCACAACTCAATGTATCAATGACAGAAGTGGCTACCACTTCATCTACTGAGCTTCAACCTCCTTCTTCCACTGAGTTGCAGTCTTCTCTACCTTCTTCAAATTTGAGTTTTTCAGCAGTAAGTACTTCAGATTCTACAGTTGTAAATACTTTAGTTTTTTATTTATCAAATATTCCAGTTAGCATCCCATCAGTCAAAAGTTTATCAGTTTTCACTACAAGTCCTACTGTGTCTACAATAATTTCTACTACAAAGGCAATAAGTATAAAGACTCAACTGAGTTAAAAATTTCTGAGTAAGAGTGTAGTAGAAGGTATAGATCTAGATGAGGAGATACAAATTCCCCAGCTAGATTTTGCAAACCTCACTACAGATCAAATGCAAACAATTGGTGAACTCCTCCAGAAGAAAGAAAAGCAGAAGAAACTAAAAGAAGAAAGAGATAAGGAATATAAGATCATTGAGGATGCCAAGAACATTTTGACAAAAGCTATAGGTGTTAAAGTTGATTCCTCTCAACACATTTTGTTGTAGTTGGCAGAAGCAATTAACAGGTTTAATGATGATTCCTCTAGAACAAACAAGTTGCTTGAAAAGGCTGAGAAGAAGTTTGAAAATGCAGTGCTTGAGCACATTGCTCAACAAATAGCTATCAATCAAGTAGGGTTATCTTCAGTTTTGACTAGCATTGACTCCTCCTATTCCAAGGTAACATCTCTTTTTGTCAAAATCTGTAATGTTTCCGAGTTCTCAAAGGAGATTAAAGACAAAATAAATAAGATTGATGAGGATCTGAAGATTAGTCCACAAAAGTTGCAACTTGAACCTAGTTCAAGTTTTGCACATCAGATGACAGTCAGATTCCTATTTGACAAGCAGTCAGAGTTATTGAAAGAAGATGCAAGGATTAGATCAACATTAATAGATATTCAGAACATGATCCTTCCCATTATGGATACAATGCAGAAGCATATTGCATACTCAAAAACATTGATCCATGACAATCAATTTTCAATTGTAGATCACATGATTGAACTCTCTACAGAAGTCCAAGTTGCACTCCATACATGCAAGATTCTGCAAGAGAATTGGGATAGAACTCTAACACTAATTGGAAAGGTGCATTCTAATTTTCTCTCACATTTTGGTATCTCCATGTAAAATATTTGTATATAAACCTTTGGAATTATTGTCAAAAAGGGGGAGAAAGTATAAATAGAAAATATGAGTATGAGGTGAAATAAGATATTTGTATATATATTGTATAAGGGAGACATGAAATGTATATACAAAACCAGTGTCAGCATGATTGTGTATATAAGTTTTGGGAAATAAGTGTTTTGTCACTAATGCCAAAGGGGGAGATTATTGGCATTAAGTATGATTGTCATTAGTGACAACACTTATTCAGAATAGTGCTTACCAAGCAGAACAGTGCTTACCGAGTAGAACAGTGCTTACCGAGCAAAATAGTGCTTACTGAGTAGAACAGTGCTTACTGATCAGAACAATGCTTATTTAGTAGAACAGTGCTTACCGAGAAGAATAGTGCTTACCGAGCATAACAGTGTTTACCGAGTGACACTATATCTACCGAGTCTCCAGTATATACCGTGTTCGAAACTACAACCGAGTGGTTAGTATGGACCGTGCCTCCACTTCTACCAAGTGCATGACGATGCCGAGTAACGTAGTGGATGTTGAGTATCAGAAAGTCATCGAGTTAGTTTGCAGTAATCGAGTCACTATATTTGGGCCGACTCAATAATATTTGTGTTAGCTTGTTTAAGAGTCAACTTTGTAATTGTTTTGGATTGATATATAAACAATGTTTTATATCATATCCAAGGTGTAAAATAGTAAGTATGAAAAAGAGAGAAAGGCAGAGATAAGCGAATTACAAAGGGCTACAATAGTATAAGAAGCAGCAAAGATCTATCCATCATAGAAGGTGATCAGTACATCAGAGAATCTCATTCAGCAAGTACAGTTGCAAGTAAGAGATCTACTATTTCATCCTAATAGGTGAATCAGCTTGAAATCCTTTAACCGGGTAGACTTAACAGTCTTTGTAAAATCTCTTAACCGAGTGCATACTTCATTGTATGTTTTTAAATCCTCTAACAAGGTGGACCTAGCAATCCTTATTGCTCCTAACAGGGTAGATCATTAGAAGTGATCATTGTAAGCCTTAACCGGAAAATTTTATACTGCAGTATTGAAGTTTTGTGGGTATCATCCCCACCCCAGTTTTACTTTCTACTTGGAAGGTTTCTGGATCACCAAATCTTTGTGTTCAAAGAGTTATGAATGTTTTATTCTTTCTGTTACTCATGCATGTAGTCAGACTATCAATCTAATATTATTAAGATCTGAATCTGTTAAAAGTTTTGAAGTTACTGATTCACCCCTCCCCTCTTAGTAACCTAGATAGTCTTGAATATTTCCAACAAAGATATGATGTATCTGGGTATTCTTAGAGGGCTCAGTTGGCTATTTGACGATAAATGAGAACCACGTGATGTTTTGGGAAAGATAAGATCAATGAACACATTTTAAACTAATCGATTAGCCATTGCTGCTAGGTTTTGAATCTTTTGCTAGGGTTTTCTGCAGGGTTTGAAATAATGAGATGAAAAGCCATAAAGCCAGGTCAAATTTGGTCATGTTCCAACTCGGTTGTAGGTGAAAATTTATGAGTAGGATCATGGTGGCCATCTCATTCTAATTTTGTGTGCTAAGGTGCTTCTGTTGAGGAAAATTTGACATTAAGGTCGTGCCATCTCTATTGCAGCCTGAATCAACAAGGGTTTTAATTATAATTTCTCTGTCATTGTGAAGTACCTGGCTAGAATTTTTCTCAGGTTGATGATCAATTTGATCTCAATGGCCTTGTGCTAGGTGGCATGTCTTGTCCATAGTAATTCAATTGTTTGAAAGTAGTTAGGTGGTTTTAATTTTGTCCTAAATGATCAAATGCTTGTTGTAATTCTTATGATAAAATGACTTTTCATGATCATTCAGGGGTATTGGGAGTTAGGTATTTTTGAAAGACATACATTGTGAACCCTAGTCTTAGTCAGGATTGTAATAATTTTTGCCTCAGTACTTGTTAATGTAAGATAGAAAGTTGCGAGTCTAAGCTATTATTTGCAAGCTTGTATTTTGAGATAAATTGTATGCATAGGCAGGATTAATTATACTTAATACAAATATATGGTTCTTTTCTCTCCCCTGTGTCAAGTTTTATGAATTTTGAACTTTCTAGTTCATTACATAATTGTTATGTGTGTATCTTCAATCCTGAGTTCTAATCTAGGATTAGATTAAATATTTCTCTAGTTGGGATATGAATCCATCCTAATCTACACAAGGATTCTCTGTAAGTAGTAAGGATTGTGGTAGATGTATTTATGGATATGAATCTTGGATATCTTCTAGTCTTTGCATCTTATCTATCTTGGAGTTCTTGCCCAATGGATAAGGCGCTGGCCTAAAAGAGTAAATCTCATATTGACACACACTGATCAGGGTTGTTACAATCACCAAATTGAACCAAGAACCAGTTTTAAGATTTTAAAATTTGGTTGAGGAGTTGTTATATTTTCCATAGCAATGGAGAGTCAATGAATGTTTGGTTGACATTTAGTACTTTCTTGCTATCATCTATTGTTCAAATCTAGTCTTGGTGTTGTAAGAGTATTGTTTTCATTGGATTAGGTATACCCATCTTGGTTTTGTAGAGTCAAAAGTGTAGAGGGAAGTCTTGTCCCCATAGTCGGTCCAATTACCTTAAGCCCCTTATACATTTTGGAAATAACCACTCCTAAAATCTGTTTGTAGGTATATTGGCAGCCTAAGGGCATAAGCCATTTTGAAAACACCAATAGTGTGTTTAGAGTTAGAAAGTTTCTAGGGATATGCATTTATTTGACTTTTTTTCCCAATTAATAAGGCACTGGTCATTGCTTGTCATGCACATTTCATCATCAAATTGAAAATCATTGAATATTTAATTTGTGTTAAAGAGAATATATTGTTTATAATTTGTATTTGTAGAATACAAATACAATTTAGTGATTCTTTGAAGAATGAATGTTGGGTTAGCCTACCTGAGTCTAGAACTCAAAGAGAAGAGGGATTTATCCTTGTCACATGTGCCCTCTTCCTAGTTCTTAGAATGCTTGTGTAAGTGGGATCTTACATAAGATAGGTTGAGTGTTTACTCCCATTTCTTATGGTTTTGAGAACTATCCACAATATTTATCTACATATTGAGGTTATGTCAAAAAGAAGTCATTATATAATGAAGATTTGTGTTTGAATTAGGTACACCCACCAAAGTGTGTGGAGCTCAAAGTGAAGAAGGTTTGTAGGCTTTGTCAACATTATCTTTTCTTGACCCTCAGTTTGTAGGAAGAAGAAGATTCATGTGAATTAGATGATTATCCCATGTCTGGTTCTCATTTTCTCTTTTAGAATTGAGGGATACAAGAAAAATCACTAACACCTGTTTCCAGGTTTTCACCAACATACTTGTCCAAGGCACTTGAATTGCCAAGTTTTCACCATTGGAAAATTATTTTTCTTTGTTTTTTTCTTTTTTAATTTTATAAATTTTATAAATTTTTTAAATTTTAATGGATTTTCTAGATTTAGATAGGATCTAGTTCAGGCATAGAACCTCTTTAGATGTATGATGTTTATTGGATCATTCAAGGGCTCACCTTCTAGTGTAGATAGCTAATAGGCTCCGGAGCCAAAGCATGTTGTGACAATATAGGGGTCCAACCAAGTAGGCTCAAACTTGCCTTTCTTCTCTCGATGTGCTTACACTTTCTGATTTTTCGTTAGGCCCATGTCGCCCACTTGGAATTGTCTTGGATGGATCTTCTTGTTATAACTCCTTTTGAATCGATTCTGGTATGCAATGAGGTGATCATATGCTTGTTTTCTCTTTTCATCTAGTAGGTCTAGTTGTGAGACATGCCATGTGATAGTCTTCATCTATGGTATAGTTCTTCATGGAGACACGCAATGATGGGAGCTCAACCTTGATGGGTAGAATGGATTTGGCACCATATATAAGGGAACATGGGGTGGTGTCTATGGGAGTGCGATAAGAAGTGTGATAGGTCCAGAGGGTGATATTTATTTGGAGGTGTTAGTCACGACCAGAATCATTTACAACCTTTTTGAGGATTTTGAAGGATTTTTTATTGGTTGCCTCATCTTGGCCATTTCCTTGAAGGAAGTATGGGTTGGAGAAATGATGGTGGACGTGGATTATGGCACATAGATCATCCACATGTTGGTTTTCAAAAGTTGTGTCATGATTTGTGAAGATGGTAGATACTATGCCAAAGTGGCAAATGATGTGGTATAAGATAAACTTAGATATATGGATGCCAGTAGTGAGGGTGAGTGGAATTGCTTCAACCCACTTTGTGAAGTACTTTATGGTTATTATGATGTATTTATGTCTATCTAAGGAAAAGGGAGTGATTAACCCAATGAGGTCAAAGCCCCAACATAAAAATGGCCAAGGTGTCACAATGGGTTGTAAGTCTTGTGTTGGAGCATGAATCAGATTTGCATGTTGCTGACATGGTAGACATTTCTTGACAAATTCACAAGCATCATGTTCCATTGTTGGCCAATAATACTCAACTCAAAGAAATTTATTTTCTAGGACCATGCCACTCATGTGGGTATTGCAAATTCCAGCATGGACCTCTTGTAAAGCCAAGATGACCTCATTTGAATCTAAACACCTAGAGAGGATGTTATGGTATCCTCGAAAATAAAGGGTGTTGGCTACAAGAGTTTAGCAGGAAGCTCTATGAATTAGGTTTTGGAATTGGTTTTTGGTGAGATGGGGAGATATGATACCATTTTTTAGATATGCATGGATGTCATAGTACCATGGGGATTGAGGACCAACCAAGATGCACACCCTTTCTACATCAGCATTCTCATAAATAGGGATGTGTAGCTGCTCGACTAAGAATTCATATTGCAATGAGCTGTGAGGGATCTCCAATAAGGATGTGATGGTTTTCACTATGTAGGTTTCTTTTTTCTGGAGCCTTGGTATCTACATGAACTATAGGCTCAGGAAATATTCTTTTAATCTATCCACTAGCTCCTTGTAAGGTAGCAGCTTGTCATCCTTTGTCTAATATTCATCTAGGACTTTTTTAATAATCAGTTGTGAGTCTCCAAACACTTGCAATTATATGATGCTCCATTGGATAGTTGTTTTGAGGACTGAGATGAGGACCTCATATTCTGCAATGTTGTTGGTACATGGGAATCCTAATTTGAATGATTTTGGGATATAGTCACCTTGAGGTGTGACAAATAGGATTCTTTCCCCTGATCTATACGATGTGTAGGAGCCATCAAAGTATTAATTCCATATTGGTTGTTCTTTGATCATACATAGATGCTCATCAGGGAATTCCATGATTAGTGGATATGCATCCACCGGAGGTACTTCTGCTAGTTTATCAACAATTACTTGCCCTTTGATTTGTTTTTGATCTATCTACTGAATGTCAAACTCATTGAGTAGCATGACCCCTTTTTCCATATGGCCTATGAGAGTTGTTCTAGATAGTAGAAATTTGAGGGGGTCCACTTATGAAATGAGCTAGATTATGTGGATAATCATATAATATCTGAGCTTTTGAGTGGTGAAGACCACTATGAGGCATGCTTTCTCTATTAGTGAATAATTGAGCTCATAGATGACAAGAGTTTGACTGATATAGTAAATAGCTCTCTCTTTGTTTTTGTCATCATGTTGTGCTAAGAGTGCCCCCAGTGTTGTAGTGGTTTCTGACATGTAGAGTATGAGAGGACATCCTAAAACTAGTGGTATGAGGATAAGAGAGTAAGCTAGATATTCCTTTATCTTCTCAAAGCTACTCTGACAGATAGGATCCCATTTGAAGCTTGTGTCCTTACAAAGAAGATGTGTGAAAGGTTGCCACTTATCTGCCAGTTGTGATATGAATCAATGCACTAATCGGAGCTTTCCTTGTAGGCTCCTAAGCTACTTGAGTGTTCTAGGAGGAGACATTTTCATGATGGCCTTGCCCTTTTTGGGGTCAATCTCTATGATGCACAGTGATACATTGAAGCCTAGAAGCTTTCCAGATGTTATACCAAAGACACACTTCTTTGGATTCAACTCCAAGCCATAATTATGGAGACGATCAAACACACTCTCAAGGATGTCTAGGTGTTCACACTGTGTCTTAGATTTTGCAAGAATATCATCCACATAGTCTTCCAAGGTTTTGTGGATCATATCATGGAATATAGTTGTCATTTCTCTCTAATATGTGGCTCATGCATTCTTTAGCCCAAATGGCATCATGTTTTAGTAGAAGGTGCCCCATGGCATGGTGAATTCTATTTTGTGTTGATCTTCTTTTTCTATTCTAATCTGATTATACCCCGAGAAGACATCCATGAGTGATAACATCTCATGGTCCATTATTAGATCTACTATCATGTCAATGTTGGGTAGCAGTAAATCATCCTGGGGACATGCTTTATTAAATTCCTTGAAGTCTGTGCACATTTGTATCTCTTCTAAAGGTTTGGTGATAGGCACCATGTTGGAGATCCACTCTGACTAATCAAAGGCTCTGATAATTTTTTCTTGGAGGAGCTTTTCTAACTTTGTCTTTACCAATAGGGCTACTTTAGGATGCATTTTCCATAGCTTCTACTTTATTGGCTTGGCATTGGGGTCTACTACAAGATTGTGCACAACTAGATCTAGATCAAGCCTTGGCATGTGTGCATATGACCATGAAAATTTGGTAGTGGCTTCTTTGAGTAGTGTAGTGAAAGCCATTTCTTCACCCTCGGTTAGAGATGTTAAAATGTAGGTGATTCTCAGACATTCTTTTGTGCTCAAGTTGACTGGGTTTGTTTTTTCAATGATGATAGGAGATTTCTCCAATCTCTAATCCTGGATGGGAGGAAGAGGCAAGTCTTCATCTTCTAGCACCTTAGAGAGGTTTTCACTACAAGAGACACCCTTTATTTTCTCCTTTTTAGAGTCAGAATGTGCCCTAGAGGGTTTTTCACATAAGGACTCATTCTTTTCTTTTTCTTTTTCAATTTTGCGGCTAAAGCTTGCCTCTTCCCCAAAATATCCTTTAGGGTCAAGCTTGCATACATGAACTGATCCTAATGTTGATCTGATTGTTGGCCTGATGCTCCCATGAACCTTAGGAGTGCTTTTGTGTATTGGAACTCATTGATATGTGTGACACTTGGGTGGTCCCAGTGTTACAAGCTAGGGTTGTTTTTGCACCAAAAGATCAACCTGTTAATGCCTAATACAACCACTAGACTTATAGAAGAGACATGAGGTGGTTAAGCCATGTCACAAATCCCAAGGGGAGCGCTGACTATTTTTCCAACAATCTCCCCCTCAGTGTTACATGAGGGCATTTGAACCTGTGACCAAGCTTTGATACCACTTGTTATAAGCTAGGGTTGTAGTTGCACCAAAAGATCAACCTGTTAATGTTCAATACAACCACTAGGCTTATAGAAGACACAAGAAGTGGTTAAGCCATGTTGCAAATCTTGAGGGGAGTGCTGACTATTTTTCCAACACATAGTCTATGAGTTTGGGATGGATGAGGGGAAGTTCTATGACATTAATGGTGAGTTGATGAAGGACAAAAGTTCCCAGGAGGGTATCATCATCAAAGATATCATTGTAGGATTTCTTTTCTTCCTCTTCAGAGATGTCTTTGATACAAGGGCATCTTGGCTATTCAAATGGGGAATGTTAGGCATGTTGGTGCCCCCACTCGTAGTATTGGGATCTTGTATATGCAGGCAAGGGGTATTAAATCCAAGACCTTGATGCTTTGTATTTTTTGAGGCTTTGATTGGGTCTTTGCTTCCTCCTTGTCATCCTAGAGTACCACCTTGATATTTCCATTGTTCAATAGTGTATTTGTGTGATGCTGGATTTTTTTTTAAAAATAACTAAGAAGCTTAGTGTTAGGAGGTGGGGGGTCTTTGTACAGATAATTATTGATGTTAAGGTCCATCTCAAGACTATCTATATTTCCATGGGAAATAAATGTTAATGGTCCCAACTGCTTGATTTCATGATTGGCTTTAGTAGGCTTAATTTAGTGACTTGGGTACCCTCATGTATGTGGATCAAGTGGGAGGGACCCTACTACAAATGGATCATTTAAATTGTATTCACCATAACCCTGGTTGTTGATCTTGATGGAGGAGAGAGTGGAGGCTAAGATAGTCTCTAGATTTCTATGGGGTTTGGATGAGATGGTGACTGAGGTGCCAATTTCAGTTCTAGGACAATGAGTGGAATGAGGGAATGAAGATTCCAACACATGATAGTATGCAAAGGGTTGGGGGTCTACATGGATGGTGACCTTAATTCCTTGATGGAAAAATTTAATGCACTAGTGATAGGTAGATGGTACAACTTTGATGCAATAAATCCATGGTTGGTTGAGGAGGATGTTAAATGGTAGGTCAAGATCAACAAACATGGAAGATGGTGTCTTGAGTTGTTGGGGATAGCTTAATAGGAAAAATAATGGTACCTACAGAGGTACACTCAAATTTATCGAATGCCTTGATGGTGATGACTTCATATGATATGTCAGTCTCCTTGAACCCTATCAGCTAGATGAATTTCAAAGTGCACAAGTTTAGGGCTAAGCCATTATCTATCATGACCCTTTTATTGGTAAAATCTTTGATCATGATGGTGATGCAAAGAGGAAGATTGTAGTAAGGCTCAATAGTTGGTATGTCAGATGGCTTGAAATAAAGAGTACAAGATGAAAATAGGTGCCCCACAAGGTTCTCAAACTAGATAGTGTTTATATATGTGGGGACATGTCCTTCTTGTAGGGCTCGGTTGAGTATTTCCTGATGGATGGGGGATGTGAGGAGAAGGTCAAGGATGGAGATTTGTGTAGGTGTATTCCCAAAATGTTATATAAGGTTGTATTGTGCATTGTGTGTTGGCCTTGGAGTGGTACCGATGATAGATATCCAGCCTCTTGGTGTGGTGACCACACACTGACTATCTTCTCCTTTGACGTGGATTACATTGATTGTGGGCTCGACTTCAGGAATACATCCAACAAACTTGTCATAGTCAATATGGTAAGTTGTATAGTTTTTATGGTCAGCATGGTCCCCTTTCTTGCCTTTTCCTTGGTTCTAGGGTGGAGGATTGGCAATGACCTGGTTCTTCCCAGTGTTGTGTTGAGGGAACACATTCTAATATATTTATAGATTGGAATTAGGTGAGGCTTGCACTGATGTGTCCACTTGGATCTCCTTTCTATCAATGAGATCTTGGATGTAGTGCTTTAGTTTTGATGACTCAAGTTTATGGGATGTTTTGTTTATGATTTTCTTAGTTCAGACTTAAATATCTTATGGTTTTTCATGAACATTATACAGAATTTTATGTTTCTAAGCTTTAGCCATATGTATATTTGATACTTTTGAAACTAAAGGACAAGACTGAATATATATATATATATATAGATTAATGAATGTTATGATAAAATATGGTATTTTTCTTCTCTAGCTTTAATGGGTAGTGTTCCTGGAGCCATGTGACAAGGCTACGTTAAAATAGGAAAACTTATTATAATCTCTACCTTGGATTTGTGTTGTGGATTCTGTTATGCTAACCTTTTGTAGGAGAAGAATAAGTTAGCAAGGAGGACAGACTCAAGGATGTGTGGGTCTTTTAAGGTGAATAACTATTTTAGACTTCATCATAGCTCCACTCCTTCCATAACCTTGCAGTGGCTGATTTAGACCAAGTCAATCTAGTTACCAAGTGTTCCTATATTCTCGAAGCACTAAATGTGGCCTATCTTCTTGCATAAATGATGTTGTCATTCTTGTAACTAAAGTTGTTATGCTATGTAATGAAGGACCTAGTTTGTAGGTGTTTTATTTTCTTAGTTTCTTTTAAATAAGCTGGAACTTATGATTCTGAGCTAGTTAGATGTTTTGAGGAATTCATACTGTAATCCAACAACAAAGTGAAATACTTTGATATTCCATATTGAATCTATGTTTTGTTAAATGAATATATGATAGTTCTAGATTTCAATCTCTAAGTTTTAATTCATTCATACTTCCGTGGGTGCCCACATGGAAGGTGAATTCCCTGTTCATGTTTAAGTAGCATTCAGTCAAGTTTCTTTGAAGTTGTAAAGCATTGTTGCTCCTGCAACGACTGGTAGCAGAACCACTGACTGTTTCCTACAGCATAGGTTTACTTTTGAAGAATTATGTATTTACCGTTAAGTTTTTCCTTCAAAGTTGAGAGTTAATCTATAGTTTCAGTTTCTAGTATAAATCTCCTATAGCAATAGCTTTTACTTTAGTAGTGATGACTCTTGAAGAGAACTAAAGAATAAACCTTGCAGCCATCATCTCAAGTTCACGTTCCCAGATTGATACATTTAATGAAGTCTAGCATGATGTTCTAAGTAGATATGTGATAATTTTTAAGTAATGAATCACTGTCAAAGGATGTCCAATCCTTAGAGTTCCTAGGATATTATTCTTACTAGTCATTTTTGGCATTGTTTTCAAGGATGGTGTCAATTTATTTCGACCCAAAAGTCATTAAGTTAGTTCACATTCTACATAATTTTGCATGCATAGACATGGGGATCATCTTGGGCAATTACTACCTAACCTTAATCGGGAAGAACCATTTGAGTTTTTCAATCCAATGCTTGAGGAACCCCAATTAGAGAACCCACAAGAAGAAGAACCATTTGAGAATGTGTAATACCTCTCCTATGGTGATACTTGGACTTTCTGACTTGGACATTCTATTATGATGGTTAGAACTATACATTTACATTTATGTTTTGTGGATGATGATATGATGGATATGTTCATTTATGGTTATCATTTATATGTTTATGAGATTAGAAAACCATCTATTTTTATATTTTTTATGGAGCTAACCCAAGGATTTGAATCTAACCATTATCATGATGTTTTATGTTTCATGGATATGTGTCTAATGTGTTTTCATGACTCAGGATGAAGTCGTAGTTACTCACTTAGTTAAGGTCCACATGATGTATTGATCCTGGTCATCTACTTGTATATATCTGATTTGTATATCCATATGTATTTATATGTATCTCTTCTTGGTGATGCAAGATTGCAGGTACTGAGTATCGTCTCCACCTAGCTTCACAGGTCTTAGCGATCCCTCAAAATCCTCGATCCTTGTTGTTGTTACAGAGATATCACCAGGTTCCATAGGAAGAAACTTCACCTTTGATCCTTTTATCCTTAGGTGGGAAGTGCTAAGTCAGTCCCTTGTGTGGATGTATTATGTGATCTCTTAGTTTGTTGGATTTGTGGGTCTTGTAGCCAGTTCTTGTCTTCATGGTATGTTCAATTTTGTTAGTAGATTATTGATGTAGTAATTTATCTTTAGTATTAGCTACTATTATACTAGCATATCTCGTTAGGAATGAGTTGACATGTGATTAAATCATTTGATTCTAATATCAATAAATAATGAATAATTTTATGGTATTATTTTATAATACTCATAATAACAAGTGTCTATGACAATATTAATAATAAATGTTTTAAATAATAGTGGTAAAATCTAACTTATGTTAGTAGTTACCCAATATATTTTAGAATGTGGATTAGTGTATGAATAAATAATACATTTTATAATAATGTTATTCTTAATATTTAATATTTGTAATAATGTGTCTTACTTATGATATATGTACCATAAGCATATGGGTACACACATATGCCTATGAATACATACATACATACACACACACACACACACACACACACACGTGTGTGTGTGTGTGTGTGTGTATATATATATATATATATATATATATATATATATATATATATATATATATATATATATATATATATATATATATAATAAAATACTTGTGTGGAGGAAAATTAATTTAGATAAATATAAATCTATGTTATTCTCAAAAATGGTAAAAAGGATTAGTAAATTCTATTACCATAGTTAAATAAATTAGTAAATTATTTTAACTATCTTGAAACCCTTAAATTTAGGGATCTTAGATTATAGTTTTATTTATAATTTATTTATCCCTTTATGGGAATGGTTTTACAAACTATATTTTTAATGGATAACCGGTGGATAGTTGCATCGGTTGGAATACCTGTGCAACTACTCCCCAATCTATCTATAGGAAAGATTTCCTATGTGAAAGGGGGTTGGATAAGAGTTGATTTCGAGAAGAAGATTAGTATTATTATTGTAGGAAAACTTATAATTTTTAGGAGAGAATTTCCTTATTCTCTGAGTTTGGCATTTGGATTGTTATGGATAGAGGCTAGAGATTACATCCAGAAGGATTGAAGGAGAGTTGGAAAAGTTTGAGAGGATTGAATTTCTTCTTCATCAACTGAATCCACATAGGACTCTAGGTTGGAATTCATCCTAAGAGTTAACTCTCCTTTGCATTATGAAATAATGAAAATATCATTGGATGTTTCTCTGTATGCTTGCTGCTTATATAGGCTTCAGAATGTTTATGTACATATATCATTGTGTCTTTATTGTTGGAAAAGAGAATATGACCATATATACATCAAAACGGATTACTCCTATGCATTATGAATAGGAATATTACTTGCATTTGTAAGAATTTGAAGAATCCATAGCATTTTCATTTTATCTACCTTTATAATCAGATTTTGGTCTCCCGTGTTTCGATTAGGATTTTTAATCCGTCATTTCTAATTTGCCATATGTAAACTGTTAGTGTAATCCACCATTTGGGATGTGTCATTTGTACTCTGTCATTTACAATATGTCATTGTTTATTTAATCCCAAGTAGTATTATTATGATCTCATGTGTGCATTAGGGTTCGTACATAATCTCAAGTTCGTAGTTTGTTTAAACAAATGTAGCATTAGGCATTTATACAATATTGTAATTCTGTCAGTCGTGGTTATACATTGCTATTTTTGCCAGGTGTTTGTAGAAATATAGGTTGTTGTTATGTCATCAGTCTATTATTGTATTATGCCACCTGGTTATAGAAGTTTATCGGGAATTTATTTCTCTGTCATGTGCAGGATTTATGGTAGAAAACAATCCACATGGGTTAGGGTTAGGTAGAAATTAGATGATTTAATATTTGTACAAGTAGGACATAGAAAAATATTTAGATTATTTATACAAGTATAACATTTAAGTATAAGTTTAATTTCTTATACTTTAAGTTATACTTGTATAAAGGGATTAGGTACCTTTCGGATTGATTGGGATAGGTTTTAGCTTCCTAGGAGTTAAGTACTTTAAGTTATACTTGTATAAAGGGATTAGGTACCTTTCAAATTGATTGGGATAGGTTTCAGCTTCCTAGGAGTTAAGTTGCAACTTCTAGATTTTAGATTTTTAATAAAATCTGACTTAGTCAAATTTCAGGCTTAGTCATATTTCAGGTTTAGAATGCAATTTATGGAACATTATCTTTTGGCATATTGAATTTTGTGTGAACCTTAAATATGTTTGGTGGAGGTTATATCTAGTGCATTTAGATGCCTTAATAGGGTTATGATGTGTGTAGGAAACAATGTAGGGTTTAGAGTTGTCTAAGAGCATCAGGACATTCTAAACATCCTTAAACATTCCTAAATTCCCTAAACATCCATAAACTATCTTATTATTTTCTATTCTTTGTAGCAGTTCTCAAATGTGTTTATAATGTGTCTTTACTACATGTATGATGTGATTGTGATATGTGGGTTAAGGGTAGAAAACCTAACGACACCTAGTGAGTAGCTCTTAGTGTGGAGCCGGGGCCCTAAGTGGCTAGAACCAAGATAACTGACTGAAGAGTTATTTAACAAGTGAAAACTTAATTAAACTTATGGGAATGGGTTCAAACATTAAAAAGATTAAATGTGCATCACCCATGCCATTAGTGCTAGTAAAGGCTATGGATGGGAGTGGGAGAAGGTACCTACACATAGGTACGATCAAATGGCACTTGTCTATATGAAAGGCATTCGATCCCGCATGTGCTTACTTGGGGGCCGGGGCCCGAAGTTGCTAGTACTAGGACAACCCAAGGGGTGAGAGCTATGCAATGACACTCACTTAGGTTGTTGCTTAGAGTTTCTACCAAGCCTTAGAACCTTTTTGGGGAAAGATTTATACTTTGATCTTCTTTTATTTGCTATTTGGGAAAGGTTACCCAACCCTAGTTATGGCCTTGCTATTCCTTCTTTATAGACCTTGGTGTTTATCTCCTAGCATGGGGGATTGGGTCTTTTGGGTATCCACATGGTTGAGTGGTAAATATTTTTATCGAGGTGTCTTTTGTGGATGTAGTGATTGAAGATTCATGCTTGGTTATGTACCAGTTTTTGAAGAATGAAGGCTTTGTAATTATATTTCATGATGTAAAATTATTGTTACCTCCCAAGAGGAGATGAATGTAATGTAATCATTAATGTATTTCAAAATGATGTATTTGGAATGGGTAGAGTTAGGGAAAAAGAAAGGGGAAAAATGTGAACTCTATGTATAAGATGTATGTTGGAAAAGAAAAAGGATTTTGTAACGTAGTATGTTTCTTATTATTGATTAAGTGAAAAAGGCTATTGAAAAAAAAATGTATTATTTGCAATGTATTAAATGATTTAGATGATTCTATTTGGCTTAAAAGTTATATTGTTCATAAAGGATACTTAGGAATATAGATGGTGTTAAATGGAAAATTGAAATGAAAGTACTTTGTATATCTTAAAGAATCTTATAATGATATGATGTAGTTTGCTTTGAGAAGTAAATTTTGTTGTTAGCTTACATAATGGACTTAAATGAATCATGCATTTAATAAGAAGGGAACCTTGGAGGAATCTAAGTTAATATATGTTTTTTTTATCTAATTCTTTTTAAAATTCAAAATTTTTCATAAATTATTACTTAGGTTTTCTTTTACAAAGAGAATCTTTGTTCTCTTCCCTAGTTCCCTTGCTGGGCATGATAGAATGTGTTTGCTGATGTCTATGATCAATTTCCTTCATCCCCATCATCTGAAGAGTCTTACCATTTAAATGCCCTCTTTTCTTACCCAGAATATCTAGATAACATAATGGCTCATCCTACCTTCCCTTTTCCTATTCCTACTCAACAAGGTAACCAAAATCTAAAGAACATTCCTGTAGCCGCACTTCCTAAATTCTATGGACTCATCACAGAGGATCTAGAGAATTTCCTCTTTGAGTTTGATGTCATTTTCTGAAGCTATGACTACACCACTGATGACCATAAGCTCAAATTGTTTCCTTCCACTTTAAAAGAGGTGTTCTACGTTGCCTAGCAAAGACCATGGGCTCAGAGACCAAGTATTCCCCAAGATCCTCTTCAAAATTTTAATAGTAATAATACATGGAAAAACCAACAACATAGTGGATTTAGTGGGTCTAATAGTTGGCAGAAGCCTCAACAAGGTTGGCAACAAGATCAGCAAGGCTGGCAACAGCCTCAACAAGTTTGGCAACAACCTCAGCTAGGATGGTAGCAACCTCAGTAGGGTTGGTCAAAACCCCAGCAAGGTTGGCAGTAGTCTCACCAGGGTTGGTAGCAACCTCAACAACCCTGGAAACAACCCCAGTAGGGGTGGAAACAACCACACAATTGGATGAATGAATCAAACCAGCAAGCTTTGATGCCACCACCTCAGCAGCAGGCTCTAATGCCTCCTCCTGCAACCAACACTACTTCCCCTAAATAGATTTAATTTCTTGCTCAGCCTGCTCTTAATCCCAACAATGCTAAACCAACAACATGTAATGCCCCACCAAGGAACCCTTGGCTCAAGGACATTATACTCATTAAGTCATACACAATATATAATTTTTTTTTCAATAAAGTAGTAGAACATAATCTAATTTGATTTATTTAATGTTACTAGAAGTCAAGAGAATAAAGACATCAAGTACTACTTGTCTTGCTCAATTAACAAATTATTATTCTTGCATACCTGAATATTGCTAGCATTCTTTTACATGATGACCACCATGTCCAACACTTGTAACTACACACATGTCTAAACAACTAGTTGCAAACATTAGATATATTCCATCGAAAATAAATTCTTTATTGATAGCTTAGCTATGAGAATCATTATTAAGAAGAAGTGAAATCATTACATTAGAAACTTAAAGACAAACCCTAAGGGACTATACCTAGGCCTCGGGAACTCATCATCGATGGCCTTGCCTACGTTCATGCTCAGAGACTTCATAGTTTGACTCTCCCCATTTTAGACTATCTATTTATAAAATCAAGAAAGCGGGTACACAACCCTTTCTAGGCCCTATTCCCTAGATAGATTTTTCATTAGCTACCACCCACTTAGGTGGAATCTAAATAAAGTCCTATACTTAATCCATAACTTGATACTATTTCCATAACTCAAGGTAGAGTTAAAATAATACTATTATAAAATAATATATCATTTTCTTTTATTAGGTATCTAGTTTATAAAGTACCAATCCTAAATTATAACTTATAGGTTGATGAACAAGAAAGATACAATGGAGGTTTATCCAACCCTTTTTATTTTATCAGAGTTGTTGGGATATTATTGGTTGGGATCTCCTAGCTGCCATGGAAGAATCTAGAAAAAGCAAAATTATGCTCAAGTATTTCAATACCACTAATATTTCTTTAATCCCAAAGACCCATTATCCAAAAAAAATTTCTGAATTTAGACCAATTTCTTTATGCAATCTAACTTATAAGATCATAATGAAAGCCATATATCTTAGATTGCAACATCTTATCCCTTCCATTATTTCTTCGGAACAAGGTGGTTTTGTACGAGGTAGAGAAACAATGGAAGGTGCATTAGTGGCCCATGAGGTCCTCCATTCAATTAATTCAAACCAATCAGCAAATTTTATTATCAAATTAGACATGATGAAAGCATATGATAGAGTTTGTTGGAAATTTTTGTTTCAAGTATTGCTCAGAATGGGCTTCTCAAAAGGCTGGTGTAAATGGATTAAGGCTTGTATTTCAAGAGCTTGGTTTTTAGTTATAGTAAATGGAAAAGCAATAGGGTTCTTTTCATCAACTGAAGGAGTTAGACAAGGAGACCCATTGTCTCCAGCTCTTTTCATTATCATGGCTGAAGCATTTAGTAGGTCTATTAATCATCAGCATGTTATTGGAAAATGGCAGGGTGCAAATATTTCTGGTACAAATATATCTATTACACATTGTCTATTTGTGGATGATACATTGTTATTTGGTTTATCAAAAATTTAGGAGGCTCGTCAAATTAAATCTTCATTACCACTTTATTCAGCAGTCTCTGGGCAAGCTATCAATGTGCAAAAATTGAAAGTATATCTCTTTAACACAAATAAAGTGATATCGGATAAGATAGTCCAAATATTAGGATTTACAATGGACTTTCTCCCTTCTAAGTTTCTAGGAATCCCATTTTTTATGGGCACGAATAAAATTTCATATTGGTCTTCAGTTCTTCAACGCATTCAGAGTAGGATAGTTGCTTGGAAAACTAGATGGTTATCATTATCAAGCAGAATTTTTCTCATAAAATTAGTACTATTAGCAATTCCTAATTACTTCTGAGCAGTACTAAAAGCCCCTACTAAGGTTCTTCAGCATATTCAAAAGATGATTAGGGGTTTCCTTTGGATAGGTAATATGAATGATGAAAGAAAAATAACGCTTATTTCTCTTCAAGAGATGGTTAATTTTCCAGCATCTGGAGGGGCAGGAGTTCATGACTTAGCCAAGAGAAATGAAGCATTTAGTGGAAATTTAGTGTGGCAAATGTACAATAAGCCTAACTCTACATGGTGTAAGATTATGCAGCATAAATATTTGGATAACACCGATCCTTTAAGAGTTTTAACCATCTCAAATCCACCAAAAGGCTCTATTATTTAGGATTTCATGATGTCTTCGAGAGACATTGTATTAAAATATGTCACTTGGGAGGTTAACAATGGTAGTATGGTCAACTTTTGGAGGGATTCATGGAGTGGACAGCCTTCCTTAATTAACTTAGTTTCCCAAAGCATCATCAATGTTTTAGAAAGACATTGGGGGACTCAGTTCAATCAATTTGTAGGCATTCTTTGCTCAGTATCAGGTAAAGTTAAGTGGAAAAATCCAGAGGAGTTGCCACTATCTTCTTAGGAAATCAATCAACTTAAGGCTTTTCTAGAATCTAAACAAGTATTTGTGTCAGGTTCAGCTGATAAGATAATTTGGGCTCCACCTAAGGATGGAAATTACACAATTAAGGATGGTTATAGAATCTTGCTTCAAAATGGTATGAATAAAGATCCATGTAGAGCATTCTCATTCTGCTGGAATAATGTTGTGCTTCCAAAAGAAGGTAGTTTTGCATGGCTAGCACTAAAGCATAGGATCTTGACCAGTGATAGACATAGTCGCCTGCACATTGCACCATCATTTAATTATCTATTTTGTAATGAATGTGAAGAGACTATGGATCATCTCCTCCTTACATGTTCTTTTTCTAATACATGCTGGACTTTCATACTGAACAAGCTGAATTATAGTACTCCATTTCAAAATAATCTTTGGGATTTTATTCAAGCTTGGCCTCTCCTATATCCAGATTCATTATTTGCAAACATTTGGAAATGTATTTTGGCATTAGTTATGTGGGCCATTTGGTGGGAGAGGAACAAATTTATTTTCAGGAAAGAGGCTTCTATGGTTGACAAAGTCTTGGAGGGGCTTGAGAGATCAATATCAGAAGTAACAAATTCAAGTTTGCATCATTCAAAATTTAATCTAATTGTTATAGCATGGGACTCTACAGTCATTCAACAATGGAAGTAGCTGTTCATTCCTAATGGTTGAAAAATTAAAAAGACAAACTCTTCTTTGGTTCCTAGGTCTACAATTCATTGGACATTTCCATCGGAAGGCTTCTAGAAACTAAATTTTGATGGGGCTTCTTGAGGAAATCCAGGCCCTTCTGGATTGGGCGCATGCATTCGGGATTCACAAGGTGTAGTAGTTGCTATCACTACTTCTCCTCTGCCATCTAGAACTAACAACATGGTGGAAGTGCAAGCCCTCTTAGCTGGTCTTATTCTTGCAAAGCAAGGGAAATATCAGAGGTTACACATTGAAGAAGATTCGACAGTAATAATGAATGCTTGCATACATAGAAAAATATATTCATGGAAATTAAAATACATCTTTAACCAAGTCTAGAAGCAATTAGATGAGTTTCAAGATATTTGTATTTCACATATTTATCAGGAAGGTAATCATGTGGCAGATCATCTCTCCAACCTGGGGTGTGATGGGGTACATTTCTCATCTCTCAATCCACAAGCAATTATTGAAAAATCTGGGGACTTAAAAAAATTTATTGCTATCGATAAAGAATAATATAAGCCACGCCATTTTATGTTGCATGATTTCAATAAAGGAGGAATTTGTCTTCATTATTGCAAAAATAGAGTACATTGTTTACATGATGCTCGTCGTATATGATCTAGGTTTGAATGTGTGAAGGAGTGAAAGTACATTCAGCTAGCAATAGAAAGGACATTTGTATTTTGTCATTCACATGGCTCCATAGTGCATGGGGTATTTTGTAATGCAAAGGTAGTATTGTTTTACATGGTGGAAAATATGCAAAATGTGCACATTAATGTATAGATCACATAGCAAACTATTTATAAATATCAGTGTCCAGTGAGTATGTTGCATGCAATACACAGTTTTAACAATGCTCAAAGCAGTGGTAGACATCTCTGTTTCATGCGAGGGTTGCCATAAGTAGCATTGAACAATGCTGCCCAAAAATTACCATATTTGGTTGCCACTGAGTGTTGAGGAAATAGTACTGCCCAAAGAAATTGATGATTCAGTGTTGGATATCATGTTCATTATCCACTCACCAACAATTAGGAGGGCTATCAGACAAGTGATTGGTGAGGAGTTTATGTCTTCATCATCGATTCAGTTCTTCTATCCTTCGAATATGGTGTCAATATTCCTTTCTAATGCAATGGATATCATTCAATCTCCTCCTCATCTACAAGCGCTGGCGGATAAGGTAGTTTGGCCAAAGTTTATTGCGGAGAACAAGCTTTCAGTAGCCTGTCAAAGTTATGATTTATGGAGTGGAATGGCACTGGTAGGGAGTTTATTCTCCCACTCTCAATTGTTGCATAGACATGAGTGTATGGTGGTTTTTGAATCTTTGAAAAGATCATTTGAGCATTGAAGCCCTACCCACATGAAAATGGCATTAAACAGTACATCTCGGGTGCTCGAATTTCACCTAGAGGAAAAAGTTAAGAAAATGGGATTTGCTCTATTGGATTTGCAGAGATTTTTGAATAAGTTTCCAATTCAGAACCTTGAACACAAGCAAAGTCAGTCATCTCAAGTGGCAGAGTGGAGTTTCTGGAATCAAGGGCCGATTGCAAAATTGTAGCCATCTTCTTCACAGGCTTGAAGTGGCTCTGGATGGTCACCATAAAAATAGCAATTTGAGCATGCTGGCTGGGGGGGTAGTGTTCGAGGAGGCCTGATTGTACCAGGTGGCAATGAGTTTGAATGTGCAAAAAATAAGGGTCTTCAAGGAAGTGACGTCATGGAGGAGTAACCAGTGAAAATGAATGTTCGGATTTTTGTGATATTTTGTTATGTTGCTAAATCGGTATATGTTTACCAAAATCAAATAGGTTTTTGGGATATTTTCTCATCGGAGATAGTATATAATCCACTTTGTAAAAAGTTCTATTCCTATATAGGATCCAAAATGTAAATTCAAAAATTATGATTGATGTAAATATAAGGGACGATGTTAGGTTTTCTTACTGGTTCTTTCCTAGTTGACCTTTTTTTAACCAAATTTATTAATATATTATAGTGGCTTGCCACTTTTACCTAAAAAATAATAATAATAATAATAATTATTTTATAATAGTGTGAACTTAGCAACTCTATCAAAATAATAATTCAATAAATATGACTATTCTATAAGGCCTTGAGAAATGAATGACAAATAAATATCCATTATAATATAACGAGTGTACTAAATGGATTGTTTACCATATTCATGTAATAAATATTCTTTAAACTATATAGTAAAAAATATGTGGACATTAGTTACAAAATTAAAATAGTTAAAAATTAATAATTTTAAGGTGGAATCAATTTATTAGCACAAGTCATTAACTAAGAGATTATCTTCCAATAACTTTCAAATTTTTAAGAGATGACTTAAAAGATTATCTTTCTAAACTTATGAGATAAACAAAGCCTCAAGACATAGGATTTTCTTATTGTTTTAATTTGAAAATTGTTGGTCATATAAATAAAATAATAATTTAATAACTATCTATAATTCTTATTAATAGAAAAAGAGTTATTTCACTTAAAGAAATAAAACTCAAAATCAACCGATACCACTATTGCATATATAAATATTCCAGCACCTTCTTATTATGCCAAGTCATTTTTAAGTATCCAAAAGATAATATTTCTTTTTATCTAGTGTTAATTTATATTAAACAAAATAACTATGTTTCTAAATATCCATACTCTATTACAATTTGTGGTAATTGTTAAATTTTACTAAAATAACACTAACTTAAAATAGATATAACTTTCACATACGTTAACCAAATTAAAAACTTAAATATGTTTCGGAAATGGGAGAATGTGAAGAAGAGAAATCTAGAATTAATTTTTAAAATATCATAACCAAGTGTGAGCAAATTTTTCTGCAACAAAACTCACTTATTTAATCCGAGAGGTAATTCATTACAATATCTAAAACATAAAGAAATAGTGCTCAATAAAATAAAATTATTAAATTACACAAACTAACCATAAGACATCATGAAGGAATATTAATATCAATTTAATATAATCTACAAATTTACAAAACTAGATTAAAAGATAAATCAATATTGTTAAAATATTCAGATTCTAAACCCATAATATATATTTTATTCGATACCCTAACTTGTCTCCTATAAAGCATAAACAAAAATAAATAGTGGCATAAGATATTAAAAAAAATTTAAAAAAATAGAGTGGTAAAAACTTTAATGGATGAGGAAGAAATAAGTGGAAATATTTATCAACAATGGAACAAAATTTAAAGCAGCTTTGCATAGCATACAAATAAATTAATATCATAGAACTGGTTAAGGGTACTCACCTCTTTTCTCTGTTAGAGATGTTCAAAGGGTTCATTATTGAATGTATGTTGAACTCTATTATGTATGTGTTGGTACATTGCTTTTCTTGATCCTCAATATGCCCCTCCCTGAAATCTTCTTTTCTTCATCTTTTCACACAAATGTAAATCTCCCTCTTGTGCATTTATTTCTCTCTCCTCACAAATATAATTCTACTATAAACATAATTTTATTAATTCCTATCCCACTCCCTTCACACAGGACATCCTCCCTGTATATAAATTGGGGAAGGTGGTTGCACGAGTAATCCAACCGATGCAACCATCCCAACTATATTAGTTATTTGCTAATATTATGGTTTTCAAAACCATTCTCATGAAGGGATACATAAATTTTGTTTAATAACATTTAAATCTATGTCTCCTCATTTTGAGGATGAAAAAATATATATATTAAAGATTTTAGGAATTACTTACTATGGTAATTTACCAAGGTATTTCCCAAACATAATTATATCATATACTTACCATAATCTCATACTAATTTCCTCCACATAATTAAATTATTATATAATAATAATATATATTTATATATATGTATTCATAGGCATATGTGTGCACCCATATGCTTATGGTACATATACCATAGTAAGACATATTATTACTAATATTATAAATATTTATTTTATTGTGAATATTATTATTTTAAATCAAATACATTATAATTTGAACCCACTTACTAATTCATATTCTTAACAAAATATAATAGTGATATATATTAGGTAACTACTAACATAAGTTGGATTTTACCACTATTATCAAAACATTATTAATACTATAAATTCTTTATCATTATTGATATTAAAATCACATGATTAAATCACATACTAACTTATTCCTAACAAGATACACTTGTACAAATAAGTAACTACTAATAAAGATAAATTACTAAATCATACCCTCAACAATAATTCACATCAACAATCTAATAAAAATTGAACATACCATGAAGACCATTAGAGCTACCATACTCAAAACCTCAAACTCCATAAATGAAAGAAGCAAGCAACACACTCCACATAATCTAACAAACTAAGATAACATGATAATTGACTATTAGCACAAGGACTGACTCAGAAACTCCTCACCTAAGGGACATAAAAGGGTCAAAGGTAGGATTTCCCTCTTGTGGAACCTTGGTGATATCTCCATAACAACAACAATGATCAAGGATTTTGAGGGTTCGCTTAGACTTGTATGACCAGGTGGAGATGATGCCCGGTACCTGCAAGCCTGCATCACTGAGAAGAGATATATGTGCGCATATATATACAATAAGACATTTGCAAATAAATGACCAGGATCGATACATCGTGTGGACCTCAACTAAGTGAGTAACTACGACTTTGTTCTAAGTCATGAAAACACATCAATAACATATACATTAAGCATGAGGCATCACATATATATAATGGTTAGCTTCCAAATCCTTGTGTTAGCTCTTTAAATCTTCATAAGTATATACAAGATGAATGATTTCCAATTTAATAAAAAATAATCATAGCTGAGTATATCTAAATATCTGATAAGCATATGATCATAACATAAATGTGAATGCATAGCTCTAATCATCATAATGTAAAATGTCTAAATCAAATAGTCCAAGTATAATCATCAGAGAGGGTGTTACATCCTCCCCCCTTAAGATGAGACTTACTCCTGGAAGTCAGCAAGTTAGGAATGGAAATACATCAGACATTATCTCATTCACACACATTTTAATTGTTATCCCATGCATAACTAATCCTTGAATCCATGCACTAAAAAAAACATGAAATATATATTCCAATCAATTTTACTATCACCAACAAGGATAACTCTATCTTGATCAAATATCAGTATGAATAGAATTTTCCCTTTACTTTAAAAGTAAGAACCAAGGTAACTAGCTTGAACCACTCAATTTTCCTTAAAACATATCAAGGTGTTACAAATTCCTTCTCTTTCAATACATGTAAATCAAATTTTTACTTTCATCCAACACAATGATATATTTCAATCTAATATAAAATATTGAGCATATCCAAATGTGCCTCATAAACAATCATATCAGTCCACATCACAAGGATCAGGAGTGGATATGCCTCTCTGGACAAACTCTCACTCTGGGATACAATACTAGTCTCTTCTATATTCAAAATCCATAATCAAAACCTCACATAGTGGCTTGATGGTGTCTTGGGCCTTTGTCATGAAGACTCTCCATACAAGTCCATGTGTCATATCCCTTGTTTGTGTAAGGTGGTTAACCTCCAAGGAACATATACCACACATAGGAAAATAGTGGATACTAGCTACATAACAGCCTCACATACCCCCATCCTCAAAGGTTCCCTATGTCTACTTCCTCATATACACTCACGAAGTCTGCCTCATGCATCTTTAGTGAGGAATCACAACACAACACAAGACCAACATTATGAAAGGAGATAGTTTAGCCATCAAAGCTCAACAATATTATTAAATAAATAAATAAAATAGAATTATCAGTCTCAACAATAAGATAAGAAGAATCCAAGATAAATTTCATAAGTCTTGGCTAAACTATTATAGAAAAAGATAAGAAAAATTTTGGTCTACACAGTCGAAGATAAAATAAATTCACCATAAATTGCACATTACATCACTATGTGACTATATCTAGTCACCTCATGAGGAAGGAGGGAACAACGTCTAGCTATTGCAATAGCCCTTCATGTGGTTGGGCCTAGGAAACACTACCGACATGGCATATGGGGTTCACCTCAGCAACACCCCTTCATCAGGTGGTGCAGAATAAGCATGCCAACCCACCCGCCATGACCATACACCAAGTGGAGTAAGCACACTCTGGTCATATGTCACATGGTAGTGTTCCTTGTGGAGTAGGCACACACAGGACACACCCCGCATAACAATGTCTCTCATAGATCATCATCATAGCCAAAGGTATACATGGCTTGGGCCCACCCATATGCCTACCACGTCTACAAACTAAGCATCCATGGGTGCCCCTCTACAAGCATGCAAGCATCACCAATATACTCTACATCAAGTAGGAAACAAAATACATACATATACTACACCTTCACATAATCATGTACATGGCATCATGTTCTCGAGCTCAGATTGCTACCATCAGCAACACAACATCATCACCTCACACTATGTTGGAACAATAGTGGGGTGTGGCAGCATATTCATTGCATCATGTCGGAACATGTGCGAATACAATATCCATCACATCATGGGCTAACAAAATCTCCCTCCACATGTTGGACCACATAGAAATGTTCATATCCATAAATCATATATCTCCTCAAAGAGGCTCATATCAAGTACTGGTATTATGCTCAAGAACTATGGGAATTAGGATAAACACTTATGAACCAAATGTTTAGGTTCCTCATAAGGGGAAGCATAGTTTACTATTTTCCCTCAAGTAGTCGAAGCTAAGGTCACTTCGCGCTGCCATTATACGTACGCCACATAAATACTTGAGGTAATGGTGCTACTACTACCCCTCCACATACTAAATTACCAACACTCATGGGTTGGCACACAGTAGGATGACAAACAAGAAAGCAACACATAAGTCGTATGGTTCTCCCATACCCTTATCCAAAACATAACTTCCATGGATGGCACTTATATTGCACCACTCCATGGAACTCAATTAATTACTGGTTATACACAACACCCAACATAAGCACTGGCACTGGTTTTATCACATTTACAAGGAAGTACACAATAACATCACATAGTATCCATATATTCCAATTTTTATTTTATTTTATTTTCACAACTCACTTTGTCTACCTAGTAAAAAATACCAATGACATACTTAATCACATTTCACCTCCTCATGGGCATATGCCAATATCTAATGTACACATATCAATCTCTACCATTCCCATAATATGAAACAATAACATCTATTTGCAAGATGATGTTAACTTATATAAAATAAGGCACAAGGAAAAATGATACACTATATTTCTTCAAGAGTCATTGAATCAACACATATTTGTTTTAATTAAGGAAAGGAAACAATAAACTTGTACTACATACATTTATTAGTCACATAATAAATTCAAAACTAATCATTATAAACCATTTACTTTTCACCCAATCAGGGGCACCAAGAGTGGACCAAGTATCATCTTTTCAAACAAATGAATTAGCTAGGTACTTTCATTACACATAATAAATCCCTCCAATAAAGACACAACACACCATATAGAAATTTCAAGACACTAGTTTTCACTAACATAATGACTTCAATACTAATAAGGAAATACATTGAATTCTCAACTGCCTAATATTGCAATTTGGGGAGGATAATCACATCATTACTAGACTTACCATAGAATTCATATTTCATCTAAATATTACCTATTCACCAAGTCAAGAACAAACAATTTTAGAAAGATAGTCAAGAAAATATTACATCAACCCTACCTATTCCTTCAATAATTGTATGAAAAGAACACATATTACTTTCATTATGAAAAACTCCTAATTTCATTTCTATGGTTAACCCCTACATAGGCTTATAGTCACAACTGGACATTAGGTCTTTTAGCCAAGAATTCCCAAAATCAACAAATTAAATCATATTTTTACTTTATATAGATAACATCATTTGATGGTCATTCATCATGAATAGAGAAGAGATATTTATTTTTAATTTGTGGTTATTATTATCAAATAACCCTAATGTAATTCATGTAAACATTCAGGTGTTATAAAAACAAAATCAATCATGCATCATGTCATATTATCATTTGCATATAAATCCCAAGAGAAATACTCACAATGTTAATTTAGTAGATGTTCCCCACTATTTTTAATTCTTCAACAAAAACATGACCAAAAGGATTACCCAAGAATTTGAATGTTGAAACATAATTAATAAGGTTCTAAATTCATGTTTTGTACATGGATTTATTTTTCAATTCTATTCTAAAATAGGGAAAAAGAAAGAGAGAGACACAATATTTCAGTCCTTACAATAACCTATAATATCTATGCAGTAACTTTATCATTTGAATCTATAATAAGGAGAACTACCATGGTAACATCATTAACTAGATTCATTGATCACAGATAGCTATTATGATATTTAAAAAGAATAAGGTGTCAAGCCCTTTCAAGTCAATCAAGCAACCTATAATCGCTATAACAAGCACTCGTGATGACAAGTTTTAGAGGAGATATGGTTGGCTACTGTCAACACTTATGGTACAAAATAACTTGTAATACTAATTTGAGTCTTTCTAGGAGTACAACAAAAAGGTGACATAAAATTTGAGGAATTAATTAACATTATTTACTAGAAAGATATTCACTATTTGAGAAAGTACTTAGGAGGCTCATTCATTATTTCTAGAAGGCAAAATAGAAGAAATTTATGTATGATAACCTAATCTTAGAAGAATGGGTACACTTTTAAAAAAATACTATAGCACGAATACCAAGAACATAGTTCCTATATCTAGGATCTTATATTATAATGATAAACCAAAATAAAACTATGCAAAATATTATGCAATAAATGAGCTAGGAGACCTAGAGTTCCCAGTGTGGAAACCTAGGGCTCTGATACCAAATGTAATGCCCCACCAAGGAACCCTTGGCTCAAGGAAATTATACTCATTAAGTCATACACAATATATAATTTTTTTTTCAATAAAGTAGTAGAACGTAATCTAATTTGATTTATTTAATGTTACTAGAAGTCAAGAGAATAAAGACATCAAGTACTACTTGTCCTGCTCAATTAACAAATTATTATTCTTGCATACTTGAATATCGCTAGCATTCTTTTACATGATGACCACCATGTCCAACACCTATAACTACACACATGTCTAAATAACTAGATGCAAACATTAAATATATTCCATCGGAAATAAATTCTTTATTGATAGCTTAGCTATGAGACTCATTATTAAGAAGAAGTGAAATCATTACATTAGAAACTTAAAGACAAACCCTAAGGGACTAGACCTAGGCCTCGAGGGCTCATCATCAATGGGCTTGCCTACGTTCACGCTCAGAGACTTCGTAGTTCGACTCTCCCCATTCTAGACTATCTATTTATAAAATCAAGAAAGTGGGTACGCAACCCTTTCTAGGCCCTATTCCCTAGATAATTTTTTCATCAGTTGCCACCCACTTAGGTGGAATCTAAATAAAGTCCTATACTTAATCCATAACTTGATACTATTTCCATAACTCAAGGTAGAGTTAAAATAATACTATTATAAAATAATATATCATTTTCTTTTATTAGGTATCTAGTTTATAAAGTACCAATCCTAAATTATAACTTATAGGTTGATGAACAGGAAAGATACAATGGAGGTTTATCCAACCCTTTTTATAATTCTAATAGTCATTTCTTATATAATTAAAAATAAAATCAATACCTTTACAAAACTCACCACTGGTAATAATTATTATTATTATTTTATAATAGTGTGAACTTAGCAACTCTATAAAAATAATAATTCAATAAATATGACTATTCTATAAGGCCTTAAGAAATGAATGACAAATAAATATCCATTATAATATAACGAGTGTACTAAATGGATTGTTTACCATATTCATGCAATGAATATTCTTTAAACTATATAGTAAACAATATGTGGACATTAGTTACAAAATTAAAATAGTTAAAAATTAATAGTTTTAAGATGGAATCAATTTATTAGCACAAGTCATTAACTAAGAGATTATCTTCCAATAACTTTCAAATTTTTAAGAGATGACTTAAAAGATTATTTTTCTAAACTTATGAAATAAGCAAAGCCTCAAGAAATAGGATTTCCTTCTTGTTTTAATTTGAAAATTGATGATCATATAAATAAAATAATAATTTTATAACTATCTATAATTCTTATTAATAGAAAAATAGTTATTTCACTTAAAGAAATAAAACTCAAAATCAACCAATACCACTATTGCATATATAAATATTCTAGCACCTTCTTATTATGCCAAGTCATTTTTAAGTATCCAAAAGATAATATTTCTTTTTATCTAGTGTTAATTTATATTAAACAAAATAACTATGTTTCTAAATATTCATACTCTTACAATTTGTGGTAATTGTTAAATTTTAATAAAATAACACTGACTTAAAATAGCTATAACTTTCACATGTACATTAACCAAATTAAAAACTTAAATATATTTGTAGACACAGAAAATTGGCAAAGGCTTAATTCAATCAAAAGGTGCAATCAAATCATCAAAATAGCACTAAAAATCGATAAATGGAACAAAGGCAATTCAAATCAAAGGAAAATTCAATTAAATGATTAAATGATTAAATAAAGCCTGAAAAGGGGAAAAACACTAAGAAATTGATTAAATTCAATTAATGACATAGTTGTTGAAATGAAAAATCAAAATGAACCTCTTACCCTTCATGGCTAAATTTAATTACTTTAATTAATTAATAAATATGAAATTCTCTCAACAAAGGAAAAAGGAGACAAAATGGACACAAATCACTCACTTTTGTTGAAATGGTCCAGCCTTTTGAAACCATTTAAATGTTTGTCCCCCTATTTAGGGACAAAGCAAAGCCAATTGACCTTACCCAAGCATAACCATGGTTATCTCACTCTACCCCCTACCCTTGGGAAAATCTTATAAATAGAAGGCATTTTGAGGCATTATTAATCCACTCCATATCTTTGAATTGCAGCAAAGCTCTGTCAATTTGCATCCATATCACTCACTTATCATTTGTCATTGCTAATTAGCTTAAATTGCTTTGATCATAGTAGATTGTTCATCAAATAGAGCTAGAATTTGATAGAATAGATCTAAATTTGCATATCATATAGCTTAATTCTCATCTTTAGAGTGTCACTAGTGAGGATCATAGCTGAGAGCCTCATTTACCACTTTATTTTAGAGATCCATGAGATGTTGATAGATTAATTGTGCATTTGTTAGATTATTTTGCTCTAATTCTTGTTGTTCTTAGTTAATCTTGTAATTTCATGAAGGTGTAAATCACTCACACACATAAATGGCGCCCACCGTGGGGCTCTAGGCCTCAAATTTATCAAAATTTCTACGTTATTTGCAAAATTTAGGCTAGAATTGTATGATTTTGCTCACTGTTTGCAGGTTACAGGAAAGAAATCACGCCTAACAGTAAAGAAATCATGCCTACAGTAAAGAGATGTCGCTCGCGGTAATTTAGGTGTCGCCTGGAGTCTGAACGCTCACGCTTCTTAACAGCAGAATCACGCTTCTGGATAAAGAAATCACGCCTGCGGACATTAAATTCTCACCTCACGCACAAGCACCTGATGCCTTTGGCTATTTAGATGTCGCCTACAAAGAATTAAAAGCCGCGACCGAGGAATGAGTTCACGCCTGGTGTAAAGGGAGTTCACTGTATTTTGCTTTTAATTTGTCGCTCTTATTATTTTAAATGTCGCTTTCAGTTAATAAGATGTCGCTTATCTGAGTTAATTTATCGCTTGTGATAAAGAATTTACGCGTTTGTTTAATTTGATATCGCACATAATTACTTTAATCTCGCTTGAGCTCCTTTTGGTGACGCTCGCGGTTAAAGTAATTACGTCTTTGTTAAATTAGATATCGCCTTTAACAGAAGAAATGTCGCCTGGTCTAGCATCTATTTTGTATCAGAGTAATTGTTGTTGTCGCCTGTAGTAAAGATTTCACGCGCTTGCTAAATTTAATATCGCACTTGACTATTTTGATCTCGCTTGAGCCCCTTTTGGTGACGCTCGCGGTTAAAGTAGTCACGTCTTCATTAAATTTAATCTCGCCTGTAGTCTGGATAATGTCGCCTGACTGTATTTTCTCTATTTTGTCAAAATAAGGACTGTATGCTAACTTCACTGTCTATTTTTTGTCTCAGGTACATGCTCTGTCACAGAAAAGTGCTCAAAATTTTTTTTTCTTTTTTGCATGCAAAAAAGAAACAAAAAAGGACGTCCTATTAGAGTATACCTTGCACCTTTTGGATTTAATTTGCAAATATTTGAGTTCAAAATAAATCAAGAGCATAATCAATTTGATCATTTAAAGCTTTTTGATTTTGGTTTCCCCTCACTTTGTATGAATTTGTGTTGACTAACTTGTTGGTGGAGGGAACGTTTTGCTAAGGTAAGGGAAGGATTTGGAGAGAAAATAAGAAAAACTACTACTTAAAAATGCGCCTAGCCTTTGCTAGCATCGTTTGAGGTATTTCTCTCATCAAGCTTGCAAACTTCCCTTAAATTGTGGCATTTTCAAAGTTCAAAACATAGTTTAATCATTAAAAAGAAAAAATAAACACTTCAATTCTAAGAACCCCTTTGTCACGGGGTTGAAAAAGAACCAAATTGATTGTGAGTGTTTGGGATAAGGGAAAAGCAATAGGGATATGCTCTTCACTCTTTGAGTGAATCAAATTCCCAAACTTGCTCTACCAAATCCACTTTTCATGCTTTCAAATGAACATGTTTAAAACTTAGTGGGCTCGCCTCCCGAGATTGCCTTAGAAGGGCCGGTGAGAGGGACAGCCCAAAGTGGGATACACTTTCTTTGGCCGCGAGAATCCGACCCACTATAAAATGAAACGCGTGTATCCTTAATGGGGTACACGACAAAAAGGATTTTAGCTCTTTCGAACTTCCTCTAGTAGTCTTAACAGATTGCGCAAAATCATGCTTTTGTGCGTGTGGGAAGCCCCTTAACATACTTGGGGGATGAAAAGCTAAGATCTATTTTGAATGGAAAACTTACTACATAACGATAAAATAGCAAAACTACCTATTAGAGCCATTTAAAAGCCAAATTTGTGCTAGGTAGCTTGCTTGGAAGTCTTTCTTGTGATCAAACCCGTGGAAACATTTGAGAATATACACATTAGAATGATCTAGGGATATGGTGAATTATTGATGTGTGTGTTGAGATTGTCTTCAACTTTTCAAACAAGAAGTTCTAAAGTACTTGATCAAACAACAATTAAATTTTTAAATCTTATAAACTGATCAATACCATTTACCCATTCCAAACCAACCCAACTAGGTTGAAATTAAAGAAGGAAGGATTGATCCATAATGATGAGTTTATTTGAGAAACAAATCAATCCTAGTATGGAGCATAATTATCAAAGTCAAGATCAAGATCTCCATAGGAATCAAAGCGATGAGGTTTCTGAAGATGACGTTGTTGAAGCATCCCAAAGTCCCGTGTTTCTGGAAATAATGGAATTACTTTTGAAGTGGGATAAAGACACATATTTTCTAGCTTTAGCTCAAGAAGGAGCTAAACTTCCTTATAATTATGACACATCAACCTTGAGAAAGAATGAGGAAAACCAAAGAGATACATCATATAAAATGCCCTTATTAATATCAAACTATTCTTTTCAAAGTGATGAGGTGTCTAAAGATGATGTTGTGAGAGCATCCCAAGATCCCGTGTTTATAGAAATAATGGAACGAATTTTGGACTGGGATAAAGAAGCATATTTCCTAACTTTAGCTCAAGCAGGAGCTAAGCTTCCTCGTAATTTTGACATATCAACCTTGAGAAAGGATGAGGAAAATCAAAAAGATACTTTATCTAAAGAGCCATCATTAAGATCAATTTGGCCATTCCTTTATGATGATGGGTCATCCATATCTTCATCCTCCTCACAAAAGGAAGCATTTAAGAGTGATAAACTTATCTTGGATCAAAGGAAATTGCATAATCAACCTATTTGTGATCAAGATAATAAAGAATATGGAGTGAAAAATACCACTCTCAAGCAAGATCTAATTCAAAAACCTCCATATAGCAAGAGTAATCCATTCATCCTTTGTCCATCTCCTAACAAGGTTTCTCCCTGGATGACTTGTACACCTTTCATCCTTCATCCATCTCTCGAACCTCTATCTAGCAAAAACCCTCCCATAGCTAGCATTCCTTTCATCTTTTCTTCATCTCCCAAAGCTCCACAATTACCCAAAATTCCTCCATCAAAGAATGAGCCTAATGATGATACTTTTCCCATTGACTATGTCTACCCTCAAGGGCTACCTCTAAAAGAAACCCAAGCTAACTCACATCTTGCTGCAGATTGTTTCCATGCTTCAAAGATCTTAGAACCCAAAGCTTCATGTGCCTCAATGCCTATTATACCTATTCAAGAGGATCCTACACCATTCTTCCAAACATTCCCCACACATATCCAAACATCTACCTTGTCCTTAGAAGTGGCTTCATGTCAAGAAGATAATACAAACAGAAAAGAAACAAATATTGATAAAGATCAAGATCAAGATTATATACAAACCCCTCCCATATTTGATGAAGGTCCCATATCCCTTGAACCTTGTGATGATCCCCTTGCATCCTTTCATGTCTTTCAAGATGATATCCTTCCATTCCAAGAACAAAGCACCCTTCCAAGTTCCATATCTTCTCCACTTCCCAAGCAAGATCAAGATATCCCTTCCATAACTTCCAATGAGCATATTGAAAATCAAGAGCAAAATACCTTCGCTACACAATTCAAAGATCCTTGTCAAGATAAAAGTATCCCATCATTTCCTTGTCATATTCCTCCATGTTCACCTCAAGAAACCATCATTCTTCCAAATCCCTTGCAAGATAATAAATCCCTTCAAGCTTCAGTTGATCCTATCAAATGTGTTCCTATCAAAGCTACTCATGAGCCTATTAGTATAAAGATAAATCTTAAAGATAAGAATCTTTGTGATGGAGCTCCTTCCAAAGATATTGATATCCCTTTCACACCTTATATCCCTCCATTCAAATACAACCACATACCTCCACTATCCTCCAAATCCATTTTGGGTGCCTATGTCCCAAAACAAAAGTCTTCATTGCTTCCATCCATACTAGGTCCATATATTCCTCCATCAACCGTTCCTATCATCCCTAGCTATCCATTCACTTACCCTACCATGTATCAAGATCAACGAAGACACACATACTTGAAGAATGTCCAAACACCAATCCATATGAATCATCCATATTATTCCTATTCATCCACAATTCCTAAGTCTTTTGGAAGCAATGTTGATGTGCAACATAAAAATCATAAATCCAAGAATCCATATGTGCATAAAAATCACAATGTCCCATCTAATCGACATGTGAATGAAAAGAAAAATGAAATATCCAAAAGGCTGCAAAGGTCCATCAAGCAAAAAGAAAAAAATAAAATGTGGGTTCCTAAATCCCTCATTGAAGAAATGCATTCAAAAGCATTCCAAAAGGAAGAAAAATCAAAGAATATGTGGATTCCCAAGTCATTGTTGAAAGACTTGCATACAAAAGAAGAATCAAAATTGACATTCAAGCTTCCAAAGGCTTTCATTCCATCTCCTTCCAAACATCCTTCATCTTCTTACATCCCAAAATCCACTACCTCAAAAAAATCCTTATCTCCATCATCTATTGTTCCTCCATCATTCCACCACTCTTCAAAGTGTGTGTCAAAGTTGATCTTGCCAACATTTCCATCTTCAACATACCTTTTTCTTATCCTCACATTCATTTTCCAATGCATACTTTCCGTACTTCCATCCCTCTTATCAATCTCTTTGAGCATCCTAGTCATACCCATGGTTTATTATAGCATATCTTTCAGAGGAGCATTGTCCAAAGATTTTAATGTTGGGAAAATATTGAAAAATACAAAAAAAGAAAAAAACAAAGAAAAAAGAAAAAAATGAAAAAAGAGAAAAAGTGCCTTGGTGAAAATCTAGCAATAGGCACCTTGGTAGCAAAAATAAAAAGAAATAAATCTAGGGTGAAAACCACTTCTTGTGGCGCCTTAGACAAGTACCATGATGAAAACCTGGCAAACAGGTGTCATGCGTAATTCTTCCTTCTTGCACTCTACACTTGGGGGAAAGTTTCATCCATGCCATCTTCCATCTTCCTATCATTTACCTCACTTTCATCCATATTTCCATCTTTCACCCTTCGTCTTGACAAGGTTGAACACATCCATGAGCATTGAGTATCTTAACATCCGTTATCCTTTCCATCAGCTTATGTACTTGTTGCATCCATGTTACCCTATCATGATCTTGCTTATCCCAAATTCACCTTCATCATTCCATCAGCTTTTTCATAATCCCAAAACATCCCTTCATAGCCTCCATCACTCCTTTATCTTGATTGTGTTATCTTATACACATCTTACCCAAATTGACCCTTGGTCTTGATCAAGATGAAGATTAAAAAAAAAAAATTTGTTATCAAAAACTTCTTGACATGTCCACTTTTTTGGATCACTCCTTTTCATGGCAGCAGATCGTTATCCTATACACTATCTAACACTATATCATTGGCTTTCATGGCTTATCCAAAAACATGCTTCACATTGCTATATCATTTTTTCCTTAGCTTGGGTATTCTTGAGGAGATAGTCCTATGGGTCACATTCGTATACTTCTTCCATCATAGCCTTTCCATCTCTAATCCATCAACTTGCAAATCCATCTTTCATGTCCTATATCTTGCTAGACATTGGGGGCAAACCAATGTGATCTTGTTTGAGAGTGGGTAAAAAGGAAAGCATAAAATACTTTGAGCTGCATCTTGCATAAACCGAGCTTCGGTAATATTTTGGAAGTTTGTCCAAGTCCAACATTTTTTCTATCCAACTGGGGCATTTGATCTTAATCAGCGAATTTCAGAAAACAAGCATGAATTCACATGAAGCAAGGCATTAACTTCAAAAGGATCCAATAGTACAACATTCAATCACATCAGAGAGAGAGGGAATTATCAGAGTTTCAGAAGAGAGAAGAAGATTTTCATGAACCTTTGATGGATATCATTGTTCACTAACCAAGAATTCGATTACCACAACTTGATCCATGAGCCTTCATTGATTTTATTATTCAGGATTAAAAATTGACAAAACACTTTAAAAAGATCAGAATGCTTGGAAATACTTTTTGAAAATCATGAAACAATGCAAAACACTTGAAGCTTTCTTTTGATGATCTTTACTTACATTGATTTTATCACATCTTTTTAGCTAATCGATGATGTTTTGACTAGATTGGCAATGATGGAGACATGATATTTTTCTTGCCTTTGAGTGACTGTCTTGAGGGATATCCAACAACTTATGTGAATTCGTCTAACGACATGGTCATCAAAGAACCATCGAGGACTTTCATATAGGGTGGAAGGTTGACCTTTGCTTGTTTATGCAACATTGAATTTGTTGAAACTGGTATTCATACTCTCATAGTTGGTTTATTCGACTAGTGTGGGTTGTACTAGTTCAAAAAGGAGGTTACCAAATGCGATAAAAAGTGGTATTCATATCATCATGTCAGTGGGCAGTGGTGATTGTATCGACTTTCCGGTCCCAAAGTGCTCAATGATGAAAATTTATCCTCAAGGCATTTATTTGCTAAAAGCTAGTGACACTTAGCTGCATTGCATTGCATTTGTTTGTAGTATTTTTCCAAGGGAAAAGGGGGTTCATTCAATTGAAATCTTGATCAATCAAAAAATGGGTCATTCAATCAAGAATCAAGGAAAGTCCATAAATCATAAGTGTCCATAACATCAAAGATCCATGAACTTTGTCTAATCAAAGATACAATGTCATCAAAGTGATACATCCAAGTCCTGATCAATAACTGAAATATCATGATATAATATCAACAAACTGAAAGAGCTCCATAATCAATCATCTCAATAACCTATACTCTAGCTGGGTCAAACCCATGACTTAAATCCAAATATCCAAGAAGCTAAGGTCCATATATATATCATTTACGGAAATGTGTCTGTTTCACAAATCAAGGGAATCATATCAGTATTCTATATCAGTGATTCATCTTACGTCAATCAATCCTATCAAAGTATCAAGCAATCACACCCAGTACCATTTGTTCGTGTCTCTGTGTCCTGAGAATGAAGTAGCAGTATCAAATCATATCAGTTTTCACACTGATTGATTTATCCTATCAGAACTATCCTATCAGATTGACAAATCACATTCATTGGTACCATTATCCTATTATCCTAATCACTTGTTTTGCTTAACTACAACAGACCTATCTATCTTGGATATGCAAATTGTGAGTCATGGCATATCATTAATATTTTTTTCAGAAATGAAAACATATTGGACCAATCAATCAAAATCTTTCAAATCAAGGACTCAATATGTTTTATTTCTGAGGGGGCATCAGAGTATCAAATGGGCATCACATCAAAAACATTTACCAGTGGGGAATATCATATCATATCATAGCAGTATCATATCAATTTCATATCAGGAGGCAAATCAATTGCATATCAATTTCATATCAAATCTGTCATCATATCAAAACCTATCAACATATCAGCAATCAATCAACCCAGGACCTTTATCAGTGAACCCAGGACCTATCATCATATCAGATCAGTATCATATCAGAGGCATCAGAATCATATCAGCACCATCATCAGAGGCACATCATCGTCATCAGGAAGTACATCAATCAGAACGATCAGAGGCATATCAGAACCAGGACCTGAATTAGATCATCATACTAAGGGAATCTTTGAATCGGTGTTCTTCACACATCGACTCAAAGAGGGGCATTTGTAGACACAGAAAATTGGCAAAGGCTTAATTCAATCAAAAGGTGCAATCAAATCATCAAAATAGCACTAAAAATCGATAAATGGAACAAAGGCAATTCAAATCAAAGGAAAATTCAATTAAATGATTAAATGATTAAATAAAGCCTGAAAAGGGGAAAAACACTAAGAAATTGATTAAATTCAATTAATGACATAGTTGTTGAAATGAAAAATCAAAATGAACCTCTTACCCTTCATGGCTAAATTTAATTACTTTAATTAATTAATAAATATGAAATTCTCTCAACAAAGGAAAAAGGAGACAAAATGAACACAAATCACTCACTTTTGTTGAAATGGTCCAGCCTTTTGAAACCATTTAAATGTTTGTCCCCCCATTTAGGGACAAAGCAAAGCCAATTGACCTTACCCAAGCATAACCATGGTTATCTCACTCTACCCCCTACCCTTGGGAAAATCTTATAAATAGAAGGCATTTTGAGGCATTATTAATCCACTCCATATCTTTGAATTGCAGCAAAGCTCTGTCAATTTGCATCCATATCACTCACTTATCATTTGTCATTTCTAATTAGCTTAAATTGCTTTGATCATAGTAGATTGTTCATCAAATAGAGCTAGAATTTGATAGAATAGATCTAAATTTGCATATCATATAGCTTAATTCTCATCTTTAGAGTGTCACTAGTGAGGATCATAGCTGAGAGCCTCATTTACCACTTTATTTTAGAGATCCATGAGATGTTGATAGATTAATTGTGCATTTGTTAGATTATTTTTCTCTAATTCTTGTTGTTCTTAGTTAATCTTGTAATTTCATGAAGGTGTAAATCACTCACACACACAATATTTCAGAAAGGGGAGAATGTGAAGAAGAGAAATCTGGAATTAATAATTTAAAATATCATAACCAAGTGTGAGCAGATTTTTCTGCAACAAAACTCACTTATTTAATTCGAGAAGTAATTCATTACAATATCTAAAACAAAAAGAAATAGTGCTCAATAAAATTAAATTATTAAATTACACAAATTAACCATAAGACATCATGAAGGAATATTAATATCAATTTAATATAATCTACAAATTTACAAAACTAGATTAAAAGATAAATCAATATTGTTAAAATATTCAGATTCTAAACCCATAATATATATTTTATTCGATACCCTAACTTGTCTCCTACAAAGCATAAACAAATATAAACAATGACATAAGATATTCAAAAAAATTTAAAGCAATAGAGTGGTAAAAACATTAGTGGATCAGGAAGAAATAAGTGGAAATATTTATCAACAATGGAGCAAAATTTAAAGCAGTTTCGCATAGCATACAAATAAATTAATATCACAAAACTGGTTATGGGTACTCACCTCTTTTCTCTATTAGAGATGTTCAGAGGGTTCATTATTGAATGTATGTTGAACTCTATTATGTATGTGTTGGTACATTATTTTTCTTGATCCTCAATATGCCCCTCCATGAAATCTTCTTTTCTTTATCTTTTCACACAAACGTATATCTCCCTCCTATGCATTTATTTCTCTCTCCCCACAAATATAATTCTACTATAAACATAATTTTATTAATTCCTATCCCACTCCCTTCACACAGGAGATCCTCCCTATATATAGATTAGGGAAGGTGGTTGCACGGGTAATCCAACCGATGCAACCATCCCAACTATATTAGTTATTTGCTAATATTATGGTTTTCAAAACCATTCTCGTGAAGGGATACATAAATTTTGTTTAATAACGTTTAAATCTATGTCTCCTCATTTTTAGGATGAAAAAATATATATATTAAAGATTTTAGGAATTACTTACTATGGTAATTTACCAAGGTATTTCCCAAACATAATTATATCATATACTTACCATAATCTCATACTAGTTTCCTCCACATAATTAAATTATTATATAATAATATATATTTATATATATGTATTCATAGGCATATGTGTGCACCCATATGCTTATGGTACATATACCATAGTAAGACATATTATTACTAATATTATAAATATTTATTTTATTGTGAATATTATTATTTTAAATCAAATACATTATAATTTGAACCCACTTACCAATTCATATTCTTAACAAAATATAATAGTGATATATATTAGGTAACTACTAACATAAGTTAGATTTTACCACTATTATTAAAACATTATTAATACAATAAATTCTTTATTATTATTGATATTAAAATCACATGATTAAATCACATACTAACTTATTCCTAACAAGATATACTTGTACAAATAAGTAACTACTAATAAAGATAAATTACTAAATCATACCCTCAAATGAACAATAATTCACATCAACAATCTAATAAAAATTGAACATACCATGAAGACAATTAGAGCTACCATACTCAAAACCTCAAACTCCATAAATGCAAGAAGCAAGCAACACACTCCACATAATCTAACAAACTAAGATAACATGATAATTCACTATCAGCACAAGGACTGACTCAAAAAATCCCCACCTAAGGGACATAAAAGTGTCAAAGGTAGGATTTCCCTCTTGTGGAACCTTGGTGATATCTCTATAACAACAACAATGATCAAAGATTTTGAGGGCTCGCTTAGACTTGTGGGACTAGGTGGAGATGATGCCCAGTACCTACAAGCCTACATCACCGAGAAGAGATATATGTGCATATATATATACAATAAGACATTTCCAAATAGATGACCAGGATCGATACATTGTGTGGACCCAAACTAAGTGAGTAACTACAACTTCGTTCTGAGTTATGAAAACACATCAATAACATATACATTAAGCATGAGGCATCACATATATATAATGGTTAGCTTCCGAATCCTTGGGTTAGCTCTTTAAATCTTCATAAGTATATACAAGATGAATGATTTCCAATTTAATAAACAATAATCATAGCTGAGCATATCTAAATATCTGATAAGCATATCATCATAACATAAATGTGAATGCATAGCTCTAATCATCATAATGTAAAATGTCCAAATCAAACAGTCCAAGTATAATCATCAGAGAGGGTTTTACACAACACAACAGTAGAGCTATGTTTTTTCCCTGAATAATATCTATTTAAGGTCTGACACAACCCTTACTCTTCCACAAATGCCTATCATAACCAAAGTTGAGGATACCTCACTAGAGCCAATTGAGGTACTAGTCAAACCTATTGCTCCTACAGTGCAAGGACCCCCATTTCCTCATCTATTGGAGGAACAAGGTAAGCCAGTGGAAAATCAAGCAGCGTTGGATTTTCTTGCCCAACTAAAGCAAATGATAGTTAAAATACCACTGTTGGATGCCATAAAGGAAGTGGCTTCATACACTAAAGCCATCGAGGAAGCTTGTATCAAACATGTCCTAGGCTAGTTATCTAATCTGATGTTGGAGAAATTGATAGTTCCAAAGTATTCTGATCCTGGTAGCCCTGTGGTCATAGTCACCATTCAAGGAATACAAGTCCAAAATGCTCTAGTTGACTTAGGTGCATCCATAAATGTCATGACCAAGGAAGTAATGTCTCAGTTGCATATCATCAGTCTTAGGGAAACCCCAACCATCCTTTAGCTTGCTAATAGTTCCACTATTACACCTAATGGGATGGTAGAGGATGTAATAGTCACCTTGAATTCTTGGGAATATCCAGTTGACTTTGTTGTCCTTTCTCCAAAGGCTAACATGGGAGGGTATCCAATAATTTTAGGTAGGCCTTGGCTAGCTATTGCAGATGCCTATATCGCTTATCAGTTAGGCAAAATGACTATATCCAATGGAGTCAACACCAAAAATTTGACTCTATATTCCCCAGCTCAACCTTTATTTCAAGATGACCAAATAATTTGGCCAGACTTGCATGATTTTGAACTTGAGGTCAACTCCATCCACCAGTTAATGATGATATCTAGGGAACCATTTATAACCTTTAGGGGAGAGGATGATATAATCTCCTTCATTATTATGAATGAATATGGAATGCAATCCCAAGTGTGTTCCCAACAGGACTGTGTTCTCAAAACTCTATTACCACCTTCCAATGCTCTGCAATATTTAGAAACTTCAAAATTACTTCATACATTATTGCCTCATGAAATGGAGTTTGTTCCAATTTCTTAGCTATCCATGGTAGAAAAGGTCATTAAGCTAGAGGTCAACCTAGGATGGGAGTTAAATGTTAATAGTGCTTTGACACTCTCTTAGCAAATAGATGTCCTATAGATTCTAAAAGAACATCAAAAAGCCTTTTCTTAGGATTATAATGACATGAAAGGCCTAGACCCTAAGCTTTGCACTCACAAAATTTATATTAGCCCTGATTGTAGACCTGTCCACCAACCTCAATGAAAGGTTAATCCAGTTTTAAGAGATATAGTTAAGAATGAGTTGCAGAAGTTATTAAATGTTGGATTCATTTATCCCATTTCTAATAGTTAGTTTGTCTCCCCTCTTTTTATAGTACCTAAGAAAGGAGGTAAGTGGAGAGTTTGTGTTGACTACAAGGAGCTTAACACAACCACTAAGAAGGACCACTTTCCATTACCATTCATAGATCAAGTCCTTGATAACCTGGCTGGAAAGAAATACTTCTCTTTTCTGAATGGATTCAGTGGTTATAATTGTTAGGAATGAATGCTAAAGTGTTTGGAAGCCATTCTATAGTATTTTTTGTTGCATTCATGACTATGATTGTCATTGATGTCAACACAGTGATTTACCAAAGACTTGCAGAGAAGTAGATAGAGTTTGGATTAGCACACGTGGGTTATTGTAGTTGGAGGTATGTGATGTTGAGGTTATACTCTTTGATATGTCATATTTCTATGGTCAAGAGCGTAGATAGTAATTCATTGATTCATGGAAGTTATGATCATTTTGGTGGAAGCAGTATTCAAGCAGTGTTCCTGAGTAGCGGTTTGTGTAAATTGGATGATATCTCCTAATCAGGATGGAATCTAGTTTTGTGCAGTTAAAAGGAAGTTGGAGACACATTGATAGTGATGTGGATGATAGCATAGACTTCGAGGTCACACGAGTGAAGATTTATTGTATTTGGAAGCTGACAGTTTTGTGTAATTTTGGTGTAGCGCGTGAAAACTTTTATTTTGTAATTGTATGTCGACTCACTTGTAATTATTTGAGTGTGGTATAAAGAAAGGAATGTATTTCCTTGTTGTATAGATTTGTAATGTGAAAGTGTGTAATTATGATATGGTAGCAGTGGTTGTGATGTTGTAAGCATGAAGTGAAGAAAAGAGCTAAGTATGAAAGCGAATTTGTGAAGGAAGACATGCGAAGTACAGAGATCTAAAATTGAGATTTGATGTAACAATGAGTGCAGTTTGGCATAGTCAAAGAAGAGGTAACATATTATTCTCTTGACTAATGCAAAGATTATTTGGATAGTGTGTTCAATGATCTTACCCTGAAGCTATTTAGGTAGTGGGTCCTTCTATTTTCCATAACTCTTAACAGGGTTAGAATCTATTAACAGGGATTCAAAATCCCCTAACAAGGATTCACATGTACTAAATGTATTTCATAAGACTCCTAAAAAATTCCATCCTCTCACAAGGAATATTCATATTAGTGCATCTTTTATGGGCATCATTCCCACTGGGCTTTACTCTTTGATCAAGAGGTTCCCTAGTCAACATATCATGTGTCATTGTGTTATTGTGTATGAATATCTTTCTATGGTTGGTAATTATATTGCTTATATGGTTTAATGCTATTGAAGATGAAAAAATTTATAATTATTTGATAACTAATTCACCCCCCCCCCCTCTCAGTTATCTTGATGGACTTTACTTTCTAACAATTGGTATCAGAGTGGTAGGTCCTTCAAAAAGAAGTTTAACAGCTTAAGGAGATCCATGACGAATTTTAGGAAAGAAATCCTTAAGTTTGATGGAGTAAATTTTGACAGCTGGAAAGAAAAGATGAAGACACACCTATTATGTTTAGGACTAGGTTATTGGTTGATTACAAAGAATAATAAGACTATCATTGAAGAGGACAATCTTGAAACATGTACTACAGAAGAGAGAGATCTATTCATGTGTAATATACTTGCAAGAGAAGCACTTTTGACAGCACTTCCAGAGAATGAGTACAATCAAGTAAAATATTTGAAAAAATCTCATGAAATTTGGAATGCTTTAAACTCTACTTTTGAAGCTGATGAACATGCAAAAAGAGTTAGATTACATAATTGGATATGTGCATTTGAAGATATAAGAATGTTGGAAGATGAATCTATTAGAAGTTATATTAGTAGAATGTCAGAGATCATTACAGGTATAAAATCTTGTGGAGGAACAAAGATAGAGAATGAAGTGATATGGAAAATTATAAGGACATTGACTCCTATATTTAAGAAGACAACATAGATGATTGAACAAGTGATACCTTGTACAAAAAACCTTATGAGAGAGACTCTTCTTGGAAGATTGGAAGCAATAGAAATGGACCTAAGATTATCAGGAGACTTACCTAGAATGGAGACAACATTCAGTGGTCTTAGTGTTCACCCTACTTTGTCAAGAAGCATCAGTGTGAGCAGAGATTATGCTGGCAGCAACTGATCTAGAAATGAAGAAGACAAGAAGATTGAAGAAGGTATTGCCTTGCTTGTGAAAAAAGAACCGGATGGTAAGAAAATATTTAAATGTTGGACTTGTCAAGAATATGGTCATTTTGCATCTAAATGTCCTAAGAGAGTTAAAAAGTACAGAAGTAATTTCAAACCTAGAAGATCTAAGGAATGTTATTATGCTAATGATGAAGATCTTGAAGCTAGTATAGAAAGAACTTTAAGTGAAAATGATACTGAAAATAATGATGACATAGGATTTGTAGCAATTAAGGAAGAAAATCCTGAAACTGATGTTAAAGAAGAAAAAGCCTTAATTTCTCAAGTTGAAAAGAAAGTTGATTGGATTATAGATAGTGGTTGTTCACATCATATGACTGGAGACATGAAAAATTTCATAAAGTTGAATGAATATGATGGAGGAGTTGTTAGAGTTGGAAACAATGCACCTTGTTTGATTAAAGGTATAGGATCTATTACTCTTGATGGAAAGACTAATATTGATGATGTTTATTTTGTGGATGGATTGAAACATAATCTTTTGAGTGTTGGACAGTTAGTTGATAAGGGATATTAAGTTTGGTTTACTAAGAAATCTTGTCTGATAAAGGATAAAGATGGAAATTTGATTGGAACTGGATCAAGAACCAGAGGTAATGTATTTCAATTGAATCCTACTGAGATGACATGTTTGATTACAAAGATTGATGACAGTTGGTTATGGCATATAAGGTTTTGTCATATAAACTTTGATAACATTGTGAAAGTAAGTACTACACTTGCAGTAAGAGATTTACCTAAAATTATGGAGCCTACTAACATGATTTGCAAAGAATGTGTAATGGCTAAATAGAAGAGAAGTTCTTTTACTAGTAAGAAGTTTACATCTACAAAGAAGCTGGAGATTGTTCATACAAATTTGAGTGGTCCTTCCAGGACTAGAGGATTCTACGGAGAAAGGTATTTTATGATTCTTGTTAATGATTTTACAAGAATGATGTGGATTGCATTTCTTAAAGAAAAATCTGAAGCATTTGATGAGTTTAAGATTGTTAAGAATAAAGTTGAGAATGAATCTGGAATGAAGATTAAATGTTTAAGATCTAATAGAGGTGGAGAATTTACTTCTAGAGAGTTTAACAAATTTTGTGAAGAAAATGACATTAAAAGATAGTATTCAGCCCCTAGAACACCTGAACAAAATGACATTATAGAAAGAAGGAACAGATTAGTGACTAAAGCAGCAAGAGCTATGTTGTTTGAAAATGATTTGGCAAATATATTTTGGAGAGAAGAAGTGAACACAGTAGTGTATACAATGAACAAAGTACAAATCAGAGCAGACACAGACAAGACACCTTATGAATTATGGTTTGGACATGCACCCTCAGTTAAGTATTTTAGAATTTTTGGAAGCAAATGTTATATAAAGAGAGATGATGATATTGGAAAGTTTGATCCTAGAAGTGATGAGTTATATTTCTTGGATATTCTTTGAAAAGAAAAACATATAGATGTTTCAATAAAAGAACTAAGACTATTGTTGAAAGCGTAAATGTTAAAGTTGATGAAAAGTTCAAAATTCAGGAAAGAATGCTTGATTATGAATCTGATGAAGAAGCTCATCCTAAACCTAATACTGGAACTATTGAATTATTTTATGAAATTGACAGTGATTTGTTGAATGAAAGCACAGTGAAGTTATTGAAGAACCTACATTTGAAGAGAGATCTAAGATAGTGACACCTAGCAAGAGTTTGTTAAGGAATCATCCTTTTGAATAGATTATTGGGAGCATCAAAAGGGGAGTTCTAACTTGAAATAAGGCATAAGAACAGTTATGTTTGATTTCTCAAATTGAACCTAAGACTACTAGTGAAGCTTGTGAAGATGAAAGTTGGACTAATGCTATGAAAGAAGAACTAGATTAGATTGAAAAGAACAAGACATGGGAATTGGTCCCTAGACCTAAAGACAAGAATATTATTGGAACTAGATGGGTATTTAGAAACAAGATGAATGAACAAGGAGAAGTAGTAAGAAACAAAGCAAGATTGGTATGTAAGGGTTACTCACAACAAGAAGGAACTGACTATGAAGAAAATTTTGCACTTGTTGCAAGAATTGAAGCAGTAAGAATGTTTTTGGCTTATGCAGCTTACAAGAAATTCAAAGTATATCAGATGGATGTGAAGTCAACATTTCTGAATGGAGAATTGGAAGAAGAAGTCTACTTTGAGTAGCCTGAAGGTTTTCCTTTAACTCAAGAAGGAGACATGGTATGTAAATTGAAGAAAGCTTTATATGGACTTAAACAAGCACCTAGAACTTGGTATGCAAGACTGGATAAGTATTTGTTAAAGTTGAGATTTATAAAAGAAACATCTGATAGCAATCTGTACATAAAAGAAATTGAAAATGGTTTGTTAGTTATAGTTATTTTTGTTGATGACATTATCTTTGGTGGTGAAGATGAAGCTAGTGATAAATTTTCTGATGAAATGAAGACTGAATTTGAAATGAGTATAATTGGTGAGATAAAATACTTTTTGGGATTACAGATAACATAAAACAATGATGGTATCTTTGTAAGTTAGACAAAGTACTTGAATGACTTGTTGAAAAGATTTGGAATGGAGGATTGTAAACCAATTGGAACACCTATGGTGACCGAACATAAGTTATCTAGCACAGATGAGACACCTGCATTAGAACAAAAGAAATACTGATCTATGATTGGAGGATTGCAATATTTAACTCATACAAGACTTGATATAGCACATTTAGTTGGAATTATAGCAAGATTTTAAGCTAAACCTAGAGAATCACATTATGTAGTAGTAAAGAGGATACTAAGATATTTAAGAGGCACAATGGACTATGGATTATGGTATGAAAAATTTGATGATTTTACCCTATGTGCATATACAGATGCTAATTGGGGAGATAGTGTTGATGATAAGAAAAGCACCAGTGGTGGAGCATTTTTTCTTGGAGGAAGATTAGTTTCTTGGCTAAGCAAGAAGCAGAATTGTATCTCACAAAGCAAAATTGAAGCAGAATATGTAGCAGCAGCAAACAATTGTAACCAAATAATTTGGATGAAACAAATGCTGAAGGATATTGGTATAAAATTTGTTGAACCTGTTGTTATACATTGTGATAACACCAATATAGTTAGTATGTCTAAGAATCCTATATTACATTCTAAGAAAAAGCATATAGAGATTAAGTATCATGTTGTAAGAGAGAAAGTTGTTGAAAAAGAAGTCAGACTTGAGTACATAAGTACAAAGGAGCAGATAGCAGATATATTCACAAAGCCTTTGCCTAAGGATACATTTGAGTATTTGAGAGGTATGCTTGGGGTTATGCCCCAACCTACTTTTGAGAAATGATGCAATTGGTTGCATCCATCCAGTGGTATATGAACCTTATCTTTCTTCTAGACTGGATGTTGGTACTTCCTCTATGGGGTAGTATGTGTATTTGAGCTGAGTCATGAGGACTCTAGTAAATGTATTTTCTAAAAAGTGTCTTTTGACATTGAGTTGTTGTTGACATAGTGATGGAATTTCTATCATTGATGTCAATGGGGGAGGATTATAAATGAAAAACAATATGAGACATCTGTTGGAGAGAACTGAATAGCATAATGAAGCAAGATTTGATTGATGAAGAGGATTTGAAGAAGCAGTGTTGTAGTATTGGATTTTTGGAACATTGGATGTTTTCATCTATGTTGCCATCAATGCCAATGGGGGAGATTGTTAGGAATGAATGCTAAAGTGTTTGTCAGCCATTCTATAGTAGTTTTTGTTGCATTCATGACTATGATTGTCATTGATGTCAACACAGTGATTTACCGAAGACTTCCAGAGAAGCAGACAGAGTTTGGATTAGTGCACATGGGTTATTGTAGTTGGATCTATGTGATGTTGAGGTTATACTCTTTGATATGTCATATGTCTATGGTTAATAGCATAGATAGTAATTCATTGATTCATGGAAGTTATGATCATTTTGGTGGAAGCAATATTCAGGTAGTGTTCCTGAGTAGCGGTTTGTGGAAATCGGATGATATCTCCTAATCAAGATGAAATCTAGTTTTATGTAGTTAAAGGGAAGTTGGAGACACATTAATAGTGATGTGGATGACAATATAGACTTTGAGGTCACATAAGTGAAGATTTATTGTATTTGGAAGCCGATAGTTTTGTGTAATTTTGGTGTAGTGTGTGGAAACTTTTATTTTGTAATTGTATGCCGACTCATTTGTAATTATTTGAGTGTAGTATAAAGGAAGGAATGTATTTCCTTGTTTTATAGAGTTTTAATGTGAAAGTGTGTAATTATGATATGGTAGTAGTGGTTGTGATGTTGTATGCATGAAGTGAAGAAAAGAGTTAAGTATGAAAGCAAATTTGTGAAGGAAGACATGTGAAGTACAGAGATCTAAAATTGAGATCTGATGTAATAGTGAGTGCGGTTTGGCATAGTCAGAGAAGAGGTAACATATTATTATGTTGATTAATGCAAAGATTATTTGGATAGTGTGTTTAGTGATCTTATCCTGAAGCTATTTGGGTAGTGGGTCCTTCTATCTTCCATAACTCTTAATAGGGTTAGAATCTTTTAACAAGGATTCAAAATATCCTAACAAGGATTCATAGTACTAAATGTATTTCATAAGACTCCTAACAGAGTCCATCCTCTCAGAAGCAATATTCATATTAGTGCATCTTTTGTGGGCATCATTCCCACTGGGGTTTACTCTTTGATCAAGAGGTTCCCTAGTCAACATATCATGTGTCATTGTGTTATTGTGTATGAATATCTCTCTATGGTTGGTAATTATATTTCTTATATGGTTTAATGCTATTGAAGATGATAAAATTTATAATTATCTGATAACTGATTCACCCCCCCCCTCTTAGTTATCTTGGTGGACTTTACTTTCTAACAATAATTAGATACAAATAGCCCCTGAAGACTAGGAGAAGATAGCATTCACCTATCCATGGGGTACATTTGCCTATTCAGTGCTACCTTTTGGGTTGTGAAATGCCCCTGCTACTTTCCAGCGAGCTGTGACCAGTATATTCTCATATATCTCTATTGATTGCATGGAGATTTACATGGACAAATTTACCACATATGGGCATACTTTTGATGAGGCCAAGAAAAATTTGGAGAAATTTCTTTAAAGATGTCATTATTATAACCTCTCTCTAAATATTTAAAAGTGCTTCATGATGATGGAAGAAGAGGTCTTCTTAGGACATTTCATATCTTCAAAAGGTATTCAAGTGGACCCTGCCAAGATTGAAGTGATTAGCACATTACCTACTCTAGCAAAACAAAAAGATGTGCGAAGTTTTCTTGGACATGCCAGGTATTATAGAAGGTTTATAAAGGATTTCAGTAAGCTTGCAACACCACTGTATAACTTGCTCAAAAAGGATGCTGAATTTACTTGGGATTCTGACTCTGCAAAGTCCTTCCTGCACCTAAAGGAAGTACTCACTACAACACTAGTGTTGAGAGGACTGAATTGGGGCTTTCCTTTTCACATTCATACTGATGCCTCAAACTATGCTATTGGTGTTGTGCTTGGTTAGAAGGTGGACTCAGTTGAGCATGCAATTTACTTTATCAATTAAAATTTGCAGGGAGCTGAGTTTAATTACACTATCATTGAAAAAGAACTTGCAATCATCTATGCCCTAAATAAATTTAGACACTATATTACTGGATATGAGATCTATGTGCATACCGACCATTTTTCTATTAAGTATCTCATGAACAAGCCTGTAATCTCTAGAAGATTGGCTTGTTGGTTTCTTCTTATGCAAGAATTTGACATTACCATAATAGATAAACCTGGTAAGACCAATGTGGTAGCTAATTTTCTTTCTAGGTTGTATGTACCTGATGATCTTGTAGCCATTGATGACAATTTTCGTAATGAACATCTCTTCCTACTATCTGCACACAATCCCTAGTATGCCGATATTTCCAATTATCTCACCACTGGTAAGACACTAGCTCATTTCTCTACTAAAGAAAGAAGATTGTTGACCAAAAAGAGTTTTAATTATTCATGGATTTCTGGATTCATGTTTTATACTAGTCCTGATCAAGTAACTAGAAGATACATAAGAGAGCATGAAACCTATGATATCCTCAAGGCATGTCATGATGAACCTTATGGTGGAAATTTTGCTGCCAAAAGAACAGTATTGAAAAATATTGACTACAGGTTACTATTGGCTCAGTCTACACATAGATGCTTCTCAATACACGAAAAAGTGTGACAAATGCCAATGCATGGGATAGCCTACTAAGATAGATGAAATGCTCCCACAGCCATAGGTAGTTGTCACACCCTTTTACAAATGGAGGATTGACTTTGTTAGTCCTATTGAGCCCTTTTCACAAGGTAAATCCTATATCCTTGTATGCACTGACTATGTTACAAAGTGGGCTGAGGCTAAACCTATGAAGAACTGAAGGGATAAAAATGTTGCAAAATTCCTTTATGAGTTCATCTTCACAAGATCTGGGGTACCAATAGAAATCCATTCTGACCAAGGACCTCAATTTACTTCCAATTTGATTGCTGCTCTGATGGAAGAGTACAACATCAGGCATGGCAAATATTCACCCTATCACCCCTAAGCTAATGGGCAGGTGGAAGTTACCAATTGGGAATTGGAGTCTATTATCACTAAAATAGTAACCATCCATAAGAAAGATTGGGCTATCTAACTTCCTAAAGAACTTTGGGCTTACCGAACTACATGGAAGTCTACAACCGGTTTCACCCCATTTGAGATTGTCTATGGTCGCTATGCAGTCATGCCTATAGAGTTTGAACATAAGACACTCAAGACATCTCTTAATCTTGGGATGGATCTCACTGTAGTACAATAAGAATGGATACTGAGTTTGAATTGTCTTGATTAGTGGCAAAAATCTTTCCTACACAACACAGAATTGATACAACACCAGCGCAAGCAATGGCATGAAAAGTATGTAAAGGACAAAGTCTTTTCTGTAGGTGATTGAGTGCTCCTCTATGACTCTTGGTATCATTATAACCCAAGGAAATTCCAAACTAGGTGGCTAGACCATATGAGATTATTCCAGTCTTTCCAAATGGAGTGGTTCAGCTCTCCATAGTTTATCTAGTTCATTTCAAACTATTGGTCAATGGTCATAGATTGAAGTTATATCATAAACCCCAGAGTAAGGATGAGTTCCTACAACAATTCTCATCTGTCGTTACTGACACACTTCCTACAGCAACTCGTAATGAGCTTTTTGCTCATTTTCCTTTCTCACTCTATAAGATCTTGTCACTTTCATAATAAACACTTTCTTAATGAAAGTCACTTCTCCATAATAAAATTTCATTTCATTTCTTGTCTATCACCCATCCACCTCATTTCTTCTTTCATTCATGGATAGCAACAACTACCACCTCAACAATAATTTAGGTTAGCACACATTTCAAGGTATGTAATTTTAATTTGTTTTCCAATTTATTTTTTTCGTATGCCTTGTAACCACTGTAAGTGTGGGACCACTTGCCATATTTTAGCTAGGGGGGGAAGTTAATCAATTTTTTTTTCATTATGTTTATGAAATATTTATATTTATTCTTTTATCCTATCATACTTGCATTTCTTGTCATGATTTGACACTTTTTGCAAATCATTATGTTGCGTTGTTATGTCACACATGAAGTAAAGGTGGCAAGTTATGTCAAGTACGAGTTCTGCGGAGAGTACTTGTGAGTAATTATGAGAAGTTAAGCGATAATCTGCATTTATATTATTTATGAGCTCATTTTTTAAGCTTCACTGCTTGAAATTTCTAAATTTGAAACTCTCCTATAACCTACCTTTTCAAGCCTCCTTGTTTGAAATTGTTCTTGTCTATTTTTATCTTGTGCAACTTCATTTTGGGTATTTTGGCAACCAGAGATGGGAGGTGACCTCATTCATAGGGAGCCCACTATGCATAATGTTTTTCTAGAAGACCAATCCTACAAGCCATACTTTCAGGCAAGGGGTTGGTTGGATTATATTCAAAAGTTAACCAGCTGGGATGACGAAGTTGCACTTCAATTTCTTAACTCTTTAAAAGATGGTGTGGAAATAGTGAAAGGAATAAGGGTGCCATTTTCCTAGGCAATTTTGGAAGAAGTTATGGGGTTATTGCAGGAAGGTGAGGAATTTGAAAAAAATCTTGATCCAGCTACTTCTAGAGCTCATTTCACTCTACAGTCAGACCCACCAGTTGAAGTTGACCGGAAACAAGGTATATTTAGACTATCTCTTCCAGAGCCATTCAGGAAATGTGTGGTTCATGTCATTAGATATTTTACCTGCAAAGGGAAGCATTCATTCCTGCATTCCATTCACTTTAAAGTTTTGAGTTGTCTAAGGCATGACAATAGGCCTATCAATGTTCCTAGTTTTGTATTTAGCATTTTGTCAAAACAAGCCACTCTAGTTCAGGAGGGTAAACGCAATTCCATCTCACATCACTTTTTAATCAAATTAATAGTTGAGAAAGCCTTAAGGGAGTAGTAAAAAATCTCCTGGGATGAATTTCTGCTGTAAGGGTTTAAGGAACCAACCCCAGAACCAATTGGGCATAGAGTGTGATAGAGGACTAAAACTGCTAAAGGGGTTAGGAAATTTTTTATTGAAATTGGACAGTGTTCTTTGTCCAAAAAGAAATCTAGGGTTAGGAACCCTAATTCCCCTCATTCCTCTACTTCAAGATCAACTCACAAAGAGGAATTGGAGACTTCTATAGAAAAGGCTGAAGTTGCTCCTGTAATGGAAACAGTTTCCCCAAAGGACAAGAAAAAAAAATAACCCTGGTACTAGTCGGTAGGCTAAGGCATCTCCTGTAGCCACAAGCACTTCTAGAAAAAGGAAAGTTTTGGAAAAGAAGGAAGAGACTCCATTAAGGAGAAGTAATAGGAGGAAGTCAAATACAACTATATAGATCCCAGTTGATGAGCCAAATGTAGAACAAGAATCTGGATGGAAGGAAGAAGAGGATGGAAATTAACATTCAGCAAGAAGTTGAAGTACAGCCTAAAACTTCTTAGCAGGAAGAACAATGGACTAAGATTATGGAGCAGGAAACATTTGAGGGGTTTCCTAATGTTGAAATAGAGCAAGTTCTTGGTAAACCATTAAATGAATAAGTCATCATAATTGGTGATGGCTCCAACTTAGAAGAGAAAGCTTATGTGTTTTAGAGGAGAGGTTCAACCTCTAGGAATCCTCTGGAAGATGATTCAGATAGTGATGACTCTAATAGTTACATCAGGGAAGTAGATGACACAATGTTCTCTCCTACAGTAGAGTCTCCTACAGCAGAAAAGATTCCCTATGAAGAAAACCCAGATATTGATGCAGACCTTGTGAATAAGGTAGTAGAGAAAATTTTGAATGAAGGATTAGATACATTAGCCTCAGTGGCTCAACAATTCTCTAACACCAAGAGGGATATGATAATCTAGATAGATAATTTGAATAGGGAAAGTGCTAACAATGGTAAGTCATCTGCTCCTCAAGCAACAGACAATTCTTGCCTTAGTTCAATAACAAATCAATCTAGTTCAACATCTTTGTTATCTGTTATCTTTCAATTGTCTAAGCAATTAAATTCTAAGAGAAAGTAGTGGAAACAAAAATGTAAAGAACTAAATAGGGTAATAGACTATCATTATTAGGAAACACTTGTTCAGGAGGAAAAGATAGAATAGCTCAGTGTGAAACTTAACAAAATCACATCTCTAATTCCTGAACTGATGGGTTGTAGATCCCCATCACCTATCTATGCCTTGTTTCTTAAAGAATAGATGTTAAACTATCAAATGACCTGCATTATGCAGGAAAAATCTCCCTGATTGCAAGATCCTACTTCATTTTCTCAAGCCTTCCATAACTCTCCTGCAGCCATTCAAAATCTATTATGTGAACTCTATTGGCAATTTGGCTGAAGTGAGTACATAGATGTTGTCATTATGGAAATATATGATCCTCATGAAGATGAAACAAGTCAGAGAGCAAGTATAGCACACTGTATCACTAATTTGTCTAAGTATGAGATAGTGTTTTCACAGTGTACCAGGACATAGTTTTTGTTTGCAACATTGATTGGAGTGAGTTCAGTGCATTTTTGTTTGCAACATTGACTAGAGTGAGTTCAGTGCTTGCACACTTGAACATAGACTCTATGATGGCTAATGATGACCCATCTTAGAGTGCAAGTTAGTACAGCATGTACAGAATTAGTTATGAAAGTTTTACCGAAGACAGTGTGAAGCCGACAGGACAGAATATGAAGGGAGAATTGGTAAAGAGTTAAGGGATTATTTTGTTTATCAAAATAATGACTTAACAATATAAAGGGATGACATCCTATATTTTAACTCTTAGATAATGATATATGGAAGCTGACCATGTAAAGTTATTAGCCTTAATAACTTGTATATATATGAATTGTAATTGTAAAGAAGTAATATGAAGCGAAAAAAAAGTGATGTGATAAATGTAATTGTGAAGCAAATGTAATAGTGATAATGTGAAGATAAGAGTAGCAAAGGAATATTGATACAAGTAGAAAAGGTTATGTACCTTGACCTATTTTGTATACACTATATATTACTTGTTTGGGTAGTGGGCTCATCTAGTAATCAGATTTTGTATTGACAACTCCTAACAAGGTTGAGGCTTCTAACAAGGCCTATAGTCCCTTAATCAAGACTAATACACTATATGCTTGTAATAGACTCCTAACAGGGTCAATATCCTTAACATGATACTTTTGATTAGTGAATCTTTGTGGGTACCATCCCCACTGAGGTTTTCCCTTGGCCAGGGTTTCCTTGAGAACAAACAATGTGTTATGAGTTCTTTGATGTTATTGCTGTGCATGTTATTTAGTTTCTTATGTTATGCATGTGTGAAGATAATCTGTTATATCCATATTTGGGCAAAAGATAAAGTTTGTAGAATTATGATTCACCCCCCCCTCTCAGTATTCCCTATTTCTAACAATTGGTATCAGAGTTTAGTTACTCGGAGAAGAATCATTCAAGGAAAGCCTAGCAGCTTGAGTAAGATCTCTATGGATATGGATCAGCTACAGAAGAATCTTGATGAAGCTCTTGAGCAGATTGATATGCTTACTGATGAAAGAAACACTCTGAAAAGGAAATATGATGATGCAAAGAACCTTATTGAGAAATTGAAAAACAAGATAGAAAATCTAAAATCTGAAAAGGAATCCGAAGTTCTTATTGAAGATTGTGATGACAATTTAGAAAAAGAAAATGTGATCCTTAAGCATGAATAGAATATAGCAAAACTGAAACTAAGTTTGAAAGATGGAAATGACAAAAATGAAGCAAATCTGAGATCTAAGAATGAAAGATTGAAGTTTGAAAATGAAGAATTAAGATCTAAACTTGGCAAAGTAACATCTGAATTTGAGAAAGTAAACTTGCAGCATGCAAAACTTGAGAAATACAATAAGATTTTGAAAGGTGAATTGACTCAATCCAAACAACAACTTGAAAGGCTATATTCAAATAGTGAGAAGATTGATGAATGAGTATCTTTTGGGAAACCATCCTATGATAAGACTGGACTTGGATTTAATATATTCAGGAAAAATGATGAAAGAAAAGAACCAGATTTGAAAGTATGTAAAAGCATTGATGAAAAGAAGTCAGATGATATCAAAAAATCTGTAGATGCACCTAAAGAAGAAGAATCACCGAAGCACGAAGAATCACCCAAAGGTATGCAAAGAGAATTCAAAGGTAGATGTTTTGGTTGTAATACTATTGGTCACATGAAGAGAGATTGCACAGGTAAACAATTTAAACCTCTTAATGGTTATTGTTATAAGTGTCATGGTTTTGGACATAGAGCTATTGAATGTAGAAAATCTGAAGTTATTGAGAATAGTTATGGTAGTAGAATGTTTAGGAATACTAACAATGTAGATAAGAGACCTACTGAAGATATGAATAGAAGAAATGGAGTCGTATGCTATAGATGCAACAAGGTTGGACACATTGCTAGAAATTGCAAGTCATAGATCAATCAACAAGGACCGAGATATGGGAACAATGGAATTGTTTGTCAGATATGTAACAAGATTGGACATATAACAAGATTTTTTAGAATGAACAATGGAACTTATCATCCTAACCCTAACCCTAGGAATCATGCAAGAAGAAATGAAAGTACAGGAAATAGTCAGAAAGGTTGCTGCAATAATGAAGATGAAGTGAAGTTTGTTAAAGGCATAGATCAAGAAGACATTCAAAATTGAAGGTAATCAGAAAGGTGAAGCATCAAGTGGTAAGAGTGAATCCTTACCTGACCTATCTTTAAGTACTTAAATTATGTAAATTGCAGTAGTTTAGGAACTTAGAATTAGTGTAGAAGTATATTTATGATGTATTAAGTCGTGTGTAGTTAATGTAAGGGATTTTATGATGTACTAATGCTATGGTTAAGAGCACAAAATAAAATGTTATGTTTTGTGAGATCGCAAGAAGTTTTAAGTTTTGCAGGTTAACAGAAACAACTTTTTGGAATGAAGCAGCAAAAGAATTGAATGTGATGTCAGAGCTAAGTGAGATTCAAGTGACAAAAGGTTATGATTGAATTTATTTGTCTATCAAAGAAAATTGAAGTGGTTGAAAGAGCAGAAAGTAGTGATTGGAAGCATTTTGCAGTGATTTGGTGAAGGATTGAAGTGCTGAATCTATGAAAGCCCTAAAATCATGAATTTGAGGTATTTATCTTGATAAATCTTTGAATCGGTATAAGAGCTTAGAAGCAATCATGGATGTATCCTTAATTCACAATGTTAGAGATAAGAATAGACCTAGATTGAAGAAAGAACTAGTAGAAACCTTGGAAGATGATCCTAAGTTAGCACTATCATCCGTACCAAATGGAGTTTTGCATTTGGAAAATGTAAGAAGTTATCTTGGATGTAAGATTGAAACCCTAAGTGACAATGACTTTACCAATGAGTATCAGAAGATTTACAATCATGATGTCTTTGAAGCAAGGATATGAACATTTGAGAGACAATGAGATTGTTAGGTATTCATTGAAATATGAGTTTGATGATGAAGAATGCACTAAGATCATTTTGAGTAGGATTCATAATGGGAATTTTTGGCTAGAGGATAGAGTAATAGACATTACTGCTAATTTGATTCATGATGTAACTAGATTATCTAAATCTAGTGCTATTCTCTTAAATGAGAAGAATATGAGGAAAATAGTTATTGATAACACAGGTTCATCCTATAATGGTAGAGGAATTGTAATCGGTAAAATCAAGAAAGATGATGTAAGATATTTGTGCAAAATCCTAACCACTAAGTTTTGTGCAAATTCTAGAGAAGATGATATGGCAGCTAGTATGGTACATATAGTATATTTGATGTGTGTTGACAAGGTACCAGTAGATATGTGTGAAATCTTGAGAATTCAATTATTTGAAGACTTGGAGAAGATTAAGAAGACCAAGTATGCATAATTTAGATTTTCTTCTTTGATCACTTATATGTTTTTCCACCTATTAAGAAGATTTCCTTACTCAGTTATAGATGATTGGAATAATGGACAAAACACTATGGAAAGAATCAATAAAGTATATTTGAAACATGTTATTGATAATGTGAATGAAAGTGCTATGTTGGTATTGAAGACATTTCAGAGATTGGTATCTAGCAGATCAAGGATTCCATAATCTATTGTGGAGAAATATAAAAATGATATATGTTTCATGGTTGATACTGACTTTACCTATATTGAAGCAGTGGAACCTAGAATTGAGTTCATAGACCCTCTTGGCTATGAGATATCTAAGGTAGAGATAGAAGGATATGTTGGCAGGTTACTTAAGAGTAAGTTGGACACCCAGTGCAAGAGATTTGGAACTTTTGAAGAGAACTTCAACTTGGCAAAAGCTATAATAGAAGAAAAGAAGTCTAAGAAGAGAGTTGACAGTACTATCAGGAGAATACTAAAAGATACAGGAATGTCAGAACAAGAATTCTTAATAGAAAAATAGACAATAGTAGCAATCAAGGATATTGGATAGAAAGAAGTCTTGATTGTACCACCCTTGTCATTTGGTGCAGCATAGCAAGAACCTACACAAGTAAAGGTGAAAGTTGAGGAACCTGAGGAAGAACAAGAAACAAGGAAATCCACTAGATCCTCTTCTTCCACACCCAACAAGAGAGTGAAGGAAAGTGATACAGGACCTGGTAAGAGGCAGAAAGTTTTGGTGCCACCAGTCCCTAGGAAAATTGTAGTAATTAAAGATGATGACACTACTGTGAAGAAGAAAGCATGGAAACCCAGAATTGAGAGAGTAAATGAAGAAATCATACAAGATGGAGACTTTACTAAGATGAATAAGGACTATGACCTTTATGACTATTCTGAGAGATTGAATCTTGAAAATTCTATTGTTAAGCACATAATTCTGGCTAACAAGAAGTTTGATACTATTCAGGGCAAGATTCCTGATGACCTATTCATGAAGCTTGTTAACAGGAAAATGAGAGCACAAGAAGAAGATAAAACTATAAGAGAAACTATGGTGAGAAAACTATGTGTTGTGAAAGATGATGAGCATCTTGAATAGATTTTGAAGCCCCTTGGCACTCATTTGAGGACTAAGAGGAGAACCATTCAAATCATGGTAGGATAGTATGAGCAAGTGAGAATAGAAATAGAACAAACAATAATTAAAGTTATGGAAAAAATTGTTGGAGAGACTTTAGTTGCAGCAGAGCAAGAGAAAGAAGTAGAACAGGAGGATATTCCCTCTCCACCTGCTAAATATTGAAGAAGAATCTATGAATGTTGAAGGTACAAAGATTACTTTGGACACTGAAGAAAATGTATTTTAGAACTTAGAGAGCATTGTTGACAATTTAGCTCTTGATGAACTAGTTAGAACTGAACAAGCAGAGAAAACCCAATCTATGATTGAAGAACCTAAGAAACTAAGGTTGCAATACCCCTTCCTACAAAAGAAGATATCATTCTTACTCCTAAGACTAAAAAGAAGAAAGAAATTGGATCTTTATTTGAAGATTTAGGAAAGGAAGTTGATGATGATGATCAGTTAGAATTGATCACTTCCCTGAATAAAATTATTGGTAAAAACAAGAAGGTAAAGAATCTTGAAGGTTTTCTGAAGGACTTAACTAAAAAGTTACAAGGAGTTGTAACCACACAGATTGTAGATGCAGACCCTCTAGAGAAAGCAAAGAAACTGATGAGAACCTTTGATGACAAGCTTACAAATTTATCTGAGATTGCAAAGGTAAAGGCACAAGTAGACTATGAGGTTGGAATGCTTTTGAGTATTAGTCAAAATATCATAGATGATGTCAATAGTCTTGATATATGTATCAAGGATTTGAGGAGACATTTGGGAATAGGAAATTCTTTGTACATATAGTGTACAACACCAGAGATTTTGGTAGCAGAAGAAGACAAGTAGATCAAGCTGAAGGAAGCAGAGATTCAGAATGAATCAAACCTTATTTCTAATCCTAATGTGAAGATTAGTCATGTTGAGAAGAAAGTTTGGAAGCTGTATGATGAAATAAGAATTTTGCAAGATGAGAGGAATAGAAAAATGAGGAGACTCACTCTTCTAAGAGAACATACTTCCATGAAGATAAGTGTTATTGAAGAGCAGCTGGAAGAATGTCATACAACTAGGATATCATTTCATAAATTCAACTTTGAGACCCTCCAAGCATGTCAAATTGCAGCTTATGGACTGAGCACACTACTTAATGTGGTAGATTCCATCAAGAAGTCATGGGAAAAAGAGTTGGAAGCTATAAAAGTTGATTTTTCAGATTGTGTTGCAAGCCTACCGACTTTGCAATAAGACATTTAAGGTATAATCTTTTGTGTTACAATTTTTTTAGCCTCCCTACTTTATTTTGTCATTGTTGTCAAAGGGGGAGAGATATCCAGAAAATTGAGAATTATACAGAGCAAAAGATTGATAGTATTATGTATACTCTTAGGGGAGTATTGAGTATATAAGAATTATTTTTGAGGAGATATAAGGATAGTACATATCTTATACTATGGCCAATTTTGAGACAATTTTGAAATTTTGCTATTGTACACTTAGCCAATTTTCTCATATGTTGCCACCAATGACAAAGGGGGAGATTGTTGGCAATTTGGCTGAAGTGAGTACATAGATGTTGTCATTATGGAAAAATATGATCCTCATGAATATTTCACAAGTCAGAGAGCAAGTATAGCAAAGTGCATCACTAATTTGTCTAAGTGTGAGACAGTGTTTTCATAGTGTACCAGGACATAGTTTTTGTTTACGACATTGAGTGGAGTGCGTTCAGTGCTTACACACTTGAAAATAGACTATATGATGGCTAATGATGACCCATCTCAGAGTGCAAATTAGTAAGGCATGTACAAAATTAGTTATGATAGTTTTACCGAAGACAGTGTGAAGCTGATAGGACATAATATGAAGGCAGAATTGGTAAATAGTTAAGGGATTATTTTGTTTATCAAAATAATGACTTAACAATATAAAGGGATGACATCCTAGATGTTAACTCTTAGATAATGATATATGGAAGCCAACCATGTAAATTTATTATCCTTAATAACTTGTATATATATGAATTATAATTGTAAAGAAGTGATATGAAGTGAAAAAAAAGTGATGTGATAAATGTAATTATGAAGCAAATGTAATAGTGATAATGTGAAGATAAGAGTAGAAAAGGAATACTAATACAAGTAGAAAAGGTTATGTACCTTGACCTATTTTTTATACACTGTATATTACTTGTTTGGGCAGTGGGCTCATCTAGTAATCAGATTTTGTATTGACAACTCCTAATAGGGTTGAGGCTTCTAACAAGGCCTATAGTCCCTTAATTAGGACTGATACACTATATGCTTGTAATAGACTCCTAACAGGGTCAATATCCTTAACAAGATACTTTTGATTAGTGAATCTTTGTGGGTACCATCCCCACCGGGGTTTTCCCTTGGCCAGGGTTTCCTCAAGAACAAACAATGTGTTATGAGTTCTTTGATGTTATTGCTATGCATGTTATTTAGTTTCTTATGTTATGCACATGTGAAGATAATCTGTTATATCCATATTTGGGAAAAAGATAAATTTTGTAGAATACTGATTCACCCCCCCTCTCAGTATTCCCTATTTCTAACAAACTCTATCTCCACAACCTAGCAGTCCCTAATGACTGAGTTTGGAATCCCTTGCTTTATGTTGGGGATATTCAGCTTAGAGCCCTTATGTCTTGGGTATAGAATGAAATTAGTTGGGACACTCAAGCCAAAGTGTATAGGGATTTAGAGCTAGAAATTCCCCTGTATCTAAGGCCTAAAGCCAAAGATCCTTGAACTTACTATTATAATTGGTTAAGAATTGTCTCCTCTGAATCAGGTAGCAAGGTCATCTATCCGATGACAAATGAAGCATTTAATGCATATGAACAGATGGTAGATTCTAAATTGCCTGAGGCTAGAAATGCCATTTAGTGGCACTAGAATAGTTTATCTAGGGAGATGAGAAATAGAGAACCACATTCACCTCTCAACTTTTCTATGGCAACCCAGTGCACACCTTGGTATATTTCCTTGGGAAGAGAGAGGGAAAGTTTTTGGATTCCACTAACCTTTCAGCCTCCATTACTGATGTCTCCTCTACTTGCAAACTTAGAAAATTTGGATAGTTTTGATATGAAAAAGGAAAAGGATAGGTGGAAGAAACATAGAGAAACAAATGGATTCTATTGGAGTCTTGTAGAAGGAGGTACTAGGCAGAGGAAAACTGCTGATTATAGATTGATAGCTAGGTTGAAGAATTTATTTGCTGTGGGACCAACAAATAGCTAAGCTGGGGGGAATGATGAGTCAAGTTTATGGGATGTTTTGTTTATGATTTTCTAACTTCAGACTTAAATATCTTATGGTTTTTCATGAACATTATATAGAATTTTATGTTTCTAAGCTTTAGCCATATGTATATTTGATACTTTTGAAACTAAAGGAAAAGAGTGAATATATATATAGATTAATGAATGTTACGATAAAATCTAGTATTTTTCTTCTCTAGCTTTAATGGGTAGTGTTCCTGCAGCCATGTGACAAGGCTATGTTAAAATAGGAAAACTTATTATAATCTTTGCCTTGGATTTGTGTTTTGGATTCTGTTATGCTAACCTTTTGCAGGAGAAGAATAAGTTAGCAAGGAGCGTGGACTCAAGGATGAGAGGGTCTTTTAAGGTGAATAATTGTTTCAGATTTCATCATAGCTCCACTCCTTCCATAACCTTTTCATCATAGCTCCACTCCTTCCATAACCTTGTGGTTTCTAATTTAGACCAAGTCAATCTAGTTACCAAGTGTTCCTATATTCTTGAAGAACTAAATGTGGCTTATCTTCTTGCATAAATGATGTTGTCATTCCTATAACTGAAGTTGTTATGCTATGTAATGAAGGACCTAGTTTTTAGGTGTTCTATTTTATTAGTTTCTTTTAAATAAGATGGAACTTATGATTCCAAGCTAGTTAGATGTTTTGAGGAATTCATACTGTAATCCAGCAACAAAGTGAAATACTTTGATATTCCATATTGTATCTATGTTTTATTAAATGAATATATGATAGCTCCAGATTTCAATCTCTGAGTTGTAATTCATTCATACTTCCATGGGGGCCCACACGGGAGGTGAATTCCCTATTCATGTTTAAGTAGGATTCAGTTAAGTTTCTTTGAAGTTGTAAAGAACTGTTGCTCCTACAGCCACTAGTAGTAGAACCACTAACTATTTCCTATAGCATAGGTTTACTTTTGAAGCATTATCTATTTACTGTTAAATTTTTCCTTCAAAGTTGAGAGTTAATTTGTAGTTTCAGTTTCTAGTATAAATCTCTTGTAGCAATAGATTTTAATTTAGTAGTGATGACTCTTGAAGAGAACTAAAGCATAAACCTTGCAGCCATCATCTCAAGTTCACATTCCTGGATTGATACATTTAATGAAGTCTAACATGATGTTCTAAGTAGATATGTGATAATTTTAAGTAATGAATCACCGTCAAAGGATGTCCAATCCTTGGAGTTCCTAGGATATTATTCTAACCATTCAAGTTTCATACACCTCATGGTTGTGTGTCCTTTGACTTGATGATAATCACAGTATTTGTGATCTTTGTACCAGTTAGGTTTGGGAGTTACATCATCAAATTGCTGGATTGGTGGGTAAGTGATTAGATTGGCCTTGGCCATTCGATAAAAGATTACATCCAGGGGTTCACTGAGAGGTGTGAAGGTTCCTCACTGATGGGTTTGGACTTGGGGCCTATTTTGATTTGGAGTAGTGGTTATTACATTGTCCTGATTTTCTTGGTTTTCTTGATGTGCTTGTTGTTGAAAGTGTTGTTGATTTTTTTGAGGTTGATATTGTTGTATAGGCTGCTAATTGATTTGAGGTTGTTGCTATTGATATGAAGGAGTAGGTGTAGAACCAGACACAACAATTTGGACATGCTTGGTGTCAGTGGCTCCATCAATGACAACATTTTTGTTTCTATTCTAATAGCAGGGTTTATCATTACTAGGCTTGATGTGGGAATTGTCCTTGTAATACTAGATTGTGCCTTTGTCTAGGAGGCCTGTCTTGATATCTATCCCCTTACCTTTGATATCTTGGTATGTTTGGATGCATTTCATCCTCATGAAGTGGGATAGTTTGGGATGTAGGTTATCGATAAAGATTTTTGCATGATGTTTCTTAGGGGGTTGATATCATAACCTGGTAGTGAGGTTCTGCCATCATTGTAGGTAGTCGGCATTGATTTCTCCTCCTTTATGCTTTGAGTTACAAAGGTCTAATAGGGACAACTCATTCTCAACATTATGGGCATATTGGGCCATGACCTTCTCAGAGAGTTCAAAAAATGTTGTGGTTGTCCCATAGGGTCTTTTGTAGAACCACTCAATAGCGGGTCCTCCCAATATTTTGGGGAATAAGCGCATAATAAAGTTGTCACTGTATGCCACTTCTTGACATGCCATATAGAACTCCTTGATATGGCTGATCAGATCTCCCTTTCCATGATATTTATCAAAATTTGGTGTCTCAAAGTGTTTGGGAAAGGGGATCATTGTGATTGATCTATCAAAGGGATAGGGATAGCCCTCATCAAATTTGAAGGCCTTGCTCTCTATTCTAGCCTTGAGATCTTTAAGAGCATTCTTCAATTCCTTCCACTCAGTGTTGATTGGTGTTGGAGTGGGTACTCCCATTGGGAAAGGATCTGATGGTGCTATTGAATATGGATGATTTTTAGGTGGAGGATATTGTGGAGTGGAATATGTGGATTGCCCAGTAGGATAGGAAGATTGGACTGGATTTTGGGGTGATGGTAGTGGGGGATGATAATATTTTTGAGGTGTGGGAGTGTATTTTTGTGGAGGATATGGAATGGCTTGTTGCTGCTAAGGGATGATATGATGTTGTTATTATTGCAATGGATAGGATGAAGCTTGTTGCTACTGGGGCATAATGGAATGTTGTTGTTTCTATGCTAGGAAGTATTATTATGGTGGAAGAGGCTGATGGAATGGTGCATCTTGTTGATAAGATTGACCTTGATGGATTTGGCTTTGCTCTTGGCTAACGTAGGTGGGTTGTATTCCTACATTTCTTAGGGGTGGAACTGATGTTGGGAAGCTAGTGATGGGAGGTGGTTGCACAAGGTAGCTGGCAAGATGAGATGAACTCTATTGTTGGAGTGGTGTAACTACATGAGAAGTGGTGGGCAGTATAGATAGATAGTTAGTATATGAAGGAAATGATGAAGTTGGTAGAGGTTGTGATTGTTATTATTGTGATGCTTGAGGGAAAGTGGCTTGTTGGTTTACATGCATGGACATGTGAGATTGGGTTGGTATACCTGTTGATGTCATTTTTGTACCACTACATAACATATAACAATTGAATACTTGATATAGAATACCAAACACTCAACCCTCTCCTGAAAAGTAATTACTCATGAAGAACATGAGAAAATGCCAAGGTTCCTTACACCTATGGATACTAACTTAGTTATATTAATGTGATTTTTTGGTTAATCATGTAGGTGGGCTTACATTGTTCATTCAAGGATGTCAAATTCTTTCCATGATGATGATTAGATATAGCTTTGCAATGTATACTCAGTGACTTTCTTCCTTTTATATCACTTCCAACTTTTCTCTTTGAAAACTTCAACTACTAGACTACTTGTTGTTCTACTTCTACTCCTATGAAATAGAAAGATTAGCAAATGGATGGGGATAAAATCTAACAAAAGCTTGCTAGTGGTGCTACCTCCATTGCTACAATGATTCAAGGGGAATTGGACTAGATTAGCACACAAAGCTTCCTAACATGCCACTACGATGCTAGTGGCCTAGTATATAGATCCCTATCAAACATTTACCAATATCACCATAAAACTAGCCATCTACTTCTATTCTTACTTTAACAGCTTTGAAATGAAATCTACTTTAATTTGAGAGATGAGAAGAACCATGCAATACACCAAAATGATAATGTATATCCACCATGAAAACCTCAACAATGAATAGAGAACAATTTTGATAGTATTTTAGCGACAATTATCCAACATAACTCTCTTTGCAAATGAGAGAAAAATGGCCTTATATAGAGGCTCAAAATTACAATGAGTGGCCAAGATTAAGGGCCAAAATCAAGGGCCAAGATTAAACCTTACAAACCCTAATTAGGGTTACCATATTTCAACCAATTACATGATGGCACCAACTTTGTCGGCTAATGAGAAAATTACAATGATCTATCAACCAATGAGAACATAGGACACTTGGCATGATTTGATTGCATGCACATGAAATTGCCACCTCATCAACCTTATCTTATAAATTTATTTAATCCTTGAGATGAGGTGAAGCCTTGGATGCTTGAGCTCATCCTTAGAAACTTTCTCATCACCACTTGAACTTTCTTGTACCTGATGTCCTAACCTTGAAAAGGTGAGGTCTCTATGCACTTGGGGTAATCTTGCCTTAGCCCTGGTGGCTTTCCTGGATGTGAAATTCCTTGCAATTTGAGAGCCTTACTCTTGGCCACCACTTTGAAATTGAACTTGACCCCTTTCAACCTTTCATTTCACTTTCCTCCTTCATGATCCCTACCTTCCTTAACCTTCCTGGTTGAATTTTATTTGCATGCACCCCCCTCTACTTCAATAATCTTGGGTTCTCAGGGCACCTGCCTTGGCTATACCTCCTACAAGGCCCATAATCCACCCATTACTTGATTTGAAATAATCACTAAGTACATCTATTGCCTCCTAGCTAGTTAGTGAGTTGGTTCCTTCACTGCCTAATTAAGTTATGTGGAGTTCATCTTACATTCAAAATTATGTGAATTGTTCATTAAGTCCATTTCTAATAGATAATTACAACTTATTTTGTGTGTTGATCAATCTTATCTTCCAAGCTATGATTGCTTAGTTTGTATCAATTTGTAGTTCATTCTTATCTTTCCTCTTAGTGTGATTGAATCTAATTACTCATTGTCCTTGTTTGATTTGCAATGAAAGAAAAAAACTAGCCAAGGAAAGAAAACACATAACTCCACCCCATGGAGCTTACCACCAAGGGCAGACTCCTAAACATGGAGGGCCAACCACATAAAAAAAATTCCAAGTCCAAGTTCCTATTACATTAGTGTAATGTTCCAACACCTACCTCTTAACCTTAATAACTTGCCTACTTAGCCTATTACAACTTATCAACAAAATGCATGACCCTCTTGGGTGCTAGAACCTTCTCAAGTCTAACCAAGCTAGATTTCATGAATAGAGAAACCTTTCCTAGCCTCAAATATCTTCAAATATCTTCCAATCTACAATGAAACCTACTTCCTTGGTTGTACCTACAATGAAAATATGGAATGGAGGGTGGGGGTGAAGTTAATGTAAGTGAAAGATGGAGATGGAGGATGGAACTATGAAAATGTGGTGGGAACCTTCCTCCTTATCCTTCTTAGCCAAGGGGGAGGAGCTCTCCATCAATCTGTCTCTCAACTACATCATGCTCATTATGCCAATGTCGGTATCACTCACTTGCTTCAATTTTGAGAAGAAGGTGGTCTTGGACATCATGTCATCCTTGTCTTACCTGGTATATATTTCCCTTACATTCTTGCTTACACTAGCATCCACCATCCTAACCCTTATTTATGCCTCTTCTTTCTACAATGAGATGGGACTACACTTATCTCTACCCCTCCAATCTTATCAATGGAACTACCACTTATTTCTGCCTCTTCAATTCCTATCACACTACACTTATCTCTGCCTCTGCAAACCTACGAATGGAACTACCACTTATTTCTCCCTCTTTGAAAACTTATGAGATGGACTACACTTATATCTTCCAACTTCATTCCTAGGGGTGGGACTACCACTTATATCTCCTTTCTCCAAATCCTAGATGAAAACTACACTTATATCTCCCAACTTAAAACCCTAGATGAAATGATGAAGTGGTGGATGAAAGATGCAAGAAAGAAATGGGAAAATAACTGAGTAAGAATAAGGAAATAAATCTACCTTACTAACTAGCCTTCACAAACAAACTTGAAGCTCCTCTTCTACACAAAATAAGCCATTTCTCCACCAAAGAAGAAGAAGATCAAAATACAAAAATTTTGCAAGTCTTCCCTATGTTGACAACCTCCTCTTATGATTTCACAATTCTTCTCCAAACAATAGTCCCCTCTCACCACATTGGCTGCGTTCTCAAAAATTTTACAAGTCCACCGTGGCAACCCTACACCTTCAGATTTTCATAAATCTAGCTAGAATTTTACAAGTTTGCCTACCACATTGGGATTGGCAGCCTTGAATTTTGCATTGACAACCTTCTCAAAAATAGCAGGCCTCTAAGACAATTCCCAACTGTTGCTTGCTCCTAATTTTTTCAAGTCTACCTACCACATTGGGATTTCACTGCTTCCTCCTCTTTGATTTTCGTAGTCCTCTTGTAAACTCCCTGCCTCTATCTTTGAATTTATGTCCTCCTATTGATTTTTGTTGCCAAGATAAAAGGAGAGAAGTGAATGATGAAATGAGGTGTGGGAGAGCCCCTTTATATATCAAATTTTGCCTCCAAAAAAGCAGGGCTGACTTTCTAGGATGAGGAAAAAATAAACTAAAATTTGCCAAATCTAAAACATGAATTAAATGAAAAAAATCACAGATCCCTAGGGATATTGAAATTAATTTTGAAATTTCCCAATAATTAATGAAAAAAATTGCAAGGGGCTGGGAAAAGAGCTGGGCTATCTTGGAGGTGAAAGAAAAATTAATTTATTTGGCCCAATATAAGAAAATTTTGAAAATCTTATGGGGCTACAAGTTGTAATTTGGGATTTCCCCAAGAAAAATGATTTTATTGCATTTAATCACTACAACCTCACCAAAAAAAACAAAATTTGCAAGCCAATCATAATTCAAACAATTTCAAATTTTTATTTACCCATTTCCCACTTAGATTTTTTTAAAATCTTCCCTTGGCAATTTTAAATTTTTATTTAATTTCTATTTTTCACCACCAAAAATCTATAAGATTTTCCCAAAAATATCCAAATTCACAATTAAATTTTGAAAATGTTCAAGTTTTTCAATTTCATTAATTTTCAAAATTCATCCAAGTCCAAAATTTGCAATTTTATCCTACCAGATATCAAAATAAAATGTTCTCATCAAATTTCATTTGGCCTAAAGACAAAATCATCCATTTTAGGAAAACCAACATTTCACCCAAGGTGAAAACAAGCTATACCCTCCTTGGCATTCTGAAACATCGAAGGTGTAAAATTTTCATTTCAAAACCTCTGGATCGCCCAAAATTCACTAAGGCACCCAAATACCCAGATCTAGGAAAAGTGTCAAGGCTCGCTCAAAAATTGAGGGTCCCCAAATTCTTTGGGGCGATGGTGTGAAAACCTCACAACATCTAGCATCAACCCAAAGAAATTTTCCTGAACATTTCAAGAATAAAGTAACTTAGAACAAAGAACCTCAGGACGACCCACCTGAAAATCCACTTAAGGATGAGCAATCAACAAGGGAAAGAACTCTCAAGTTGAACCTAAGCACCTTGACCATAAGTTACTCACGTGTGTGCAAATGATTTATTCCCCACTTGACAAGAACTTGATAGTCTCTCAAATCCACTAGACTTAGCTATTATAATATCCTTACTTCAAAAGCATCTTGGATAGAGCCCCGCTACTAGATAGGCATCCATAGCCCCAATGGAGTTATTGTTGTGGCACTACAATCATAGTTCTACCTTTAGTGACCACTTAGTAGCATCGGTAGAGATGATTGCACACCCTTTAAAGCCAATTTTCATCTTTATTTTCACTTTGATATTGCCTTTCATCTCGCATTTATTTTCATTTTTGCACTTTTCTTTTTTCTCATGATATTTCTTCCTCTTTTCAATCTTTTATTTGGCTTGCAGGCAATGAAGCCCGCGGAGGGTTTGGAAGACCATAGTGGCACTGAAGCAGGTGTATGATTTTCACTAAGTCTATTTTCACTTTGAAACACCAAGAACTTAGAGCAATTAAGTGTGAGTATAATGTTGTAACCATGTCAAAGGTAACTCAAGAGTCCCTATTGAGCTTGACCCAAATTTAGTACAATTCCTACCATAGACCAATGACCAGGCACAACCTTCAATCCCCTAAACTTTGTCAAATGTATTCAAGAAATGAAAAGACAAACTCTAGGTTCTAACACCAAAAGTGTAAAAATCTACACACCTCATCCACAAGTGATAACATGGACCCCCTTTGCACTTGCAAAGCCCCAAAACCAAAACTACCCAACCGACTAAGAGAAGTTAAAAGATATCAAGTCAAATAACTTGATGAAAATTAAACTTGAGCTCCCTCAATCATCTACAATAACCAACTAAAAGGAAACTTACTCTAACCCACTGGAAAGAAACCTAGTCTAAACAACTGAAAGGAAACCTAATCTAAGCCAAACACGAAATAAAATTAAACTACTCTCCTGAACCAAATGGTCCAAGAAAAACCTACCCTAACTATGTACAAGACTCTAAAGGGATGACACTGACTAGACCGATATATACACTTGACCTAACATGGTTTCTCAGGATGTTCAAGAGTAACAAGGTTTGGGTGATAGTCCTCAATCTCGCAAACCCATCCTTGTAGTGTGAAAAAAAAATTGTTACCTCCAACTCAAACTCAAGAAAATTATCATGAAAAATCAATAATTGAGGTAACTCATAGGGTCTGTGATCAATCCAAATATAGATTTTGAGGATTGGTTAGATCCAAATATTTATCTCTAGAGATGATTGGACCAACTGTAGGGACAAGATTTCCCTCTGTGCTTCTGGCTCTACAAAACCAAGGAGGGTGCTCCTAATCCAGTAAAAATAATACTTATCTCACTAATCACTGACTATATTTAAATGTAATAGATGAATAATAAGAGAAACCTAAATGATGACCATTCATTCATAGATTTTTCACTATCACTAGGTGGTAATGTATTCTACAAATCATTGTAATTCAAATAATTTCGACAATTTTATGTTTAAAGATGGAAATATCAAAAGAGCCTTTTGATACACTGATATCTATGAGAAGAATTCCACTGTCGGCCAGTGTCTTATCCATTGGGCTACACCTCCACTGCAAGACTATTATACATGAACAAATATACTAAACTTTGAAAGATTTCTTGCCCTTTGAAAATACTAATCACCTCGTGGTGGATTTTATCAAAGGATTCCTAGATTCACACTACTTACTGGTGTATCCTTAAGAAAAACTTCAAAGAATTTATGTTATATTCAAAGCTTATTTAATAAGATCCTAGATCAGAACTGAGAAATATAAACATACACACAGAGATTATCCATGCAATGAATTGGAACAATTCATAACTCAAATAGAGATACTAAAGGAGAGATATAAATCTTGGATTTTATTCAAATGCTATATTATATCATGCTCACAAAATGCTTTACAATGCAACCTTCTGAAAATAACTTGAACTAGAAAATATTGTTCTTCTATAGAAATAATGTCTAAAATACAGTCTACGATATCCCAGACTCAAGTAACTTATCAGTCAAATTGATCAAGTTCTCGGTCCTTTTACATTGATCCTGGTAATCCTTTTATAGAATAAGGATTGTAAAAAAGCTTCAGATCCTCTTAGAAAAGACAAGAAAAGAGTCCTCACATAAGACAAAAAATGAAAATAAAAAATTTCTTGTTACAAAACTTTGAGATGGATCGTAAAGATGAGCGCCAAAATTTGGCAATAGCTTCCAAGGTTAGTTCAACATTTTCCAGGTGTTATATCCACACTTGCTTCTTTAGGGAGTTGGGGCAATGCCATCTGTTGCCTCCTCAGAGGATGTTTCTTCTTTTTTACTATCCTCTGAAAGTGACGCTACTTCCCAGGCTGAAAAGGTATCCTTAAAAGGCCAATTAAAAGCCAAAATCTCATCCCTCTTTGGCAGAATCTTGTTCCAACTAGTAACCAATTGATGAATTTTAGTTATCACCTTAGTAAAATGCACCCTGGCATCTTGCAACATTTCAATTGTTTGTACAAAAGGAAGAGTGTCTTTAGTGCTAATAATAGCATCAATCTTGACTGACACTCCATTCTCAATTTGTTCCAACGATTTTTCCCTCTCTTTTATGGTTCCATTTGCTCTAACAAGACCTGAGAATATCTGAAAATCATTCTGTAGGTATCTTACTCTTAAAAGAGTTTCCTTTCTCTTTACTTCTTCCCTAGATACTTCAAAATCAAGGAGAGATTTGATAATTTTATAAGTAATTGCCAATTGGGAGCACACAGTGCTATGATCTTTAATTGATTTAAGAAATGTCTTCAAAACAATTTCCCTAGGCACCCAGTCATCCAAAATTTTGCCCACGATGTCTTCTTCTTTTCTAAAAGAAAGCAAAATATCAGATAACTGCCCTACATGTTTATAAACTTCTCTAGGCTTTACATTCCTAACAAAGTGTTGAATGGTGTCCTTTAGTCTCTTTTCAGATTTATGTTGTTCTCTCTATTCTATATCTTCACTGCTTAGGGAAGGGGGAAGAGGAGACATGGGAAACTCAATAATGGGGCTTGAGGAGGAAGGACCAGTGGTAGAAGAAGGACATTGCAACTATTTTGGTGTCTAGATTGAGCTTTCCTCCCCCAACCTTTTCTTCAAATCTACAATTATTTTATCTTTCTCAAACAATCCTTGTTTCAAATCTCCATATGCCCTTAGCATTTCTTCAAATTTTCTTATGAGTTCCTCCTTCTCTTTTGCTTCCCTTTCTACCACCTTTTCTTCAAGGTGAGTTGTGGCTACCACCATACTTGATGCTTCTATTGCTGATGTGTCCAAAACCCTCTTGACTATGAGACCACTAGAGAGACTATCCTTAATTATCTACTTTCCTTTATTTTTCTCATCTCTCTTTAATGACCATATGACCAAAGCTTGATGGTCTTTACTAAAAGAAACTTGTTTGACAACCTATTCTACCTCTTCCTTGGTCTTGTACACAGGTGTAGTTTGTTTTCTAACTGCATCAAGGACTATTGCATCAGCTATGTCCCATTCAGGGAGGACAAGTACTCGTGCATTCTTTACTAATTCTCTCCCCTATTCTGGAGCAATCCCTTCAAATCTATCTTTCATCTCTTTCCTAATTTCATCTTCAATAGTTTTAAGATCCTTATCAAGATTCTCCTTATGCTTCTTCTCACAAGCTTCCTCAAATTTACTCATGTTCATTTTCCATAAAAATTGTAAAAAGGCCCAGGTCTTTATAAATGCATCATCAGCTAGAAATTCTTCACATGCCTATTTGATTATAGGGTCCAATTTTGTCCTTGTAATTTGTCCCGCTGTTAAGCCTAACTCAGGCTCCTTTGGTTGCTCTAGAATTCCCTCATTTATCTCATCTTGAGTCATGAATATTTGACCTTGAGATCCCATTTGTTGAACCTACTCTATGATCTCTTGATCATCTCTAATATTCAAGGGTGATTGTGAAGGAGAGTATTCTTCCTCTGAATCATGAGGCCTCTCTTCTATCCTTTGTTTCTTGGTGGGAGGTGAAAAATCAAGGATGTCTTCACCTAGCTAGTCTCATGGTACATCTATAATTTCTTCAACCTCCTTTTGCCTCTCCACCTACTTTGATGTAGAAGGGAGATCTTCTCTTTTCTTTTGCTACTTCTTGAAATCAAATTCAGGAATTATTACACCGTAACCAGCCCTCTCTTGCAACATATATTTTCCAGGAGGCAACACCTTTGCAAATGCACCTTTTCCCAATAATGATTTAGCCTTCTTAGGGTTGTCCTCCATGGCCTTTTTCTTCTTCTCCTCTAGAGTCTTAAAAATTTCTTGAAAATAGTTCATGAGAGTATCCATCCTCTTTCCCATAGGATTTATACTACCTATAGGATCATATTTGGGGTCAAACTGTCAGACAAAATCCCATGTTTTCTTGTACACTAACCACTTTTCCTTTTTGACTACTTGGTCTTGCAACCCTGGGGTATTTCTAATAATATCTTCAAGAAAATTAAAAATGTGGTTTATTGCTAAGCATCTGACCCTTTTCTAAATAATTCATTGTAGAAACCCTCTGGGTCTATCATCCAGGCAATTGTGGTTGTCAAATGATATGGATCCAAAATTTAATGCACATGAAGCCACCCACCCTTTGTGATTATAAATTGGTGAGCAATGGTAATGTTTGATAACAAAGTTACTCTACCTTTAGCAACACTATTATTCTCAATATCACCTAATTGTCTGAAGAATTCTACAATGCCAATCTTGATGGGAACTTGGAAAGGAAAAATAAAAGGAGTCCCCTTGAAACCATATAATCTAATAATAGTTGAATGGGGATAGAAAATAAAATCACCCCAATTGTGCACTATGTTGAGGTCCTTTGCAAATTGTTGTGGTCTAACAATTTTGGCCAAGGTGACTAGGACTCTAGGGCTATCATGAACAAAGAATATTCTCAATCTTGCTGCAAAACATTTGTTAAACCATATATAACTACTATCCTTTCTATCCCATGTCATATTTGAATTCCATAGCTGAACATGAATGTCCTCTCCACCTCTTTGTTTGGATAATTCCATTTCTTTTGCAAAATAATCAGCACCCTTGAACAAAAACATGTACATCATAAAAGAGTACCAGCAAAAGGGTTTATCAACTTTATTCTTTTGAATCCCTATTAGTCCATCATGGATTAAGTCAGCAATGAAGGGGGCATAATCAAAAGTAATTGACAGATGCAGATGTAATATTTGGATCACCATATACATCAGGTGCTCTAGCATTTTCTCATTAGCATCTTCCCCAAAAACCTGACATAATGACCAATAGGCACCTCTTGCCAGTACATCAAAATACTCTATTTTGAATGGCTCCTGAGCACCTAGTCCTGTAACAATCATCTTTCCAATTTGAGTACAAAAATCTTTTATAGGACCAATTCTAAGGAGATGTCTCTATGCATCATACACCTCTCTTAATTCTTTAAAATCAATTGGTTCCAGATTAGGTGAGGGGTCACTTAGTCTAAAAACTATTCTGATTTCCTCAATAGAGATTGTCAATAGCTTTTTCCCTCTAACACCCCTAATATCTTTAGTAATGGGGTCATATTTTTTTCCAACTTCAATCATCAGGTCTGCATCTAAGAAGACACTGGGTACCACAAGCTTGCCTACATCATTTTCCCATACATTACAGGTGGGAACAGGGGTATTTCTTTGGCTGAAACCTACTGTAAACAATGTTAGCCCAATGAAGTTAGAAGTGCCACTCACATTGAGAAAACCAATCTTAGCATCCCTGATATAATTTCCTATATCATACAATCCATCCGCCACTTTTACCCTAGGATCCTTTGGCGTTAGTTGTTTGACCTCTACCAAATTTACTGTTGAGCTAGGAAAAATTTGTAATAAGTCCACATGCAGACCCCTCTTAAGATAATCGGTTTCACCAAAAAGCTCTTTCCTAGGTGGCATTTCTAGGGCTTATAGCTTACATATATTGGGCACAAAAGAACACAGTAGCAAAACAATACTTCTTAACAAAACAAGTAAGTGTAGGAAGAACCAACCTTTTCTTCAAAATCCCTAAGAAAACAACAATCGGTTTCTACAATTCTGCTCGCCAAGCGCTCTGCAAATTTTTATCTCCTTGTGGCTTTTCGAGGAAGCATAGATTTTGACATACTCATAATCGATCCACAATTATTTTAGTAATTTACTTCACATGATGTTGCCATTAATTTTCCAGGAAATGAACTGTCACTTGTTTGAACCTTTCACCCACTTCTTCAATTTAAATTTTGATCATTGATTTTCACTTGGCAAATAATCCAACAGTTTGTCGCATGATCACATAGCTTGAAAGAAGCTCATGTGACCATACGACAAGCCGTCATGTCAATTCCTTCATTGGTGAAAAATCCCTTATAACTTTTACTTTTAAAACAAAATGTTAGTCACATGATCACATAGCTTTAAAAAAGCTCATGCGACCATACAAAAAACCATTAGCATTCACCCACCATCATCTATTCCTTAAGTCGCTAGTCCCACTTTACCTTTGTTAGTAAAGACAATCCATGCTTGCAATAGCTGGAAAGTTGTCATGTAATTTCTTTCTTTCCGAGCACTGGTGTTTGCTGACATCCTCCACATCAGAAAGTATTATCAACCAATCAAGAAAAACCATATGCAAAAGTTGACATTGGTCCCACTATTTTTAACCAATGAGAAACTACCAGTCATGTACACCTGTCCATGGTCCCACCCGAGAATTACACTTAGCTTGATGCAAGACTGAAGGTTAGTTGCATGATCGCATAGACCTCTAAGATTCTATGCGATTATACGACAACCATCGAATCTTCCCTTCATTTCTTTCATCTTTGAAGATTCTTTTGACACTAGTCCCACTTTGTTTCCGCATTAAGCTTTACTGTAAGATCAACCTTTAGTCACATGATCGCATAGGTCTATAAGATTCCTTGCGACTATACAACCTCTATTAGATCTTCTTTAAAGATACCAAGCTGAATGAAAGCTGAAACATTAGAATATAAAGTATTTAGGACTTAGGATATATTATAGCCACCAGACTTAGGAAAAATTAAAAGTGCTAGTCACTGAGACTTAGGAAAACTTTACGCATGTGCACTTTTGAGATTTTAAGTGATTCAAAAAGGTAACGCTCAAATAGATTTAAAACAAAGTGACCTAGGGCTTATTTTTTGAAAATGGCATATATTTAGGGTTTTTCTTAGGTTTAACTCTTAATCAGGGCTCACTAGATACTAAGGAAGAATAGATAATTTTGCAGGATATTTTATGGGTTTTTTATAGAAAAATTATCATACTTTCATGAACATTTATACACACTTCAAATTTATAAAAAAATCACAAGACTCATGTACTACAAATTTAAAGTGCCAACAGTGGTTCTGTCTGGGGATGTATGCCTCTTGCAAGCATAACAAGAATTCAGAATCTCTGGGATAAGCAAACCATCTACCGAAACAAAACAACTAACCTACTCACACAACTAGAAAACAAACACACAACTGGGAAAGGGAAACTAACTACCATTCATGGATAATGAGAGTACTTTAAGAAAAGTACAACTTGAGGAATTGTCCATGAACTAGAAATTCCATTTCATTTCCAATCAAGTCCTTTAGAATGTATGAATCAGGTCCCCATGTTTGACTGATCAAATATGGTCCCAACCAAATAGGGTCAAATTTGTTGTGTTTACCCTTGTCTTCAGGCCTGTCATTCCACATCAAGACCAAATCATTATCTTGAAAAATTCTGACTGTAATTTTTCTATCATAAAAATCCTTATACCTGAGCTAAGATCTCAAATTTGTATCATGTGCTTCCCTCCTTGATTCATCTAGTTGTTTTAGGTCCTGTAATCTGATCTTAATTTCATCATCTTGATCATCATCATACAGCTAGATGAACTTGTACATTTGCAACAATTGATTTTGTGGTAACCTAGCATGGATACCATATACTAAATCAAAAGGAGCACATCCTATAGCCTTCTTGATTGTGACTCTATCAACCCATAGAGCTAGCTATAGTTTTGAATCCCATGCCTTCTTGTTTGCATCTAAGACTCTCTTCAAAAATTTTATTAAGATTTTGTTACTTGATTCAGCCTGACCATTTCCTTGAGGATGGTAGGGAGCAGAGTATGAAATCTTTATACCATATTGCAAACAAAAGCTAACAAATTCTTTAGATCTGAAACACAAAGCATTGTCAACAACTAAAACTTCAGGGCATCTAAACCTTATCAGCAAATTTTGCATCAGGAAATCAATAACCACTTTACTAGTTGCTTTTTTAGTGGGAATAGCTTCCACCCACTTTGTAAAGTAATCAGTTGCAACCAATATATAGGAATGTCCTCCACTAGATTTGTTTGGGATCTCTCCTATGAAATCCATACCCCACTTTTGAAAAGGGGTTTCCATAGTCACAGGACTCAGAGGCAAATTTCCATTGAATTTCAATTTTCCTAAAAATCTCTAACAAGCATCACATTTTTTGACAAAAGAATGTGCATCCTTGAAAATACTAGGCCACCAAAAACCAGACCTTAGTATCTTATGTATAGTGGTTTTAGCGATGTAATGGCCACCACACACACCTTCATGCATTGCTTGCAACAAATCATTAGCCTTTTGAGGGTCAACACATTTCAGCAAAACACCCTCATTACTCCTCCACCATAATTCTCCTTTAATGATCACATATTTTAGAGCATGTAATTTAACAGTCCTCCTTTTGTGGTCTTCCATATTAGAAGGAAGTAAAATATTTTGTAAGTATCCAATGACATTCTTGTACCATTCACAACAATCTAAATCATAAATGTATGGCCTTTGTTCTTCTTCAAGAGTGTTGATGTGATTAGCATCCAAATTTCTTTGGGCCATAAGTTTTTCTAACCCCAATCCTCTTACTAGTTTGGTGATTTGGATATCAACATTAAATTCTTGGATTCTATTTATCCACATGCACCTTCTCCTTGAAACTTCTTGTTGAACCAAGATGTCTTTTACAGCAGCACTGGGCACATATGAAACTACAGTTGCTCCTACCAAGTAACATCTGAAATTTTTGATAGCTTTGACCAATGCATAGGCCTGTTTCTCATTTATATCATACTTTAACTCAGCTGCCTGCAATGATTTACTAAAAAAGGAAATGGGCTACTCAAAACCCTCTGAGTTCTTCTGTAACAATACTGCAGCTATAGTATGATAGGAAGCAAATGAAAAGATTTGGATAGGCTTATTGAAATCTGGTGATCTTAATACAGGGGCACTTTTAATAGCCATCTTGATATCAAAAAAGCTTGCTTGGCCTCATTACTCCATTCCACCTTTGCATTCTTCTTTAGCATTTTAGAGATGGGAACACTGATTTTAGCAAAGTTTGTAACAAACCTTCTGACAAAATTTATTTGTCCAAAGAAAGATTGGATGCCTTTTACATTTTTTGACAATGGTACCTTGTCTATTGTTGCTACTCTCTTAGGGTCAATCTTGACTCCATCTTTAGATACAATATGTCCCAAAAGCTTACCCTTTGTTACTCCAAAGGAACACTTCCTTGGGTTAAGGGAGATCCCATATTCTAGAGCTCTTACAAAGATTTTTTCCAAGTGACCACAATGCTGGTCCTTCTTTTCTGAATAAGCTGTCAAATCATCCTGATAAACAACAAGAAATTTTTTTATGAAATCTGCAAAGGCTACATCCATGGCTCTTTGAAAGGTAGCCCTAGCATTAGTTAAACCAAAAGGCATCCTAACATACACATAAGTAGCCCATGGAGTAGTGAATGTAGTTTTGAACTATTCTGATTCTTTGACAACTACTTGATTGTAACCTAAAAAACCATCCATCATGGACATTAATTCAGATCCAGTAACCCTTTGTAACATGACTTCCATGTTTGGTAAACCATAATTGTCCTTCAAAGAATTTATGTTTAGATTTCTAAAGTCTACACACAACCTAATGTCTCCATTCTTTTTTCTTATAGGGACAAGATTAGAAACCCGTGTTGAATGCCTAATAGGTTGAATGATGCTTGCATCACTCATCTTTTTTAACTCATTCTGCATTTTTGGTGCCAAAGTAGGATTGACAGGTCTTAACTTTTGTCTAAAAGGTTTAGTATTTTCCTTCAAAGGAATTTCATGTTGGAACAAGTCTTCTCTATATGCCTTTAAATCATCATAAGACCAAGCAAAGACATGTCTATACTTTATAACAAGACCTATCAGAGACTTTTTTATTTTAGGAGTCAGGCTTCCCCCAATATATACATTTTTTTGGGCTTCCTTTGTTCCTAAATTTATCTCCTCTACACCCTTAGGCTTTCTTAAAAGCTTTTCCTGGGAAGAGCTATCATGGCTATCAAATGCTCTTTCCAACACTACCAAACCCTTTGGGACTTTATTTGTTTTCAACTACAAGATCTCCTTGCCAAGGAGAGAGTTCTTATTATCCAATGTTTCTACATACTCACCAAAATTTATCTCTTTATCTCCAAAACTTGCATCATAATGAAAAAATCTTAAAACATCTAAATCATCATTAAAAACCTGCCAATTTTCATAATTATCTGGTATGGATGGCCTAGTTTGAATCTCAATCATAGATATCCCTACAAAAGTGATATCCTCTGGTCTTAATGCAATGTTAGCCAATAAATCAGCCATTCTATTATGGCCTCTGTCCATCCAATCAATACAGAAAGCATCAAACTATTCTATCTCATCCCAAACAACATTCCTATATTGTTTTAACCTTTGGTTTCTTGAGACATATTTGGATCTAATCTGAGATACAACTAATTCTAAATCTCTAATAACTCTGAGATTTTTGATCTTGTGCTTTGAGGCTAATCTTAATCCTATTAGTAAAGCCTCATACTTTGTAGTATTATTTGTAAAAGCAAATGATAGGGTGAAGGAAAATTTAAAAGTTTTTTCAGTAGGGGAAATCAACAACACACCTGCACTAGATCCCTCTTTAGAGCAAGCACCATCAAAGTACATGGTCCAAAGATCATTTTTATTTGTTACATTTCTTTCCTCCTGAGTTATCAGAGAAGGTTCATCTTCATTATCATTACTCTGTACTTGAAAGGAATTTATGTCAGTAGCCAGAAAACAATTCATGTTATTATCACTAGCTTCTTCCTCAATCATGTGAGGAGTTCTAACTTCCCTAAGTACCTTAATGCTCTTACCAGTGACATTAAAAGTAGCATAAGATAAATCACACTAGATGCTACCTCCCATTGTAGCACTCCATTTTCTTGATAACAACATTCCATATTGTGGAGGAATATCCACAACCAAAACACTCATAGTTAGTTGTTTCTCAGGATAAGCAGCAAGCCTATAAGGTAAGGCTTTTATTGTTCCAATTACTAGTACCTCCCTAGAGTCCATTTTATGGCATCTCCCATGAGGAGTATCAAGCTTTAATCCCATTGATCTCATAATTTCAGTAGGTATGACAGTATTTGAGGCTGCTGAGTCAATCATGCAATTTTTCAACATTTTATCATTTATGACTAATGTCAGGAAAAAAGGATCAACAACTCCCATAGAGGTGTTTACAACATTAGTGTCCAAATAGATCTAAGGAATTTTTGAAATAATTTCTTTAGTGTCCTTTTTAGTTGGACCTTGATCCTTCATTCTAGTATTTACTATTTCCTGGATGTCTGTGGTTTGAACACCATTTATCCATCTGAGGGCTTTCTCTTTGTGTTCATTTACCCTCATCATCTCCAATAAAGGCACTTTTACTATGATTTGAGATAACAGCTGATTCATGTCAGTAGGTGCATAATTTAAAATAGATAAGTCTTGTTGGCATTAAGTAGGATTGCCACTAGTGACAACACTTATTTGCATCCTTAGTGCAAACCGAGAAGAACAGTGCAAACCAAACAGAACAGTGCAAACTGAGTAGAACAGTGCAAACTGAGAAGAACAGTGCAAACTGAGTAGGACAGTGCAAACTGAGAAGAATAATGCAAACCGAGCAGGACAATGCAAACCGAGTAGGATAGTGCAAACCGAGTAGAACATTGCAAACCAAGCAGAACAATGCAAACTGAGTAGAACAGTGCAAACCGAGCAGGACAGTGCAAACCGAGCAGGACAGTGTAAACTGAGTAACATTATCTCTACCGAGTCACAAGTATTTACCAAGTTTGAAACTTACCAACTGGTTAGTATGAACCGTGCCTTCACTTCTACCAAGTGCATGATGATGCCGAGTAATGCAGTGGATGCCGAGTATCAGAAAGTCACCGAATTAGTTTGCAGGAATTGTGTAACCATACTTGGGCCGACTTAGTAGTACTTATGTTTATTTTTCAAGCCGACTTTGTAATTGTAATTAATTGTTTAGACTTGTATATAAACAATGTTGTACAAATACCAAGTAGTATGAATGTGGAACAAAAAATAGAGAAGTATGAAAAAGAGAGAAAGGTAGAGATAAGTGAATTACAAAGGGCTACAGCAGTATAAGAAGTAGCAAAGATCTATCCATCACAGAAGGTGATCAGTACATCAGCGAATCTCATTCAGCAATCCAGTTGCAAAGTAAGAGATCTACTGCTTCATCCTAACAGGTGAATTAGCTTGAAATCCTTTAACTGGGTAGACTTAACAGTCTTTGTAAAATCTCTTAACCGAGTGCGTACTTCATTGTATGTTTGTAAAACCTCTAACAAGGTGGACCTAGCAGTCCTTATTGCTCCTAGTAGGGCAGATCATCAGAAGTGATCAATGTAAGCGTTAACCGGCCAACTTTATACTATAGTATTAAAGCTTTGTGGGTTTCATCCCCACCCTAGTTTTACTTTCTTTTGGAAGGTTTCTGGGTAACCAAATCTATGTGTCATTGTTGTGAATTCTTTTAAGTTTCATGCTTTCTATATGCAAAAGGATAAAGTGAACTATATGTTAATACATCTGATATTGAAAGAAAATTTTGAAGTTACTGATTCAGCACTCCCCTCTCAGTAACTTGGTTAATTCTTGAATATTTCCAACAACAATTAGTATCAGAGCTGTATTGGTTCTCAAGATAAAGCTTAACTAGCTTGAGCAAAGATCCAGGACAATGGAGGTATTCAAACTGAACAAGGTGATTGAAAATGAAAAGCTAGATCTGGAAATGGCCATAGCTAAACTTAAAGAAGCAAAAGAACATCTTTCCCAATCCCTAAGAAGAAGGAAGGAACTTGCAAATCAGATGAATGATCATAATTACATTGAAGAAAAGATTGAAGATCTTTTTCCCTCAAATAGCTCAGATGAAGCAAACAATGTTGTCAAAGAACTCCTAGAAAAGAATGGGTCTCTATAGGAAGAAGTGAGAAAATTAAAAAGAGAACAAGAACTACACTCAACAAGATTTTGTGAGATCTTAGAACAAAGAAACAAGTTGAAAGATGAATTAGATGGAAGGAAAAATGAAGTCCAAAATAAAACCCTTTAGCTAGAAAACCTAATTGATCAGATCTCCCATACAAATGAGGAAATTCTGACTCTAAGATCAGAAATAGAAAGCACAAGAGAAGAACTAAGATCTAAAAAGAAAATCAATCTAAGATTGGTGGATGACCTAAACACCGAAAAACAAATCAATGAAAGAATGCTAAAAAGCCAAGAAGACTTAAATCAGCTATATGATCGAAATCTTCATAGGCAAAAAGGAAAAGAAAGACTTGGATACAAAGGAGAAGGTGAATCTTCTAAGTAAGGTACTCAAAGGAATCAAAAACCTACTTGTAATCATTGTGGCAAAATAGGACATACTTCAAATAAATGTTGGAGCAATGAAAAAGTAGAATTCAATGGAAAATGCTACAACTGCAATCAGCATGGTCACAAAGCAAATGAATGTAGGGAAAAACCGAGATTCAAAGGTAATTGTCACAAATGCAACAAACAAGGTCACAAGGCATCCGAGTGCAGATCCAAAACATTCAATCCAGCAGAACAAATTATGAAAGAAATGTTTGGATGGGATTACAACACCTGGTGTAGATGTCATTACTATGGAGAATATGGACACATTGGCATGAACTACATAAAATATCATCTAAGGAAAAGAGATACTACCATAAGATGTTTTAAATGCACTAAACTCGATCATATAGCCAAAAACTGCATGAATGCTAGTGAAGTTGAAGATGGAAAGAAGAATGAAGCAACTAAGGTTAGGAAATAGATGAGACAATAGTGGATTCCTAAATCTACCAAGCAATCCAGTCCAAGTAATGGAATGGGTGGCTCTACCGACTCAAACTAAATTCCTAAGAAAGCACTGGAACTGTATTCTCATAGACAAATTCAAGCAGTTCCAGAACTGAATTAAAAGAAAGATCTAAATCGGCATACAAGATGCAATAAGATCACAGGAAGGTCGGTATCAGTTTTCACCAAGCAAGGTCAGGAGCGATCTAATATGATTACCGAGTGAGGTCAGAGCAATATGAATTCTCAAGTTCACCGAGTTGCAAAGTCTTTACTGAGCAATTAATTCATAGTGGGTGACAGTCTATCGGAATTCATACCCTAATTTCTGCTAAGCATTAATGACAGAGTTGTAAACAAAAGGCAAGAAATGAAACTCATTCTTCATCGTGAACTTTAGCATTTTGAGAGCAGAAAATTTCCAGAGCAATCAAGTGATTCAAATACTTTTGCGAAAAGAATTCTCTGTGAGCTACCATGGCATCATCCAGTGCTTCAGCGAAGAAAGGATCAGAAATGATAATCAAAGGGGAATGGAGAGCACCAGATTTCAACTTCGTGCCTGCAATTGCAGCAGCCCTAGACCCGAACGGAGCTCAATCTCAGATTCCTCCTAAGGTACTACTTGTTAACGATATTCGCAATCATTTCAATTGTGCAATTCAAGAGATGGGAAACCTAGAGCTAGATATTGTGCATGAGGAACTGTGTGCGAATGGTGTTCTAAAACCAGAGCACAAACATTTGGAAGACAAGGGATTAGTTCACATTACACATTTACCTCAAAACTTTCGGGAGAAATGGGTTAGATACATTCTCAGCCGTGTACATGAAGGCAAGATTTGGCTTGAGCAACCCATAGAGATCACTAAGAAGATGATTCACCAAATCACCGGTCTTCCCATGTTAAACAAAGTTAAATCTACCAAAACCCTAGGTTGGCCGGAATTGGAGAAGAAAACCCTAGCTGAGTGGGATGGTAGAGGCATGAAAGTAAGCAGCATTACTGATGCTGAACTGAAGTTTGGAACACACATCAATGCTCATAAAATATACAGTTCAAGTCAACAGAATAGTGTTTCCTATGAAGCCATAGACCTAGCATACAAAGTGGTAAAGAATAATTTATCATTTGACCTTGCAGATTTGTTGTTAAAATAGTTTAACAAGAACATGGAAAGCATTCAAACTTCCAAAAACAATCCATGTAAGTTTGGATCTCTACTGGTCTGTTTATTTTTCTATGTTCAGAAATTCTTCCCTTCCAAAGGAAAAGTAGTATGGAGAAAGGATGTGCCAATTCTTTATGAGATAAATGAATATATTTCAAAAATGGGTGAAAATTTTGAGAACATCATGGATAGTTATTTTGAGTCTTTCAAGGAGAAAATGAACGACAGATTCTGGATTCCATAGAAGTTGGTGGAGGATTATAAGGATGATATTTGTTTTATGGTGGACTGTGACAGAGTATACATTCAAGTAGCTAAACCAAGGATTGTACATGTGAAACCTCTTCCTTATGAGGTAAACATTGATGAAACAAAGAATATCATTGAAGCCCTCCTTAATCAGCCTGTTAATCCAAAAGCTCCATATTTTGGGACATATGAAGAAGCAAAAGTGAGAATTGAATTAAGTATAAAGCTTCCACAGGTAGTAAATAAAGGAAAAAAGAGGATAGCCAAAATGCAAATGCTAATTGAGGACAGAGGAGAAGACATTGAAGAAGAAGAGAAAAAGGATGAGAAAATAGAGGAACCAGAACTTGCAAAGAAGAAAGGAAAGGTATTCATTACCAGGGTACCTAAGCCTCCCACTGCTGTATTTACAAGGAGAAGTGCAAGGGGTAAGGCAGACAAAAAGGACAAACATATAATATTCAAAAAGCCTCCTCTAACCCTTCAAGAGAAGATCAAACTTTTGAGAGAAAGATCAGGATCTGGAGTAAGTAATATAAAATCTTTAAAATATGAAACAAGATCGGAAACAGAACAAAAGGAGATTGAAGATGTTGTCATTGAAAAGATGGGATAGTGGAAATACTCTCTTGATGAAATAGCCCAACAGATTCTAGGAGCTTTATTAGATCAAATAAAAATGAGATGGGCCAATGCAAGGAAAAATGTAAAAGACATATTTGATCAAACCCTGAAACAGTTGATGCCGAACCTGAAAAAATGATGAAATAAAGAAGGCATTGAAGGAGAATGAAAATAAGATGACATTAAAGCTCAATACTTGTTTAATTCTGATTAACAATATTGAATCAGTTGTGAAGAGTGCAAATGCCACATGGAAGAACATATACCATCTTCACCAACCGAGTACTGAATCAGTTATAATAAAAGACATTGAAGATGACAGTGATGAACATGAAGAAGCCACTGAGGTAGATGATACCGTGAGGATAGCGGCAGAAGTCATTGCATCACTTCCTACCTCTCCAGCAAAAGTTGCTACATCTAGCCCGGAGACATCTTCAAGCATGGTTGTGACAACTTCAACATTTGTCCAATCACCTATAGCAACAATAGAAGTAACTACCATTTCTTCTACCGAGTTGCAGTCTCCTATTTCATCAAGTTTTCCAATAGTAAGTATTCCAGTTTTTGATTCTACAAGTGTAAATACTTCAAGTTCTCCAGTAGATAGTATACCATTCTCTATAGCCAGTCCTACTATGTCTACTATCACTACTACTAAGGCATTAAGTATAGATAAGCCTAAGGCTCAACCGAGTATCAGATTTTTGGGCAAGAATATAGTAGAGGATATAGACCTAGATGAGGAAATAGAGATTCCAACATTGGATTTTGCAAATCTATCAGTAGATCAAATGAAAAATATAGGTGAAATCCTCCAAAGGAAAGCGAAGCAAAAGAAGCTTAAAGAGGAGAGAGACAAGGAATATAAAATCATTAAGGATGCTAAGGACATTTTGTCAAAAGCATTAGGTATTAAAGTAGACTCCTCTCAACATGTTTTGTTACAATTAGCAGAAGCAGTAAATAAGTACAATGAGGATTCATCTGGGATAGACAAGTTAGTTGAAAAAGCTGAGAAGACATTCAACAATAAAGTGCTTGAGCACAGTGCTCAGCACATAACTATTAATCAAGTAGAATTATCTTTAGTTTTGACAAACATTGAATCTTCCTATTCGAATGTTACCTCTCTTTTGGCCAAACTATGCAATGTTGCTGAGTTCACCAAGGATGTCAAGGATAAAATGAATAAAATTGATGAGGATTTGAAGATTAGCATACAGAAGCTGCAACTTGAACCAAGTTCAAACTCTACTCATCACATGAAAATCTCATTCCTATCAAATATGCAGTCAGAACTACTGTAAGAAGACACAAGGATCCGGTCCACACTGCTAGACATTCAGAACATGATCCTTCCCATCATGAATACAATGTATAAGCATGTTGAACATTCCAAAACATTAATTCATGACAATCAGTTCTCAATAGCAGATCACATGATTGCACTCTCTGCAGAAGTCCAAATTGCAATCCAAACATGCAAGATTCTACAAGAAAATTGGGACAGAACCCTGGCACTGATAATGAAGGTACATTCTATTTTTCTATCAAATTTTGGATTCTCCCTGTAAAACACTTGTATATACACCTTTGGCATTATCGTCAAAAAGGGGGAGATATGTATAGAAGAAAAATTTAGTGCATTGAAAGGGGGAGATAATTTATAAAGCCCTATGACAAAGACAAATTTTGAAAAATCAAAATAAATCTCAGCATGGTTCATGTATATAAGTTTTGGGCAATAAGTGTTTTTTCACTAATGCCAAAGGGGGAGATTGTTGGCATTAAGTAGGATTGCCACTAGTGACAACACTTATTTGCATCCTCAGTGCAAACCGAGCAGAACAGTGCAAACCAAGCAGAACAGTGCAAACTGAGCAGAACAGTGCAAACTGAGCAGAATAGTGCAAACTGAGAAGAATAGTGCAAACCAAGTAGAATAGTGCAAACTGAGCAGGCCAATGCAAACCGAGTAGGATAGTGCAAACCGAGTAGAAGAGTGCAAATCGAGCAGAACAGTGCAAACCGAGTAGAATAGTGCAAACCGAGCAGGACAGTGCAAAATGAGCAAGACAGTGTAAACTGAGTAACATTATGTCTACCGAGTCACAAGTATTTACCGAGTTTGAAACTTATCAAGTGGTTAGTATGAACCATGCCTTCACTTCTACCGAGTGCATGATGATGCCGAGTAATGCAGTGGACGCCAAGTATTAGAAAGTCACCGAGTTAGTTTGCAGGAACCGTGTAACCATACTTGGGCTGACTTAGTAGCACTTATGTTTATTTGTCAAGCCAACTTTGTAATTGTAATTAATTTTTTAGACTTGTATATAAACAATGTTGTACAAATACCAAGTAGTATGAATGTGGAACAAAAAATAGAGAAGTATGAAAAAGAGAGAAAGGCAGAGATAAGTTAATTACAAAGGCCTACAGTAGTATAAGAAGCAGCAAAGATCTATCCATCACAGAAGGTGATCAGTACATCAGTGAATCTCATTTAGCAATCTAGTTGCAAAGTAAGAGATCTATTGTTTCATCCTAACAGGTGAATCAGCTTGAAATCCTTTAACTGGGTAGACTTAACAGTCTTTGTAAAATCTCTTAACCGAGTGCATACTTCATTGTATGTTTGTAAAACCTCTAACAAGGTGGACCTAGCAGTCCTTATTGCTCCTAGCAGGGCAGATCATCAGAAGTGATCAATGTAAGCCTTAACCGGCCAACTTTATACTATAGTATTAAAGCTTTGTGGGTTTCATCCCCACCCTAGTTTTACTTTCTTTTGGAAGGTTTTTGGGTAACCAAATCTATGTGTCATTGTTGTGAATGCTTTTAAGTTTCATGCTTTCTATATGCAAAAGGATAAAGTGAACTATATGTTAATACATCTAATATTGAAATAAAATTTTGAAGTTACTGATTCACCCCTCCCCTCTCAGTAACTTGGTTAATTCTTGAATATTTCCAACAACAAAGTCTATCTTTCCTTTTGGGGTATCCTTGACTTCAGGTTGGGTGGCTATATCCAATTGTTCCTTATCCTTTGATTTATTTTCAGGTTGGGAATTTGGGGTAGTAACCATTGGAGTTTTAGCCTTGATCTTAAAAACCTTGATTGGTTCAGCAGGCTTTTCAGTGCCCTTTTTCTTTAATTTCTTGGCATCATCAGCAACCTTATTTTTTGTGGCAGACTGCTTTGCATCTTCTTTATCCCTTTTAATAAAAACACCTGTTGGTTTACCAAATGTTTTGTCAAAAATCCTATTTCTAAGGACATAATTACTCTTGGCCTGTGTCACCATATCAATAGTGATCTAGGCTATCTCTTCATCAGAGGGTCTTCTTAATACAACAGGTTCTTCAACTTGTTCAGAGTTGTTATTTATATCTTCAGTTTCTTCCTCTTCTTCATCGGAAAAAACTTGTTGATGGTAAGCCTCTCCTTTGTTTTGAGAATGATTTACGTCTTGATTTTCATTTTCTTCATCAGATTCAACCTCTTCAAAAAATTTAGCAAAGGTCATTCCACAACCTCTGTCATCATATGATTCATCTTCCTCCTCTTCTTGTTCAATACTTTCAGACATATTCTAAGAAATCACACAGTAATCTAAATCATGAGGGGATTGGCACATAGTGCACCATGGAATTTCACCAATCATATTGACTAAATGCTTTTGCAAAGGGTCAGGGGTTCTATCATTTGGCCTCATATCCTTCTTTTCTGGGATAGTAGGCTTTCCATCCTTCCACTGTGTATTGTAAGGATAGTTCTGCATCCTAGGTTTCCTATTGAAATTATTTGGAGGAGGTCTATCATTTCCCTGAAACTTATTTTTACTTTCCCCTAGTTTCAGATCCTTTAAGGCATTAAGGATCTGCTTGAGGTTATCATCTTCCCTAGGTTTTACATTTGCAAGTTTATCAACTTCATCCTTTCCAAACCTAGAGGTTTTAGGATCCTCTCTTCTTCCTAGTTTTCCAGATACCCTCCTATTGCTCTCAATGTTTACCACAAATCTTTGAGCTTCTCTGATAGTCCTAGGGTTCTTATCCCTAAGAAGATATCCCATCTTGGCATCAAAAGCATTCAAATATGTTGCTAGACATACCTTTTCATCCAATCTCATGACTTGGAAGAGTTTATGCATTGCCTTTTGAAACCTCACATTGAATTTTAGGACTTCCTCATTATGGTTTTTCTTTATATTGTTAAATTCATTTAACATAAAACCCTCATTAGTCTTATCACCATACTAATCTTTAAAACAATTTATAAAATCATCCCAAGAACCAATACAATCATAAGGAATCCCTCTGAACCAGTCTCTTGCATCTTCAGTTAAAGATTGAATAAACAATTTCATGATGACATCTTCATATTCTATTTCATAGTCATCAATCATATAAATAAAGTTCTTTAGATGCTCTTCATAGGAAACAACATTATTTCCAGTAAACTTAGGTAATTTCTCTCTAATATTTGTAGGAATCAAATTAGGATAACCAGCAATATTGTTAAAGAGAAGTTGTCTGTACCTTTCAATGTGAATTGATCCTCTTTGTAATGAAGCATTTTTTTGAGAGGTGGAAGCTTTGTTATTTTCTGCATTAGAAACATTTGCAGTAGTCACTGGTGTGACAATGGCACCCTGGGTAGTAGAATTTCCAACATTAACATTAGATGTCATCACAGGGTTATTTGGAATTGAAGGAGTAAAAGACTGTCGAAGAAAATCAATGTTCTTTTTCATTTACAAAGTGGTAGCCTCAATTTTTGCCTTCTCTAATTCTTTAGCAATAACCTCTTGTTCTCTTCTAGCCCTTTCTAAATCATTTTCCAATTTGGACAAAGGATCTATTGGGATCTTTTCATTTGTGGTGCCATTTATTGTGATTCCTATTGAAATCTATTTTCCTTTATCCCTAGGCTTCCTAACTTTAGCAATGGGTCAGAGAATGGGCTGTTCCCCAACTTCCTTGGGGGCTTCTACAAAGTTTATGGCCTTTAAAGTCATCAACTATCTTTTGAGCTTATCTACCCTAATTTGGGCCTATCTTGTTTTAGTTTCTTTTTCCATTTCCCTCTCCTTCCTAATTGCAATTTGTTCTTGGATATCTTTCTCTAAATTATAGATTTCTTCAAAAATATCCTCTAAATTTGGAAGAGTAGTATCAGAAGGTGAACTTTTAGACTCAACATCTCTTTGCTAATTTCTAGGATTTTTAGGACTCTCAGAAGGAGGTCCCCGGGTTGGATCATTTCTCCCTTCCAAGCCCCTACTCTTACTTCTTGACCTCTTGATTTCCTTTTGAGGTTCTACATCTGGGTTCATCTTCCTATGATGTATTTCATCATCCTTATGAGAATAAAAATCCTCATATGCTCCTAAACCCAGATCAATTGCCTCCTCATACTCAGAGGCATTTTCTTCCTGGTCATGAGTGAATTGGTGATTCATTTTCATATTTTTCTTTTGTCTCCATGCCTGAGACATATCACCACTACTTTGATGTCTTCTAGGAAGATAAGTCCTAGAAGTGCTTGGAAGTTCACCTTCTAACCTACTTTCTAGGTGATCCTTCCTCCAAGCCCTAGTGTTTCTCTACCTCATAATTGCAAGTATGTGAAACAATTTCTTATTTTCCTATTATCTTTACTCAGCACTGCTGCAGAGACTTTCAGAGTTGCCACCATCACAAGTTGGGAAATATTTTCAGACACTTAGTAGATCAAAGTATTCAAAACTTATTAAGTAATCAAAACAAAGATTACTATAAACAAATGCAAAGCTAAAAGAGATTTTCAGGTTCTAACCTAATCCAAAGCTTGCAAATATTCCTCTATTTTCCAATGGTGCTTTACTAGATCTAACAAATAAGAAGGCTAGGAGTCTAGCTCAACTTGTACCTGCATTATTTCATATTCAAATTTACAATACTCGAGATCTAAAATTCAAATTTATCACAGCATTCGAATCCCTATTCCCCAGCAGAGTCGCTATTTTGTTGGTTCCAAAAATGGACTTTATGCTCTAACAGGCAACCAATACATCTACAGATTTTGAGGATTGGTTAGATCTAACTATTTAGCTCTAGAGATGATTGGACCAACTATAGGGACAAGACTTCCCTCTCTACTTCTGGCTCTGCAAAACCAAGGAGGGTTCTCCTAATCCAGTAAAAACAATACTTATCTCACTAATCACTGACTAGATTTAAATGTAACAAATGAATGATAAGAGAAACCTAAATGATGACCATTCATTCATAGATTTTTCACTATCACTAGGTGGCAATTTATTCTACAAATCACTGTAATTCAAAGAATTTTGACAATTTTATGTTTAAAGATGGAAATATCAAACGAGCCTTTTCATACACTGATCTCTGTGAGAAGAATTCCACTGCTGGCCAGTGTCTTATCCATTGGGCTACACCTCCACTACAAGACTGTTATACATGAACAAATATACTAAACTTTGAAAGATTTCTTGCCCTTTGAAAATACTAATCACCTTGTGGTGGATTTTATCAAAGGATTCCTAGATTCACACTACTTACTGGTGTATCCTTAAGAAAAACTTCAAAGAATTTATGTTATATTCAAAGCTTATTTAATATGATCCTAGATCAGAACTGAGAAATATAAACATACACACAGAGATTATCCATGCAATGAATTGGAACAATTCATAACTCAAATAGAGATACTGAAGGAGAGATATAAATCTTGGATTTTATTCAAATGTTATATTATATCATGCTCACAAAATGCTTTACAATGCAACCTTCTGAAAATAACTTGAACTAGAAAATATTGTTCTTCTATAGAAATAATGTCTAAAATATAGTCTACGATATCCCAGACTCAAGTAACTTATCAGTCAAATTGATCAATTTCTTGGTCCTTTTACATTGATCCTAGTAATCCTTTTATAGAATAAGGATTGCAAACAAGCTTCGGATCCTCTTAGAAAAGACAAGAAAAGAGTCCTCACATAAGACAAAAAATGAAAATAAAAAATTTCTTGTTACAAAACTTTGAGATGGATCGTAAAGATGAGTGCCAAAATTTGGAAATAGCTTCCAAGGTTAGTTCAACATCTGCCAGGTGTTATATCCATGCTTTCTTCTTTAGGGAGTTGGGGCAATGCCATCTGTTGCCTCCTCAAAGGATGTTTCTTCTTTTTTACTATCCTCTGAAAGGGATGCTGCTTCCTAGGCTGAAAAGGTATCCTCAGAAGGCCAATTAAAAGCCAAAATCTCATCCCTCTTTGGCAGAATCTTGTTCCAACTAGTAACCAATTGATGAATTTCAGTTATCACCTTAGTAAAATGCACCCTGGCATCTTGCAACATTTCAATTTTTTGTACAAAAGGAAGAGTGTCTTCAGTGCTAATAACAACATCAATCTTGACTGACACTCCATTCTCAATTTTTTCCAACCATTTTTCCCTCTCTTTTATGGTTCCATCTACTCTAACAAGACCCAGGAATATCTGAAAATCTTCCTCATATCTTGATTCACTTGTATATATAACAACTTGTCCTAGAACATGGTGGTAATAAAGAAAATCATTCTTTAGGTATCTTTCATGAAGGGTTCTAGAGATTTCTTCTAACTCATCCTCAAGAATTTGACCTTGTAGCATGAGGGAAAGCTCACCAAGGATCACCTCTTCAAACTTGTTATGATCTTCTTCTAGCTCCTCAAGGTGTGCATCTTTGTTTGATATGCTTCCTCTTCTTTTGATGAATTCAATTGCTTCCTTAATTTTCTTGTCAACTTCCTCCTCTTGAGGAGTAAAGTGTGAAGGCTCATCTTTTACATGAATGTCTTGGTCACTAGGTTCAACCACATAATCCTATTGCAATTTTATTTCTTCTTTTTCAGATGACGATGCAAAATGCTCATATTTTGGTTTCCAACCTAAGTTATGAATGGAATCCTTAATTCCTTCCTTTGATGTCAAATTCATTTATTCAAGGCATGCACTCCAAATTCTATATGTATTCGGTTTCTCATAGTCAAACCATCCCATCTCTTGCTTAGCATGCTTTATGATATCCCAACATGGTTGACAAGTATATTCTGAATGTCTCCCATTGTGTAGTCTACACCAACCAGAGAGCAACATACCTTCCACATATAGTTCCTCCTCACTTAGTCACTTCTTGATCATTTGCTTGAAACTATTCACAAACATGTTAACTCTATCATCTGATTTGGAAAATGGAATTGGTTTGAGGATATCCCAAAATGACATCTTCCTTTGCAATACCAACTCAAATCTTCAAAAAAATGTCAAAAAATTAAGCTCATCATGTGTGGTTGTCCCATGAATCCTGCACTCACAAGGTGATGCCAATTCTGACAAATTCTATGAATACAATTGTGTATTCAAAGCCTCCCAAAATTGAGCAATGTCAACTGGATGAATGCCTTGACCATGAAACCACTACCCATCCATTGAGGAATCTTTTCCATTTTTTTTTAATTCTCTGGATTTTTGTGGATTCTTGAACTTTTATGAGATCTTTCACATCTCAAATATAACATGAAAGCTCATTGTTGTTGATAGTCCATGAATGAACATTGTACATGCCCTCCTTCTAGTGCCAAATAATGTTGATGTTAGTTTTGTACCACTACATAGCATATAGAAATTAAATACTTGATATAGAATACCAAACACTCAACCCTCTCTTGAAAAGTAATTACTCATGAAGAAGATGAGAAAACGCAAAGGTTCCTTACACCTGTGGATACTAACACAGTTATATTAATGTGATTTTTTGGTTAATCATGTAGGTGGGCTTACATTGTTCATTCAAGGATGTCAATTTCTTGTCGTGATGATGATAATATATAGCTTTGCAATGTATACTCAGTGACTTTCTTTCTTTTATATCACTTTCAACTTTGCTCTTTAAAAAATTCAACTACTAGACTACTTGTTGTTCTACCACTACTCCTATGAAATGGAAAGATTAGCAAATGGATAGGGATCAAATCTAATGGAAGCTTTCCAGTGGCACTACCTCCATTGATGCAATGGTTCAAGAGGAATTGGACTAGATTACCACACAAGGATTCCTAACATGCCGCTAGGATGCTAGTGGCCTAGTATATAGATCCCTATACAACATTCACCAATATCACCATACAAATACCATCTACTTCTATTCTTACTTTAACAGCTCTAAAATGAAATCTACTTTAATTTGAGAGATGAAAAGAACCATGCAATACACCAAAATGATCATGTATATCCACCATGCAAACCACAACAGTGAATAGAGAATAATTTTGATAGTAGTTTGGTAACAATTCTCCAACATAAATCTCTTTACAAATGAGAGAAAAATGGCCTTATATAGAGGCTCAAAATTACAACGAGTGGCCACGATTAAGGAGAAAAATCAAGGGCCAAGATTAAACCTTAAAAACCCTAATTAGGGTAACCATCTTTCAACCAATTACATGAGGGCACCAACTTTGTCAGCCAATGAGAAAATTACAATAATCTGTCAACCAATGAGAACATAGGACACTTGGCATGAGTTGATTGCATGCACATGAAATTGCCACCTCATCAACCTTATCTTATAAATTTATTTAATCCTTGAGACAAGGTGAAGCCTTGGATTCTTGAGCTCGTCCTTAGAAACTTTCTCATCACCACTTGAACTTTCTTGTACCTGATGTCCTGAAATTGAAAGGGTGAGGTCTCTATGCACTTGGGGTAATCTTGCCTTAGCCCTGGTGGCTTTCCTGGATGTGAAATTCCTTGCAATTTGAGAGCCTTACTCTTGGCCACCACTTTGAAATTGAACTTGACCCCTTTCAACCTTTCATTTCACTTTCCTCCTTCATGATCCCTGCCTTCCTTAACCTTCCTGGTTGAATTTTATTTGCATGCACCCCCCTCTGCTTCAATAATCTTGGGTTCTCAGGGCACCTGCCTTGGTTATACCTCCTACAAGGCCCATAATCCACCCATTACTTGATTTGAAATAATCACTAAGTACATCTATTGCCTCCTAGCTAGTTAGTGAGTTGGTTCCTTCACTGCCTAATTAAGTTATGTGGAGTTCATCTTACATTCAAAATTATGTGAATTGTTCATTAAGTCCATTTCTAATAGATAATTACAACTTAGTTTGTGTGTTGATCAATCTTATCTTCCAAGTTATGATTGCTTGGTTTGTATCAATTTGTAGTCTATTCTTATCTTTCCTCTTAGTGTGATTGAATCTAATTACTAGTTGTCCTTGTTTGATTTGCAATGAAAGAAAACAACTAGCCAAGTAAAGAAAACACATAACTCCACCACATATAGCTCACCACCAAGGACAGACTCCTAAACATGGAGGGCCAATCACATAAAAAAAAGTCCAAGTCCAAGTTCCTATTACATTGGTGTAATGGTCCAACACCTACCTCTTAACCTTTAGAACTTGCCTACTTAGCCTATTACAACTTATCAACAAAATGCATGACCCTCTTGAGTGCTAGAACCTTCTCAAGTCTAACCAAGCTAACTTGCATGAATAGCTAAGCCTTGCCTAGCCTCAAATATCTTTAAATCTCTTCTAATCTACAATGAAACCTACTTCCTCACTTGTACCTACAATGAAAATATGGAATGGAGGGTGGGAGTGAAGTGGATGTAAGTAAAAGATGGAGGTGGAGGATGGAACTATGAAAATGTGGTGGCATCCTGCCTCCTTATCCTTCTTGGCCAAGGGGGAGGAGATCTCCATCAATTTGTCTCTCAACTACATCATGCTCATTGTGCTAATACTGGTATCACTCACTTGCTTCAATTTTGAGAAGAAGGTGGTCTTGGGCATCATTTCTTCCTTGTCTTACCTAGTACGCATTACCCTTAGGTTCTTTCTTTCACTAGCATCCACCATCCTAACCCTTATTTTTGCCTCTTCTTTGTACAATGAGATGGGAGTACACTTATCTCTGCCTCTCCAAACCTAGGGATGGAACTACCACTTATTTCTGCCTCTTCAAAAACTTAAGAGATGGACTACACTTATATCTCCCAACTTCATTCCTAGGGGTGGGACTACCACTTTTATCTCCTTTCTCCAAATTATAGATGAAAACTACACTTATATCTCCCAACTTCAAATCCTAGATGAAATGATGAAGTGGTGGATGAAATATGCAAGAAAGAAATGGGAAAAGAACCAAGTAAGAACAAGGAAAGAAATTTTCCTTACTAACCAGCCTTCAGCAACAAACTTGAACCTCCTCTCCCACACCAAACAAGCCCTTTCTCCACCAAAGAAGAAGATCAAAATCTGCAATCCTCCACAAAAATTTTGAAAGTCTTCCCTATGTTGGTAGCCTCCTCTTATGATTTCACAATTCTACTCCAAATAACAGTCCCCTCTCACACATCAGTTGCCTTCTCAAAAATTTTGCAAGTCCACCTTGGCAGCCCTACACCTTCAGATTTTTGCCAATCTGCCCATAATTTTACAAGTCTGCCTACCACATTAGGATTGGCAGCCCTGAATTTTGCATTAGTAGCCTTCTCAAAAATAGCAGGCCTCTAAGACAATTCACAATTGTTGATTGCTCTTGATTTTTGCAAGTCTGCCTACTACATTGGGATTTTTCTACTTCCTCCTCTTTGATTTTCGCCAATCCTCTTCTAAACTCACTACCTTTACCTTTGAATTTCACTCCTCCTCTTGATTTTCACTGCCAAGACAAAAGGAGAGAAGTGAATAATGAAATGAGGTGTGGGAGAGCCCCTTTATATAGAAAAATTTTCCTCCAAAAAAGTAGTGTTGACTTTCTAGGAGGAAAAAATAAATTAAAATTTTCCAAATCTAAAACATGAATTAAATGAAAAAAATCACAGATCCATAGGGATGTTGAAATTAATTTTGAAATTGCCCAATAATTAATGAAAAAAAATCGCAAGGGGCTGGGAAAAGAGCTGGGCTATCTTGGAGGTGAAAAAAAATTAATTTATTAAGCCCAAGATAAGAAACTTTGAAAATCTTATGGGGCTACAAGTTGTAATTTGGGATTTCCCCAAGAAAATTGATTTTATTGCATTTAATCACTACAATCTCACAAAAAAAATAAATTTGCAAGCCAATCATAATTCAAACAATCTCAAATTTTCATTTACCCATTTCCCACTTAGAATTTTTGAAAATCTTCCCTTGGCAATTTAATTTCCATTAATTGGCAATCCAAAAATCATTTAGAAATTTAATTTCCATTTGGCACTTAAATTTCAAATATTTTGCAATTAAATCAAATTTGGCAATTTTAAAATATTCATTTAATTTCCATTTTTCACCACCAAAAATCTATAAGATTTTCCCATAAATATCCAAATTCACAATTAAATTTAAAAAATGTTCAAGTTATTCAATTTTATGAATTTTCAAAATTCATCGAAGTCCAAAATTTGCAATTTTATCTCGCGAGATATCAAAATAAAATGTTTTCATCAAATTTCATTTGGCCTAAAGACAAAATCAACCGTTTTAGGAAAACCAATGTTTCGTGCAAGGTGAAAACAAGCTATACCCTCCCAGGCGCTCTGAAACATCCGAGGTCTAAAATTTTCATTTCAAAACCTCAGGATCGCCCAAAATTTGCTAAGGCACGCAAATACCCAAATCTAGGAAAATTGTCAAGGTGCGCTCAAAAATTAGGGGTCCCCAAATTCTTTGGGGCGATGGTGTGAAAACCTCACAACAATACCTAAGGCTTTCTTTTCTACTTGGATGAGGCCCCAATGAGAGCCGGTTCATGGGGGAGTTGTGATATGGAGGATGCAAAGGTGATGATGGGTGTCTAGGATGTGAATGGGGGATTTTGAGATCCCATTGAAAGCATACCTATTGTGAAAGTAGTTTGTTGGTCTTGTGCTCATGTAAATGCTTGTTGGGGAGTGGAAGAAGATGCTTGTGTTCCCCATGGGAAGGATGGTATTGATGTGGAAGCTTGCTAAGGAAAGGAGGGAAATGATTGCATTGCCCCCAGAAAAGATGGTATTGGTGTAGAAGCTTTCTAAGTGAAAGAGGGGAACGATTACGTTGCCCTAAAAAATGGTGATATAGATACAAAAGCTTGTTGAGTGAAGGGGTGGAATGATTGTGTTTCCCCCAAAAAGGATGATGTTTCTTGGCTCACTAAAGGTGGAGGAACTGCTTGTGTGGTAACTTGAGATGCTATAGAAGATGATGTTATTCTCATGATGAAAAATGGTGTGGATTGCATTGTTTCTTGTGTTATGGGATTTGTGAAGCTTCTTTGTAAGAGATGGGGGATGGGTGAGGCTATGTAAGATATGAGAAAGTTAGGATTAGGTATTTGTTGGATGATGGGGTGTAGGTTTTAGCTGGGCTATGGATTGTTTTGATGGGGATGAGAGGCTAGAGATGTGGTGGAGTGGAAGTAGCCTCTTGCGCATAGTTGGCCAATATAGCACATCTATTTTGATCAATAATTGCACTTACCATTTGTGCATGCCTTGGATGGCTCATGAATGTTTCCATGGAAAATGAAGTTGGAGGTCAGTTTGGGTCTTCCTATATATTCTTAGTTTGTGGGATTTGTGGATTGTAGATTGCCATCGCCCTGGTGAGATTATTAGAATCAGATGAACTAGAGGCCAAATTGGGATCCATATTCCTTCTCCTCTTGGATGCAATATTGCTTCTAAGAAAACTCTAAGAATGAAAAATGTAAATCTAAAAAAAATCTAAGGATGGTGGATTTCTATGATGTGATGCAAGGATTTGGATCAACTTAAGGATGGTAGGATGGTGAAGGATTGGAGGGATGTTGGATTTGGATCAAGGATGATGATAGAAGATTGGTGGATGATGGTGGAAGATTACTAAGTGTTGGTCAATGAGTTGCTGCTTCCTGATGTAGGATCAAAGAGGATTGCCAACCTATGATAGACTAATGATCTTTGGAAGACCACATTCTTATCAATGAACACCAATCTCTTTCTTGAGATGATGAGGCTAACAATGAAAAGTAAGGATTCCCTAGACAATGCCTAGTCATAGGGTGAAGATTTTTTATTTTCAATAAGGATTTAAAGAAACTCAAAGGATATGATACTAAGTGTTAGGATTTGGATCACTGGATTTGCTTCAGGGATGGTGGGTTTCTGACTTGGATGATGGATGCTAGATTTGGATTAAGGATGATGGAGGATGATAAGGATTATTATTATGGATTGCTGATGGAAGGATAATGAACATTGACTGAATGATGCTATTTCTACAAGGATGACCTGTGATGTGACTAGGAAGATGATTAACAATGGAAGGATGCAGCTAAAAATGACTTAGGATGAAAGTAGGGGTGGATGATGATGAAAACATGAATCTAAGGATGATCTAGGATGTAAAGGATGTCAAGATAGGATCACGAGATTCTGAAGGAGTGATTGATATACAATGGGCCAAACTAGTCTTCTCTCTCTAGATTGACATAGTGATGATTAACCTGGAATTAGGATGCAAACTGTTTCACTCTTGCATTATAGCCCACATTATCCAGTTTCTCTTGATACTTCTCTTTTAATTGGATTGCTTTTAGGATGGGTTGGTGATCTTTCTGGTGTCTTTTTGCAATCTTCTCTTGATAAACTAAGGAATCGGGAATCTTAGCTTTCTTGTGTTTGATTAAATTGGACATAGCTTGGAAAGTTTTGGAAATTATTTTGAATCAAGTCTTTTGGATATCTGATTTTGAAAGATCTCTTTGCAAGTGTGTTTGAAAGGTTTTGGTCAAGTTTTGGATTATTTTTTATGTCTCTAGTGGAAAAGGACAAAATCCAAAAAAAGATACTCTAAAAGAAATCCTGACAAAGGACAAAGCAACTTTGTCGGATACAAGAAAATTATTATGATAGTGGGTCTGTAAAGTGTGTATGTTTTGATAGATGTTTGCACTAAGTTTGTAACTTTGAGAACACTTCAAATTGAACTACCTAAGGGACAGATAGTATCAAAATATTTTCCCATGGCTTGATACCCCTAAAAGGGATACATATGGTGAGTGTCTTAAGGTGATCCAAGAAACCACTTGGATCGATCCTTGCACAAAGATTCTGATACCTTTGGGAGTAGATCAGGTAGCTTCTATTTTATCAAATGTTTAGTTTGATCTGTGGTGTCCTCCCAATCGGTTTGTACATTTGTTACTCACTTTAGAGCCTAGTTGACCATGCCTAAATAGTAGGGATATTCACCTACCTCAAGTTATCATCACCACGCATCGTCCGAGCTTGAGGGGATGAAGCGAGAGTTTTCTCAATGCTTTATTTCTATACTAGCTAGGGAAGTACCAGTTTGAAGTCTTAAAGAGGAAACACTTTTTCTCTTTGGACAGGCTTCTCTAAAAGTGAAACAAGTGAACTCCTCCATGTTCAACTTCTTTCACGTGTCTTAGCTAACAAGGCTTTACAAAATTGGAAATTTTTACAAGTACACAAAGAAAATTTATTTTCTAATTTGATTAAGTGATTTGAAATGAAATTTTGTGAAAAATATGTGTTTATGAGTTTGATTTGTTCATTCCTTGAAGACACAAAAAGCTTTGAAAGAGATTACAATTTTATTTTACCTTTTCACTCAAGCTTGTGTTTTTCTTTTAGGAACTTTGATTTTGAATTTTGAGATGCTTTGTTTTCCAACCTTGGGACATTCAAGATTTTTTTTGAACTCAAAGATAAAGACTCTTTTGATTGGGACTATGGTTCATTTTTCTCTAGATTGCATTCAAGATTTGGTGTTCCTAGAATGATTTTATGCATGAAAAACTTTGAAAACTTTTGAGATTTTGCAAAAGGAAGTTTTTTTTCACCAATAACAATGCATTAGGATTGAATTAGGAACTTTTAGGAAAGATTAGGATTGTTTAGGAACTAATTTTTAGGAAAGACCAGGAAAGATTCACAGATTTTGTTCCTAGATAGCATGAGATTTGGAAAACACTTAAGACAACACAAATGAAGTTTACTTTAGTCAAGAAAAATGTTTCAAGATTGATTTCAGACCACTTAGAATGAATTAGGATTTATTAGGAATCAAATAGGAATGAAATTCAGATTTGTAGTTCTTTTTATGCTTCCAAAATTTGAAGTGTTCCTAACTTGCATGAAAAAACCCTAGATTTGCATGAATAGAGTCATTTTTATTAGAGATTTTCCAGCAAGCCAGTGTTAACTATATGTTTGTCATTGATGACAACATATGGTAAGAAGTGTGTGTTGAATCCTTATGTAGAGACCCTTGAGCATATGTTGCCTAGATATGTTATCAACATGATATCATAGATGTAGAGGTTGATTCTAAGTATAGATAGTTGTGCAGTTGTTTGTATCACTAGTGTTCCTAATAATGTTACAGGCAAAGTTTCATATGTGATTCATAGTATGGTTATGATGGAGCCTTGTGTGTTTATATCTAAGTTGTAGAAATGTATATGAAGCTATGTTCATGGACACAGAGTTAGTTGTGCAATTAAAGTTGAGTTATGATGTTTCTATTTGCTAGTTATAATTTCTTGAGTTTATCTAATGGAGCTAACATTGTTTATATTGTTTCATCCGTTTCACCTATCATTCTTATATGCATGTTTGGTTTCATGTTTGGTGATGAGTTAAGAATGTCTGGTTAAGAGTGCATAACGTATTTCAACTTGAGAGTAAAGTTTCAGTTAATTTTGTGGAGCCGACAGTGTGAAGCGATGCGTCTACTCATATTGAGTGGAGCGGTCCTTTTCTATGTTGTGTGCTTAGTTTAGCCATTGGAGATGTTGTAATGTCCCTGCTAGGGAACCCATAAGGAATCAGGTCATTGACCTAAAATTACAACTAACAAATTTTTTTTTACACTTTAACATATCATCATTACCATTCACAAGTACATTCCTTAAGCTTCCCTTAATGAATTCAATTACCATTATCAAGTATTTCATCTAATACAATTCTATTTCCATTACAACTTCAATTAACATTAATTCCATTTCACATCATAACCAATTACATTAATGAACTAGTGGAACTAATTTCCCTTACCGACTAACACGTAATTTACCTTCAGAAGTGAAACAAGAACATGTTACTTATCACATCCACTAAGCACATTTATTCTTTCATGTTTATTTACTCCTTAACATTATTTATGCTCAACTCAATTGCACCATCAAAACTCAATTAAACTTTTCCAATAAGAGTCCTTACTTCCTACTTTCAATATAATAATAGAAAGAGCGTAAAGTACTTAACCATATATTGACAACCAACATGAACCATTAAATGAATCATTTTTGCTATAAATTTAACTTCCACAAATTATCAACTTATAACCTTGTAAACATCTAGTAAAGGATTTATATTAAACCTAGTTGAATATCCCGACCTCACTCACATTGAAATATACATTTAAGAATTCACATCCCATTACTTCTTTTGATAACATACATGTTCCTTTTTCCTTTACTATTTCACCTAAAGATACCCTTCAACCCTTAGCATATCTTTTCACTAACCAAATATCAAAACAAGTTTCCTTTTTAAATAAGTTTACATCCATAAGTACTTTCATTACAAAGGTTTGCATAGAACCATTACTTTCAATTTCTTTTTAAAAAATTCACAAGAGATATAAGGTAAGAAATTACTCGTTGATTTAACCATATTAAATCCCTTCTTTAGATTCACAATTCTACCCTTCACATATACATAACTTATTCCTTACAATTTCCTTTTACAAACATAATTACAATTACTACATATTGCCCGAAGACATATAGAAAGATAATTACATCAAGTTGCCCAAGGGCTTACAATACATCTTTACATCTTGATAACAAAAGATAGAGATACATGATACAAGAACAACATCTTCACCACTGAACAACTTAGAATCTCAGCCATGACATGAACCACAAACAATACCTCGAAAGAATTTTGCCACCCAACCATGTGAAACTGATAAAGTTCCACCCCCCGTGCTAGGAGATAGAACCAAGGTACTCTCAAGACCTTAAGGAAATCTAAGTCTCAAAAACCAATAAATCCAAGACTCAAAAGAACAAGAATAAAGCACATAAAATATCATCATATTATGACATTGAGGTTAAGGTTCTAGGAGGCCACCTAAGTGAGTGTCATCATACAAACTAGGTATTGGGATCCACCCTAGCAACCATGTAAGCTCGGTCCCCCCTTTATGAATAGGGATCCATCTTGGTAGTTATCCCTAGTCTTGGTACTCCAATCAGGTCTGTGTGGCCATTATTATATTTTCTTTTATTATCTTTTGAATCCCCCTTCCTAGGTTAATTTTTAATGTTATCACTTCTTTACAAACCCACCCATAGGATCCTCCAGCAACCACTTTAGGGTTCTAGTACCTATGGTGAGCCACTCACTTAAGGCCCCTATTCCCTTACCTCATCACAATCCACAAATACAAGATAATACTTCCAATTCTTGATTCATAGGTTTAGGAAACTCCCCTGCGTGCTTAGGCCCTCAGAGTGAGTTCTATCCTTAGCCATATACATAATAGGAACTATTGGAAGAATGTCTATCACAAGACATCTCAAAGAAAAAAAAACATAAAACTTTTCACATGTACAAGTACAAATTTTCCAATGCTCATTTATAGGTCTAAGGAACCCTCCTGTGCACACAGGCCACCGAGACAAGTCCTAGCCTCATAAACTAAACTCAAGTATATGAAAAGTGAAAAACACATCATAAGTAAGTCATATAACCCCAAAAAAACAAGTAACAAACATACAAAGGTGATACAAACTTCCCACATCACAAATAAAAATACATCAAAAACACTTTCAAGAACTAGAATCAAAGCATAGAAAAGAATAGGAAAGTTTTAGGAATGTATGGAGAACATTTCAGAGGCCTTAGAGCAATCTTAGTCCATTGGACAACCCTAACTCTAATTCTGATCCCTAAAACACATCCTAAACCTTATTCAAGCATCTAAATACACCATATAATCCCAACAAAGCAAGAAAAGAACATATTTAAAGTTTACATAAAATTTCACATGCCAAAACACCATGCTCTACAAAATCTCATGTGCTTGAAATTTGGCTACGTTTGATTTTTTTAAGAAATCTCAAAATTAGAAATTGCATCTTAACTCCTATGAATCTGGAACCTATCTCAATCATCCCAGAAGGTACCTAAACCCTTTATACAAGTATAACTTAAAGTATAAGAAATTAAAGTACGTAAGTACGTAAACTTATACTTAAATGTTATAATTGTATAAAGCCTATTTTACCTCAGTTGACACTACTTGGTCGGTTAACACAGTCTAGGTCGGTTAACACTAGACTGGTCAGTTATCACTGCATTGGTCGGTTAGTACTACATTGGTCGGTTGACATAGAGTTTGGTCAGTTGATACTAAGTTGGTTGGTTAATTATGAGTTTGATCAGATAATATTGAGTTGGTTGGTTAACACTAAACCGACCTGGCTCGGTTAACACTAAACTGACCTAGCTCGGTTAATACTAAACCAATAGAAACTGCAAAATACAACTGTCAACACTGACTTACAGGTTGAACTGGGCATAATGGGGACTATGGTTGCCTAATCTGAGCATGACCCATTTGAGATCTCCCAATTTCCCTTCAAAAATGACTCATCAATCCATCCTATCTATCTCACAAATCTATTCTAGATCTGGACAAAGAAAGGTGGTGCACAAACTGACAAGACCAGTAAGGTTGAAATAACAGTTCTAAATTTCAAAAACATTCATAATACATTCAATAACAATATAGTACACTACCCTACATGATCATAGCCACTTCTACCCTCCCAGGAAGACTTCACCATAGTGAACATACAAGCATTCATAAAAATCACTTCCCGGAAACATATTTCAAATACACAAAAAAACAAACATATATATAGTTCTCACTTTCAAACAGAAATAAACCATCATATTCTCATCGAGTAACATATCATTCAAATGCATAATCATGCACATGGGAAGAATGGAGATTCATCCCAGTTTAGACCCTACCTAGGGTCCTGCGGAGAATCATCCTCCCTTGGTTGGAGACTCTCTACAACTTTCCAGCCTTGAGTAGATATCCTTCTGAAAATATTCCTTTGGCAATCAACTCCAAGAAGTCCTCACACATAAGATTTCACCAACTAGAGACTCTCAAACTCACATAACTTTCACCAAAAATTTTCAAAGAAATCATTTACAGACAACTTAGAAGAAAAACAATTCTTCCAAAAATTATCCCCTTCCTGCACACAAAGTCTTCAAACATTTATCCTCCAACTATGTGGTTGGAGGAGTTTCTTTACGGGAAGCAACTTCTCCAACTTCCGTAGATGGTTGAAAAATCAAACCAATTATTCTTGTAAGCAATTAACAAAGTTTTAATGAATTTAATTAAAAATAGCTTCGAAGGAAAACATAACAAGAACATTCAACAAATAACTTTCAAGAAAACCACATAGCACACATTGAAACCAACTAGCCTAACTTCTAGGAGGTCTCGAGTTTGACTCCCTCCTAGATAGCTAGTTTTACTACAAAGAGCATTTATTTTTATTATTACTATTATTAATATTATTTTCACCTTTTTAATACATTTATTTAATACACTTCATTTAATTCACTTTAAATAACATACCACTAAAACAATCGATAATTCCATACAAATATTATTATTTATATAAGCATGGGTATATGCGTGTGCACCCACATATACACATACCTATATAACATACAATCAATGTACAATTATATATAATAAATATATATACATATATATACTAGTTAGGGATAAATCTAACTCACATCAAAAATCACAAAATGACATCAAAACATAATTCACAAGACCACATCACATAGTGCATTTAGATCCCCCAACTAGGGTAATCTCCTAAGAAAAAATCTAAGTCCATGGTAACCTTGAGAGTAATCTTGGTAATACCTCCACACAACAACAGTTCAAGGATTTTGAAGGCATGCTCAGACCTGTGTAGCCAGGTGGAGTCGATGCCTGGTACCTACTTCCTGCAACACCAACCAAGTACACCAATATATACATATGTACAAACAATTGCAAACAAGGAGGGAGAGTTCAACATCATGTGGACCTCCTAGAGGAGTAACTACGACTGCCTCCCCTCTTCCGATAGTCACATCAACAAGGCATAATTGGATTAGTGTGGTTAGTATCAAAATGATCTTTTTTCTATATTGTATAACAATAATAAATCATAACATAATCATGTAAACATAAATCCTCTATTAACTTTCACAAACCCATTTAACCATCAGACATGTACTCAAAATGTCCCATTATCCGATCAAGATAAACCAATCATATAACCCCAAATGTATTACTCATATCTAATCCCAAGTGACATTTTTAGAGAAGATAACAGATCCAACCCTCAAGCGATTATAATCAATTAACCTAAGGTAAACATAAATATTAATAATGAGCATTTCACAAAGAAGCATATAAGCCTATCAGGTGATCCTTTTAGTATTAAGATCCTAAGCTATCATTGACACACAAGAAGATATAAAGGACATGCTTATGTGAATATTATTATTTCCCAAATTAAAATGTGAAGTTAGCATGATTAGTAAGAAACCATCTCAAGAAGGATCATTCTCTTACAAAATAACCATGAAATCACTTATAGCATGATCTAACTCCTTGGTGAGCATAACCAAGATTTGATAGGGTTGGAGGGGCATTATAGATGTGATGCAAATGAGGATGGGGAGAGGGGCCAAGGGAAAACCCTAACCAGGTCCACCTTGCAAAACAACATGCAAAAGAAACAACACAACAAGTGAGAGAGAGAATGTAGGATCACTTTCATATATATTCTTCAAATTAATTCAAACATGTTGGGCTATAAGGCCTTCCTAGTTTAGGCCAGATATTACAATCAAGTATAGAAGTCCTCAAACATGTGAGGTTCTACCAAAAATCTATAATCTTATATCTCCTATCTCAAACTTCCTCTCAAATTGCCTCCCTAAACTCAAACTAAACAATTACATTTATACAAGATGCTACCGAACCAAGGCGGCCTTTAGATCCATCATCAATGGAAGGAATGATGAAATCTAGGTCCACACACTTACCAATGATAGATACCAACATTAAATCCATGACCAAATATAAATGCAAGAGTAGACCTTAATAGAAATAAAAAATAAACAACTCGGTAAGCAAGGAAATTGAGTGCTAGAAAAGCATCACCGAGCACCAGGGAATTCACTAAGTGCTAGAGAGATAATCAACCAACATCGGTGAACAAAGGAAACTGAGAAACACCAAACCAAATTGGTCAAAGAAGGAACCGAGTAACACTAAAAACATTAAAGATCTTTTTGGTGACATAGGATTGCCAAGGACTTGAGATGCTCCTACATCAGACACCTGGGGTTATTTGGAAATGATTCTTTGTATCATTCAGTAGGTATGATCTGAGCTACATCCAACTTAGATTGTGAAATCCATGAATTTTCTTTAATCAGTCTATTCTTCCACTTCACCAGATATTCCATATATTGTTTCCCTCTTGCACTCCTACCAATTCTTTTCTCCAAAATATGCTCAACTTCATCTCTTTGTTTCTTAGGATAATCATTCAGTACTATCATTTCTTCATCTAACTCATGATACTCATACAAATCAGCAATTTTGAAAATAGGTGATATATCCATGTCATCACGTAACTCAATCTCATATGTATTTTTACTATTGAATTTCTTCAAAATCTTGCAAGGGCCAAACTTCTTCATTTTCAACTTCTCATTTGTTCCAACAAGAAATCTTCCATTCTTCAAATGAACCATCACTTCATCACTGACTACAAAAGTCTTATGTCTTCTTGATCTACCAACTCTGTCTTCATATTTTTAATTACTCTTCTCCAACTTATGTTTCACATCTTCATGTACTCAAAAAATTTCACTCCTTTAGCACTTCTCTTTCTTTCATCAGCAATATCCCTCAAATCTGATATACCTCTCAGTTGTATGCCATTTACAATATCAAAAGGTGTTTTTCCAGTGCTCCTATTCAGTGAATTATTGTATCCAAACTCTGCTTGTGCCAACACAGAATCCCAATTACTTGATGTGTCTCCAACTAAAAATCTCAAAAGCTTTACCAAACTTCTATTCAAAACTTCTGTTTGTCCATCATTTTGTGGGTGAAATGTAGAACTATATTTCAATTCGGTGCCAAAATTTCTCCAAAGAGTTTTCCAAAAATATCCAAAAAATTTATTGTCTCAGTTAGAGATGATACTCCTCAATAATCCATACAATTTGATAATTTCCTTAAAGAAAAGATCTTCTATATGTATTGCATGTGATGTCTTTCTACAAGGTATGAAATGTGCAATTTTAGGAAATCCATCCACAACAAAAAATATAGAATGATTACCTCTTGTTGTCCTTGGTAAGCCAAGAACAAAATCCATACTAATATCAATATTCCAAGGTTTCTCAGGAACATAAATCGGTGTATACAATCCAATATTCTAACTTACTCCTTTTGCAACTTGACAAATTCCACAACTTTTCACAAATTTCTAAACATCTTTATACGACTATGGCCAAAAGTATTTCTCCTTAAGAAAATTCAATGTTTTATCAATACTGGAATGTCTAGCCAAACCACTACTATGTTTCTCCTTTATCAAATTAGTTCTCATTGCTCCTCTCGATATACACAATTGGATACCTTTAAACAACATACCTTCTTGAATGAAATATTCTTCCCATTTTGTACCTGGTTGATCTTGAATAGGTTCTCTTGAATCAGGGTCAGTTTCATACAAATCTCTCATATCATCAAAGCCAAGAACTTTGATTTTCATCTCATTCATCAAAGATCTTCTTCTACTCAATGCATCAGTAACTCGGTTAGTGACTACCCTCTTATGCTTTATCACAAATTTGTAACTCTGCAAATACTCAATCCATTTCATATGTCTCTAATTCAACTTATTTTGACTACCCAAATACTGTAAAGCCTTATGATCAGTATAAAACACAAATTCACTTGGTATCAAATAATGTCTCCATTTCTTCAGTGCTTGAACAATATCATAGAACTCTTGATCATACATAGAATATTTTCTTCTTGCATCATTTAACTTTTCACTAGAGAAAGCAATAGGTTTACCTTCTTGACTCAATAAAACTCCTATTGCACTTCCACTTGCATCACATTCCACTTGAAATACCTTATTAAAATTAGGCAATGCCAAAATAGGAAATTCAACAACCTTCTTCTTTAGAGTCTCAAAACTTTTATCAGCTCCATGTGTCCAATTGAATTCTCTTTTATCTCCTCTCATTGTCTCAGTCATAGCATTATGAATTGAACTAAAATTTCTAATGAACTTTTGGTAAAAACTTGCCAAACCATGAAATGATCTTACCTCACTAGCACTCTCAGGTTTAGGCCAATTCAAAATAGCTTCAAGCTTTTCAAGATCCATTTTCAAACCATCAACCGAAATCACAAATCACAAATAAACAATCTCTTCCTTCATGAATGAATACTTTTTCAGATTTATCAACAACTTTTCTTGTTTCAATCTCTGTAAAACTTGTATAACATGCAACAAATGTTCTTCTTTGGTTTTATTGAATATCGGAATATCATCTAGGTATACAATCAAAAATTTACCCAAGAATTTCTTCAAAACTTCATTCATCAATCTCATAAAAGTAGTAGGTGCATTAGTTAAACCAAAAGGCATAACCAACCACTCATACAAAGCTTCTTTTGTCTTGAAAGTAATCTTCCAATCATCACCTTCTTTAATTTTGATCTTATGATACCCACTTTTCAAATCAATTTTGGTAAATTAATTTGCTACAGTCAAACTATCCATTATGTCATCCATTCTTGGTCTAGGAAACCTATATTTCACTGTTATCTTGTTTATTTCTCTGTAATCAGTACACATTCACCATTATCCATTCTTCTTAGGTGCCAATACATTAGGTACTACACAAGGACTTAAACATTCTCCGATCAAACCTTTTTACAACAATTCTTGAATCTGTCAGTTCAATTCATGATTCTCAGTAGTTGTCAACCGATGTGGTGCCTTATTCAGTAAACTAGCTCTAGGTATTAGATCCATGCAATGATCAATGCTTCTCTTCGGTGGAAAACCATCAGGTACATTATCAAAAATAATTTCACTATACTTGGTGAGTAACTTATCAATCTCCTGAGGGATACTATCTTTTTTTTTCTTACTCAGTTTGTTAGGAATCACAGAAAAACATACATCATTCAATCAAAGGTAACAAGATTTGTCTTCTTCCATCAACCCAAATAGTATAATTATTGTAATCTTCCATCATATATAGCATGTCTATCATATTGCCAAGGTCTACCCAACAAAATATGACAACAATCCATAGGTATGATATCACATAACACCTTATCATAGTACTTTCTAATTTGCAAATTCACACAACATTGTTCACTTACCAAGAGTGTATGCTCATGTTTGATCCACAAAATTTGATAGGGCTTTGGATGTTCCAACCTTTTCAACTGCAACTTTGTAACCATTTCCTCTGATGTCAAATTCTCTGAGCTACCACTGTCAATGATTACCTTCCAAACTTCATCAAAAACTCTACATCTAGTCTTGAACAAACTTTTCCTTATCAGATCTTCCTTTTTACCTTCATTCCAAAGTTCTCTTCTTACCATCAATTTATTTTCCTTCTCAGGTTCATTTTGTGACTCTTCTTGCACCAAACCATTCCTACTGCTACTAGCATTCTTACTTGAATGTGTACACTCAAAATATCTATGTCATTCTTCTCCATAATTGTAACAAGTTCCTCGGAAACCACCTCTGTTATAACCACCTCGGTAGTTAGTGCCTCTTCCTCTAGATGAACTTTCACCTTTCCACACAGTCTTGCCTTTATCCAAATTTTTCTTTTCAGGTTTAGATCTACTATTTTCACCATGGGATCTACCTCTTCCTCTAAGGAATCTACCACCTCTACCTCTTTGTCTTTTCTCATGTCTCTTGTTCAATTTCTCCTTAGCTTTCAATGCAAATTGATAAGCCTCTTCAATATTCTCCAATTTGACCAAACTAATTTCTTCTTGGATGGAAACCCTCAAACCATTTAGGTCTCTAGCAATTCTTTCCACATCATCTTCATCATGTCTAGATTTGATATCTAATCTATAGAATTCCTCAGTATATTCTTTTACCAATCTATCTTTTAGCCTCAAACTTTGCATTCTCCTAACTAGGTTAATCTGATAATCACAAGGTAAGAACTTTCATTTCAATTTATTCACCATTTTAATCCATACCTTGATTTTTTCTTTTCCTTTCCTCTTTCTATCCAATTGCAGATGTTCCCACCAAAAGGATGCATGAATCTTCAACTTTGTGCTTGTAATTTTCACCTTTTTTTCCTCAAGTACATTTTCATACTCAAAGTACTTCTCCATCTCGGTGATCCAATCCATCAATCCATGAGAATCCAATTTTCCACTATACTCAGGAGGATTAAAGTGTGGTGTAGACTTCATATTTGTCAAAGCCTTCAATAATCTTTCCTTTCCTTGATCCATCATCAGTGCAGGTTCTACATCACCTTATTCCTCTTCAATTTCATCATCACTAACATCTTTAAGATGTCTTCCTCTTCTCTAGGTTATTTCAATAGCTTCTAATCTAGCAACAAGTTGTCTCAACATGTTTTCCAATCCTAGATCTACATCTCACATCCCACAAACCATCTTGAAAACCCTTTGCAATTGCAGGTCAGATCACAATCTACTACCCCACAACAATTCAACCAGGGATTCACAAGAAGGAACCTTCAAACCTAGATCCAAATCTCACCTCTCTCTAATGCCACATGATGCAAAGGAGGATGGGGAGAGAGGCCAAGAGCACACTCTAACCAGATCCACCTTACAAAAACACACACAAAAGCAACAACAAAACAAGTGAGAGAGAGAATGTAGGATTACTTTCATATATATTCTTCAAATTGATTCATACATGTCGGTCTGTAAGGCCTTTCTAGTTTAGGCTACATATTACAAACAAGTATAGAATTCCTCAAACATGTGAGGATCTATGAACAATCTCTAATCTTCTATCTCCTATCTCAAAATTACTCTCAAAATGTTTCCCTAAACTCAAACTAAACAACTACATTGATACAAGATGCTACCAAACCAAGTTGGCCTTCTGATCCATCATCAATGGAAGGAGTGACCAGATCTAGGTCCAAACACTTCCTAATGATAGATACCAACATTAAATCTGCAACCATATATAAATGCAAGATTCAGCCTCAATAGAAGTCCAAAATAAACAACTCAACAAGCAAGGAAACTGAGTGTCAGAAAAGCATCACCAAGTGCTAGAGAAATTCACTAAGTGCTAGAGAGATAACCAACCAACACCGGTGAACAAAGGAAACTAAGCAACACTGAACCAACTCAATCAAAGAAGGAACTGAGGAACATTGAAAACTTCAAACATATTTTTGGTGACATAGGATTTCCAAGGACCTAAGATGCTCCTGCATGAAGATGTTATTAGAGAGTTCTATTATTTCTCTATTATGATTTCAAGAAGGTTCTAACAGGACAACTTGATTATATCATTTAGAGAAAGATACTTATAGCTAGTCAGTTGTGATCACTAAGCATGATTGAGAGATTAGAGCAGAAGATGTGAGTATACTGAGATAGTATAGTTGATTCAATCATCAGTTGAAGATCTATGTGAAGAAGAAGAGAGTGTATGCTATTCATTGGAACTGATCAAGAAAGTAGGTCTACTTTCTAGTTCACCAAGATCCTAATATAATGTGTATCTGTTTTGTAAAAGGTTGCAACCTTCACCATTGGAGCGGTGAGCTCTTAGATAGTGAGTCCTTGCTGCTAATAGGGTTATTTATAAAAGTTTCCTAATAGGGTCCAACCTTTGACTAGGTCATTGTACTTCATGCATTGTAAAGATCAACTCCTAATAGAGTTGTAAGATCTTCTAACAAGGATCATTATACTCTAGTGTATTTTATAGTGGGTGCTAATTCCCACTAGGGATTTTACCTATTTGGGTTTCCCTGTAACCAAAATTGTGGTGTTGTTTTAAGTGTTACCTTATTCTATATGTGCTTAATGTTATTCTATACTTAATTCAATAAAGAATTGAATCTTGTAGATAATTGATTCACCCCCCCTCTTAGTTATCTCTTGGGACTATTCTTAACAATTGGTATCAGAGCCAAGTGCCTTAGAAAGAAATCTTAATAACTTGAGGATGATCAGATGGCATTCTTTAGAAAAAAAAAGTCCTAAGTTTGATGGAGAAAATTATCTAGACTTGAAGAACAAAATTTAAACACATTTGCAGTGCATTGGTTTTGAGATTTTTGAAGTAGCTACTTGAGATGTTCAGATTCCCTCCTTATCAGATCTTGCAAAAAATGATGCAACTATTAAGGAAAAGAATTGTTCACTCAAAATGAAATTGTCAAAGAAACTATTATCAGTGCCTTATCTAATAGTGAGTTCTTAGAAATCAAGAAAGTAAATAAAGCCTATAGAAGATGGAAGTATCTAGAAGACATGTTTGAAGGAGATATCGAAGTGAAGAATGTGTGTAGAAAGACATGGAAGAAAAGATACAATACATTGGAGATGCTACCTAAAGAGAACATCAAAGCCTACAATCAAAGGACTAATGAAGCAGTTACAGGAATCAGGAATAATGGTGGAGAAATTTTGAAAGAAGACATAATGGATAAGTTGATGACTACTCTGACACTAGAATATGAGAGCAAGATAAATATCCTAGATGAGACTATGCAGTTTTCAAAAGACTTCAAAAGATAGACCTTAATTAACAAGATTTCAGCATTTGAGATATCAAGATGGAAGACAGAGCCTAAAAGTGAAACAACATTCAAAGCCTAAGTCCATGGTAAGAAATCTTTGAATACCTCTAGTAATTTTGATGATGAAGATGATGATAAAGAACTAGATGAATTCATTGTAATGATTTCTAAGAAAGAAAGAAAAGGAAAAGGAAAATATGAAGGTCAGTTACCATTCAAATTCTTTTCATGTAACAAGATGGTTCATTTTGCATCTAAGTGTCCTAAAAAAGTCAAGAAGTACAAAACTAATTACAAGCCTAAGTATACAAAAGAATGTTACTATTCTAAAAATGGAGTATATGATAAAGATTCAATAGAAGATGAAATATGATTCATTACAATTGAAGATATGGAAAGAATGTTTGATGATATGGATAATGAAGATGAGAAGAAAGAACAAGAGCTATCGTTGATTTCACAAGTAGACATCAGGATAGACTGGATCATTGACAACAGTTGTGCACATCACATGATAGGAGACAAAGACAAATTTTTACATTTGGATAAGTAAAAAGGAAGAAAGGTTAGATTTAGAGACAACACTCCTAAACCTATCATAGGTAGAGGAGCTATCACTTTAGATGGAAAGAATAACATTGATGATGTTCTATATGTTGATGGTTTGCAACATAACCTACTTAGTGTTGGATAGATGCTTGACAAAGGATATCATTTAGAATTCAAAAACAATAAGTGCATCATTAATAAGAAAGGAGTAATGATTGCATCAGGTTCAAAGAGAAAAGGTAATGTTTTTCAGCTTAATTTAGAAGAAAGTTGTTTTGTTGCTAAAGTAGATAATAGTTGGTTATGGCACAAAATAATATGTCACATCAATTTTGATAATATAGTAAAGATAAGTAATGTAAAGGAAGTAAGAGATCTCCCTAGTATTGCAAAACTAGTTGATACAATATGTAGGGAATGTGTGATGGGAAAGCATGTAGGGGATTCATTCAAAAGAAAGCATAATTTGTTAGAGAAAAAATTGGATCTAGTGCATACATACTTATGTGGACAAACTCAAACAAGATCATACTATGGTGAAAAGTACTTTATTCTGTTTGTTGATGATTATTATAGATTGATGTGGGTTGCATTCTTAAGAGATAAATCTGAAGCATTTGATAAGTTCAATATATTCAAAGCTAAAGTAGAAAATGAGTATGGATTAAAGATAAAATGTTTGAGATCAGATAGAGGAGGAGAATTCACCTCAGATAGATTTTATGAGCATTGTGAAGAACATGGGATAAAGAGATGGCTAAGTGCACCTAGAACCCTTCAGTAAAATGGAATTGCACAAAGATGAAATAGGATCATACTTGACACATCGTGCACTATCATGATTGAAGGAAAAGTTGCACACACCTATTGGAGAGATGCAGTAAATACTATAGTCTATACGATCAAAAAAATTTAATTAAGGCTAGGCACAAACAAGACATCTTATGAGATATGGTTTGGGAATGTACCTATAGTAAAATACTTTAGAATATTTGGAAGCAAGTGCTACATCAAGAGAGATGAAGCTATTGGCAAGTTTGATGCAAGAAGTGATGAAGGTATTTTTCTTGGTTACTCTACTAAAATCAAATCTTATAGATGTTTTAACTTGAGATTAAATAAAATCATTGAAAGTGCTCATGTAAAGATTGATGAAAATTTTATGATTCAAGAGAGGTATCATGATTATGCACCTATGATAGAAGAATAACCTAGACCTATTAGTAGAGAAGCAATTGTGGAACAAATGTTTGATAGCATTGATATATTATTCAATGACCCTGAAACAAGTGAAGAAGAAACACAAAAGATAGATGAGAGAGTCACACATAATGTTCCAAAATTCACACCTAGATACCATTCAAAAGATGATACCATTAGAGATAAGAACAACAAAGTCATGACAAGATCAAAAGAAAAAAGTTCAACAATTGATGAAGTGGTATGTTTACTTTCACAAATTGAACCCTTAAGTGTTGAAGATGCATGTAATGATTCAAATTGGCATGAAGCAATGAAAGAAGATCTAGATTAGATAGTTAAGAATGATACATGGGAATTAGTCCCTAGACCTAGTGACAAGAATGTGATCGGAACCAAGTGGATATTTAGAAACAAGATGAATGAAGATGGTATAGTGGTGAGAAAAAAAGAAAGACTAGTATGTAAAGGATATGCATAGAGAGAAGGAATTGTTTACTCTGATACATTTTCCCTTTTTTTAAGCCATAAAGTTATTTCTAGCCTATGCAACATTCAAAGACTTCAAAGTATATCAGATGGATGTCAAGTTAGCATTCCTGAATGAAGAGTTGGAGGAAGAAGTATATATAGAGCATCCTGAAGGATTTAGTTTATCAGACAAACCTGATATGGTATGTAGACTGAAGAAAACCCTCTATGGAATTAAGCAAGCCCCTAGAGCATGGTATGAAAGAATAGATGGTTACTTGACAAAGATTGGATTCAAGAAAGGAGAAGAAGATTGTAACTTATTCATAAGAGAGACACCTGAAGGATTATTACTAATTGCTATTTTTGTTGATGACATTATTTTTGGTGGTAATGACAAGCTTAGTGGAAAATTTTCTAAAGAGATGTAGAGAGAATTTGAAATGAGCATGATTGGACCTATCAAGTACTTTTTGGGATTAAATGTGTAGTAGAAAGACAAAGGTATTTTCATTACTCAGTCAAAGTATGTGAAAGAGATATTGAAGAAGTTCAAGGTCGATGAATGCAAGCCAATAAGTACCCTTGTGATAATAGGAAGAAAGCTTTCAAAGGATGATGATTATACATTAGTTGACAAGACTCTATATAAGTCTATGATTGTTAAACTCATATATCTTACTCAATCTAGACTAGATATTTCTAATGTAGTTGGTATTGTTAGAATATTTGTAGCAGAACCTAAACAAAGTCATCTTATGGCAGTAAAGAGGATATTCAAATATTTGAAAGGAACTATAGACTATGGTTTATGGTATCCTAATTTGGAAAATGTAAAACTTCATGTGTATACAGATGTAGATTGGGAAGGTTGCATTGATGATAGGAAGAGTACCTCAAGAGGAGTAGTATTTCTTGGAGATAGACTTGTTACTTGGACAAGCAAGAAACAAAATTGTATTTCTCAGTGCACAATAGAAGCAAAGTATGTGGAAGCATCATTAAATTATTCTACAATTGTGTGGATCAAGTAGATGATTAAAGTTTTTGGAATCCAGATAGATTACCCTATTATTATTCATTGTGACAACACTAGCACTATCAAACTATCAAAGAACCCTTTGATGCATGCAAAGAAAAAACATATTGAGATAAAATATCACTTCCTAAGAGAGAAAATTGTAGAGAAAGAAGTAAAATTAGATTATGTGAGCACAAAAGAATAGCTAGAAGACATTTATACAAAGCCTTTACCAAAGGATACATTTGAGTATCTCAGGGAGAAGCTGGGAGTAATTCCCTTCCCTGGATCTAATTAGAGTTGCAGTAGTGCATCAGTCCTTAGTGAATGATGAATGACTGACTACTCTACTTTAGGAGTAGTACCTGTGCTTATTTGTTTTTGGTGCCCTTTGCCATTGATGTCAAAGGGGGACTATATATATAGTCATGAAAAATAAACAAGAGGAGTATGAAGTAAGGGGGAATATATAGTAAGAAGATGTAGGAGTTGGAAAGTTCATCCTTGGGGGAGTTTTTTTTGAGAAAATGGAGAATTTTATAATATAATTGTATGTTTGGATTGGTGGTGTTTTTCATTCCATATGTTTCCATCAATGCCAAAGGGGGAGATTATTGGAGATTTGTCAGCAAGCCAATATTGACTATATATTTTTCAATTATGACAACATATGGTAAGCAACGTGTGTTGAAGTCTTATGTAGAGATCCTTGAGAATATGTTGCCTAGATATGTTATCAGTATGATATCATAGATGTAGAGGTTCATTCTAAGTACAGACAGTTGTGCAGTTGTTTGTATTAGTAGTATTCATAACAATGTTATAGGAAAATTTTGGTACATAATTCATAGTATGGTTATGATGGAGCCTTGTGCATTTATATCTAAGTTTTAGACATGTATATGAAGCTATGTTCATGGACACAAAGTTAGTTGTGTAGTTAAAGTTGTGTTATGATGTTTCTATTTGCCAGTTATAGTTTCCTAAGATTATTTGATGGAGCTGACATTGTTTATATTATTTTAGTAGTTGCACCTATCATTTGGATATGTGTATTTGGTTTCATGTTTGGTGATGAGTTAATAATGTTTTTTTAAGAGCACATAACGTATTTAATCTTGAGAGTAAATTTTTAGTTAATTTGGTGGAGCCAACAGTGTGAAGCAACGCGTCTACTCATATTGAGTTATGCGGTCCTTTTCTATGTCGCGTGCTTAGTTTGTTAGGAATGAATGATGAATATATCCTATGGGTGAGTATTCACAGCTATTCAATAGCATTTTTTGTTGCATTCATGACTTTGATTGTCATTGATGTCAACACAATGATCTACTGAATATTATCAGTGAAGCAGATAGTGTTTGTGTTAGCACACATGGGATATTGAAGATCAAGCTATGCAGAGTTAAGGACTTCATATATGATGTTTCTTGAGATCATGGTTAAGAAAACATATGGAAATTCAACTATTCATGATAGTTATGTATAAATTAGTGGAAGCAGTATTTAGGCAGTGTTCCTAAGTAGAAGTTTGTGGAAATTAGATGATATCTCCTAATTGGAATAGAATCTAAGCATGCAAGGTTGTACGGATGATGAAGACATGATCATGGTGATGTGGATGTGACAGCAAGGTTAGAGGTTGCATGAGTGAAGAATTATCTTTGTTTGAAGCTGGTACTTTTATGTAATTGTAGAATATTGTGTAACATGTGGAAGATTTTAATTTTTTAATTTGTATGCTAACTCATTTGTAATTATTTGAGTGTGGTATAAAGGAAGGATTATTTTCCTTAATTTAATGTAATAAATTATGTGGAAGTGAATTGTGTAATTAATCAATACTTGTTGTAAGAGGATATGTGAAGTATAGAGATCTGGTATTGAGATATGATGAAGCAGTTAGTGTGGTTTGGCATAGTTAGAGGAGAAGTGATAAGTTGTTGAGATCAATAATCTTTTGGTATTATTATGTTGATTAATATAGAGATCAGTTAGATAGTGAGTTCAGTGATCTTTCCCTTGAAGTTGTTTGGACAGTGGGTCCTTCTGTCTTTCATAACTCCTAACAAGGTTAGAATCTTTTAAATGGGATTCAAAGTCTCCTCGCAGAGATTCATATGTATTGAATATATTTCATAAGGCTCCTAACAGAGTCCATCCTCTCACAAGGAATTTTCATATTAGTGCATCTTTTGTCAGCATCATTCCCACCGGGGTTTACTCTTTGATCAAGAGGTTCTTTAGTCAACATATCTTGTGTTATTGTGTTGTTGTGTATGTATATATTTCTATGGTTGTTGATTATATTGCTTGCATGGTTGAAATCTATTAAAGGTAACAAAAGTTGTATTTATCTAATAACTAATACACCCCCCTCTCAGTTATCTTGGTGGACTTTACTTTCTAACAATATTGGTATCAGAGCAAAAAATCCTTGAAGGAAAACTTTAACAACTTAAGGAGATCCATGGCAAATCATTTTAGGAAAGAAAGCCCTAAGTTTGATGGAGTAAACTTTGATAGTTGGAAAGAAAAGATGAAGACACATTTACTTTTTTTAGGACTAGGATATTGGTTAATCACAAAGAACAAGAAGACTATCATTGATGAAGAAAAAATTGAAGAATGTACTAATGAGGAAAGTGATCTATTCATGTGTAACATACTTATCAGAGAATAAATCTTGTCAGCTCTTCCAAAAAATGAGTACAGTCAGGTAAAATATCTAAAGACATCTCATGAAATTTGGTTAGCTTTACAATCTACTTTTGAGGTGATGAACATGCAAAGAAAGTTAGATTACATAATTGGATATGTGCATTTGAAGATATAAGAATGATGGAAGATGAATTTGTTAGAAGTTGTATTGGTAGAATGTCTGAAATTGTTACAGGTATAAAATCTTGTGAAGGAATCAAGATAGAGAATGAAGTGATATGGAAAATTCTAAGGACATTAACTCCTACCTTTAAGCAGACAACGCAGATGATTGAGAAAGTTATACCTTGTACTAGGAACTTCACCAGAGAAACTCTTCTTGGAAGACTAGAAGTAGCAGAGATGAACTTGAGACAATCAAGAGATCTACCTAGAATGGAGACAACATTCAGTGCACTTAGTATTTGTCCTACTTTGTCAAGAAGCATTAGTGTAAGCGGAGACTTTTCTAGTGGCAGCAGATTTAAGAATGAAGAAGACAGGAAGATTGAGGAAGGAATTGACTTGCTTGTGAAAAGAGAACAAGATGGTAACAAAAAATTTAAATGTTGGACTTGTCAAGAATATGGTCATTTTGCATCTAAATGTCCTAAGAGAGTAAAGAAGTATAGAAAGAAATTTAAACCTAGATGATCTAAAGAATGTTTTTATGCTAATGATCAGAGTAATTTTTAGTGGCGAATATTTGCCTTTTGGCGAATTCTGGGAATAAATTTTCATGAAATTGGTGAATCACACAGGTATAGGCTGGCCCATATTCGTCCAATCTTGACATGATAACTGCTAAATATTAATTGGAATTGCCAATCAAATTTTCCATTTGACATTGTTGACCATCATATTTGCCTATAATTAATGTGACGTGGTTCTTTTAATGGTCTCTTATTTTCCAGTGATATTAATTATGAATTGCATATAAAATTTGAAATAGCCAAATGGTTTATATTGTTATCTTAACCACAACCTATTTCGCCACCCGTTAAATAATTATTTTATTGGTCCATGACGTATTTTGCCAACTTGTTAATTAATTGTTTTATTGGTCCATGATGTATTTGGCCAACCCATTAATTAATTGTTTTATTGACCACCACATATATTTAATTTTTCACCAAAAATAACATTGATCGGGTCGGAACTCGGCACATTTTCGCCAAAAGCCTGAGAATTTAAAAATAAATAAAAATTGGAAATTTAGAATTTGGAATCATGGATTGATATAAATTCAAATTAAATTTAGAAAACTTAAAAGTAGTCTTATCATGCATCATTACAAATTTTTGGAGCCAAAGGGCCAGATTTATAAATAACAATCTTGCAACAGTAAATAGAGGATTCATCATTTCAGAGAGTCAGAAATAAGAGGAAGCAGCACAAAGGTAAACAATTATTTGTTCACATTTCATAGTATTGCTATTAATTTTAATTCCTAGAGGCTAGAATCCTAGTGACTAGTGAGAGGTCATTGGGTGAAGATGTCAGACAAGGGTGACTATCCTGAGATTGAGTATCCTCAGGCTACTACTGCTGAAGAGATTCAGATATTAGGGGAGGTTGAGACTCAGACTTCTCACCGTGCTTAGGGCAGTGAAGAGATTGGAAAGCTAGACAAGGGTAAGACTCCTCAGGACAGTGAAGGGCCTGGGAGGCCATCAAAATGCCCAAAACTTAAAGATACTACCATAAAGGCTTTCTTTGGAGTTGGCAATATTTATGCTCCATCAACGTCTATAATTGTGAGTGTAAAAGCCATTCACAATAGCTCACTAGTACCAATACCACAAGCTGGGGTTGTCATTGAGTTAAATGAAAATCAAAATGCATCAAATGAGGATAACAATGGTGGGATGAGAGAAGATTTTATAAGGGATACACAAAACCAGTTGGAAGAAAATGCTAGCAATGAAGATAATAATGATGTTGGTAGGAAGAAAATAAAAAGGGAAGTAAAAATGGGGCAGGAGTGGGAAATGGCAAGAAATTTTAAGGTTTATTGGGTAGAAAAGTACTAGTTCATTGAACTAGTCCTAAGCAATGATGAACAAAAAATAGAATGCAGGTGTAAGATTTTTACCTAGAAACTTAAAAGAGAGAAGTTGCAGCTAAACCTTGACACTATAGAAAAGCATATTGGTAAGGTTTATTAAAAATAGACCATAGGTAGACAAGAAATATCAGTAGTGAGATGGAAATTAAAGGAAGAATGTCTTCATGTTAAGTATGCCATAGAATATGAAGAGCATAACAAGAGAATGGCAATAATTTCTAGTAGTGAAAATCCAATCAAGGTTGGGTTTAAACATGTAGCCAATGAAGCAAACCTGGCAAAGACTGTTTAGATGAGTGTTGTTTTTCATATTATGTCTAGAGAGTTTCCTATGAGAGACTTCTCAGAATATGGTAATTTATTATCTTTTTTGAAATTTCCTCACTATCCTATGTCACATTGGTCAACAAACATTGGAGGGGAAATGGAAAACTATCTTTCTAAGGTGAAAAAGCCAAATTTATAGAAGAAAGTAAAAAAGTCCAGATTCATTTCATTATCCATAGATGAAGTTACTATAGTAGATAACACTACTTGGGTTTGTATGCATGTGTATACAGTAAAAGAACATGTCTGCCAAGCTCATCTACTCTATGTTCATAAAATGAGGGGCAACTCAACAACAAAAAACTTATATTTTGAAGTGAAGAAATCTTTGAATGAAGTTGTTGGTATGGATGATTTGACAATTGGAAAGAAGTTAGTGTGTGTTTTGTAGCTGATGGAGTTGTAGTAATGCAAGGCCAAAGGAATGGTCTTTGTGCAAGATTACAAACTAGTATTGCACCTTACCTACTTGGCATACATTGCATGGCCCATCGAATGAATTTAGCATATAAAATTGTAAGCGATTTTCCTACAGTGTCAAAAGTTGAAGATCTTGTTAGCGAAATATACTCTTACTTCTACAGAAGTCCTAAACATTTTGCAAAATTTAAGATTTTCTCAGAGGGAGTAACACCAAGAAACAAGCTTCTCAAGGATGTTGAGACCAGATGGATCTCTTTGCATGGACTAGTAGAAAGAGTTCTAACAGAATATCAATCCTTGATCGGAGTAATATATGAGCAACGCCTCATAGTAGATAAAGCTCCTAATTTGTTACATAAGTTAAGTGATATAGAGACTCTATTAACTTTAGCTAGTCTTCTCCCCATGATGGATTTAATGAAAAAACTTGTTAAGAAAGCCCAAGAAAGGACTATCTATATCCATGAGTACTCAGATTTATGTAGAATGAGATGCCTTTCCCTAGATAATTTATACTCAGATATGATAACACTTCAAAGCCCAAATTTTTTCAGGTGGCAAATAATTACAGATTTGAATCATGCTAAGAATTTTTTACAATTCAATGTAAAAAATGATTTATGTGTGTTTGTGAAAGGATATGAAATACCAATGCACCAATCTAAGATGGGCAAGCGAGGCAGACTACTTCCAGTTAAAAGGGCTGATTTTGACAAGTTTGTTAAATCTGTTAGTGAGAATTTGAAGTCAATTTCCTACCAAATTTCAAGTGAGATTCATAAAAGATACCCTAGAGAAGAAATTCTTGAGGCCATGGGTTGTGTGTTTCCTCATTTTTGGAAAAACATCAGAGATAGACAACTTTATGCTCATATGTTTCATAAAAAAATTGATGAAATTATCAGAGAGTTTTCAAAACATGCAGATTGCAATGGACAACCAATTAATGGAATTATAGGTTCAGCTAATCTTAAAAAACAATGTAGACAATTTTCATCATGTATGAAATTGTAGTTAAAAAACTTGGAAAATCCATTTGAACCTGGTGAAATAACTAGGGTTTGGAAAAGGATAGAGTAGAGTGAAGTACTACATGATTCAATATCATAATATTTCAAACTTGCTAATTTATGTCAAAAAGTGATATTGGGGTCAGTGGAAGATGAAAGAGTTTTTAGTGCATTGGGGTTTTTGAAATCAAAGATTAGAAACAAACTAGATAGAAATTTGGAAACTTGCTTGAGGTTTTTTGTAACTCAGTACAATGTTAGAGACTTTCCTTATGATAGGGCATTGGCAATTTGGAATTCCCTACGTGAAAGATGAGGGCTTTTGAACACTAGTTCAAAACATGGTGGTTATGAGACAAATGATGGATCTTGGTCCCAGACTCAGAATGAAGATGAAGAATTTTTTGATTTTGAATACCCAACTCAGAATGAAGAAGAACCTCTTGCTAGTAGTAGTAGTCATTTTCAGGAGCTGGATTCCATGTGGGATATAGAAGAGGCAGACTTCTCATTAACACTGAGTGAAGAGTGAAGTGATTTAGAATTAGCATTCGGTTAATAGGTATTTATAATTTTATACATTGTATACTTATTACTGTACTTGTTGGATAAATTGATAATGGAATTGGACTTGATTCTGAATATTTATTATTGACAATTTGACTCATATTCAGCTACAAGCAATAAGTATTGTTCATGATTTTTGTAATTTGAATTTTGATTTTTGTAATTTGTAATTTGAAATTTTGAATTCATGATTTTTGTAATGTAGAATGTTCAAGAAATTTGTAATTTGATATAACTTTGTGAAGTCCCACACAAAACCTTTTGTAACCTTTCAATTGTTTAATCTCATAACTGATTAACCTTTCCAAAGTTACAGCTTTCTACCAAATGCTTCATCACAGCTTCGTAACCGCTAACACTAATGGCCAAAAGACCCTTTCAAAGCTCCATAAACCAACTATACCTGATAAAGTGTTCTGAAGTTATGCACACCATTAGTCGAGAGTCCCTCAGAAGTTCAAAACCCATTATCATCCTAACCACTTAACCGTTGAGAAGTTACGAAACAACCCAACATTACTACAGAACATTGCCGGTGGTCTGTTAGTAACTTGCACATGCTTAAAGGTTCTTTTAAGTGAGTTGAAAAAGTAACGATGAAATAGAACTGATCTGAGCCTTTCTAGGGTTTATTGGATTTTTAGAGCATATCTCAACCTAGCACTTAGGATTTTAACATTTTGATCAAAATTTAGGCCTTCAGAAGGAAAATTACAAGAAATTCTCAAAGCAATTATGAAAACTAAAAATACTACCGACATGGTCAATTTATTATTTGTCAATTTCCTAATTTCCTAATACTAAGCATTTACTTAATTATAACTAAGATTCTTGACTTGAGCCAATGAGATCTTTTAAAAATTACACAGGCACAGTGACAGAAAAATTGAAAATTACAAAATATCCATGTATTAAATTTAACTTCCTTGAAATTTATACATCAAAATTTAAAATTCAAGAATCAATGATCATAGTACCAATTACTAGACTCAGAGGTGAGAGGACAAAGACTTGAAGTCTCAGACTTCTATGATCTACTAGAAAATTATAAAATATCCTTGTATATTTGTAGTAACTAAAACTTCCTTGAAATTTATACATCAATGTCAGTGATCAATGAATATGATCAATGATCAAAAAATAAAAACTAACATTGGCATTTGGAAAATTAAACAAATTTGGAAAGAGTTATTAGAGTGACAGCTGGCAGCCTAGATTCTTCAAAATCAGTCTTGATTTGCACCAAAGGTGTATCACAACAAGTGAACCACAAACATAAGATACCCTATTCAAACTAACCGATCTCCCTCTATTGGCTCTTCATCTAATACCACAACTATCTCAACTACTTCCATCATCCATGTCAATGTGACAAGACCAAGGCTTGAATCTCTCCAATGTTTTCCCACACCACAATTTCCCTCTTTGATGGCCAAGTTACCTCTCTAACTATCTCCAAGTCTTCAAGGCATTTGTTCCACTTGGAATCCATTATGGCTCGAGATTCAACAACAAAATTATTCATGTTAATCTCCTACTTGTACAATTCATCCACAACTTCATAAAAAGTTGAAATGTCAGCATCACCAACAAAATAAGAAGCCACCTTGCTACATTCCATAATTTGGTTGAAAGAATCAGCCCACTCCTGCCATTCCTTCAAGTGTCCCTCTTTGTCCACAATAGCAGGGATATATCCTTCAGACTCTTCAGCAAAAACCTTAAGCTTTGCCTGAATGTTTTGCAACTTGCTAGTGAAAATGCATACAAATCCTTTACTAATAACTATTAGAAAGTAAAGATCCCCAAGATAACTGAGAGGCGGGGGGGGTGAATCATTTATCTAATAATTTAACCATTCAACTACTTTAAACAACATAATCAATGTAGTAATCAACCATAGAAAGATAACCATACACAATTGCACAATAACACAAGATATGTTGACTAGGGAACCTCTTGAAAAGAGTAAACCCCAGTGGGAATGATGCCCACAAAATGATACACTAAACTGAAAGTTCCTTGTTAGAGGATGGACCCTATTAGGAGTCTTATGAAATACATTCAATACATATAAATCCCTGTTAGGAGATTTTGAATCCCTGTTAAAAGATTCTAACCTGGTTAAGAGTTTATGGAAGACAAAAGGACCCACTGCCCAAACAGCTTCAAGGCAAGATCTCTGAACCCACTGTCCAAAAGATCTTAGAATTATTCAATAGAATAATATGAAATGTATTACCTCCTTCACACTATGCCAAAACTACACTCTCTGCTACACAAGATCACAATTCCAGATCTCTGTACTCACAAGTCTTCCTTCATCATTGAATTAGCTCTTTTCTTCACTTCATGCATATATTCACATCTCAACTTTCACAATTCAATCCTCTCTACTCAATTCTCTTTTTTCAATTCTCTTTTTCTCAATTCTCTTTTTCTCAATTCTTGTTACAACAAGGAAAACATTCCTTCTTATATACCAAACTCAAATAATTACAAATGAGTTGGTCCTCAATTATAAAATAATAATTTCTACATGCTACACACAAAATTCACATAAAACTGTCAGCTTCCAGATACTGTAACTTTCTCCAAACATATCCTCAAAGTTTGTGCTATGAACCATGTCATCATTAATGAGTCTCCAACATCCCTTTAATTGCACAAAATTAGATTCCATCCCAGCTAAGAGATATCCTCCAATTTCCAAAAATTGCTACATAGAAACACTATCTAAACACTGCTTTCACGAAAATGCTCATAACTCTCATGAATGAATGAATTTATTTTTGCACTGTTAACCATAGTTTAATAACACACCAAAGAACATACCATCAATTGCGCAAAATCTAGTCTACAATACAACATGTGCACAAAACAAAATTGTACCTTCTTTCCTGCTGATATCCAGAATATCACTGTGTTGACATCAATGACAATCCAAGTCATGAATGCAACAACAACTGCTATAGAATGACTACCAAAATACTTTGCATTCATTCCTAACAATAACACCATTTCCTTAACATCAATTATTTTGTCAGGTAACTCCATTTTTTTCCCATTAGTAAAACTAACCTATCAAAGAATTGCAAGTATGAGCCCCAAGTATTAAATAATGGGGTTAGTATAGACAAGGCATTAGAACATTAATATTCTATCCCCTACAAAGAAATGAAATTACTATGAAGGATTTGAGACTTCCCTTTTAAAATATTTACTCTATGCAATACCACCTTCTTCAAAGTCTCCTTTTCAGCAATTCCAATATTAGTAGGCTTAGGCTGATCAATGTCCATTATTATCTTTTCTATTGCAAGTTCTGGAGCCAAGCCCCCCTCATGCTTAGTTTGGACCCCTGCATCATAGACCTCTATAAATGACCTAGACTAATTTTTTAGAGTATTTATTTCATCTTTTAGCTCCTTCACAATCTTATTCAGGAAATAATTCTTCTTTAGTTCCTCTTCAAACTTTTTTCTAGATGCCACATATGTTGGACTACAACTGATTTGGAATCTGATTGAAGAATCTATGATTAAAGATCACTAAGAAGTTGCTGATTAGATATGTAATATGATTAAACCAGTATTATGTTGTCATTGATGTCAACTAGCTTGACAACACTTATCTTGTAAGTTACTATACCGAGACATCTGAAGAAAGTTGATAGAGATGAAGAATAGAAAAATCTACATGGGGAAAGATGTACATGATAGATGAGGATAAGGAACACATTGAGTAACTTGTTGATGAGTCTATGACTTAATAATATCAACTTTATTATGTTGCATTCATTTATGATGAAGTATAGAGATGAAAGACACAAAGAAATGTTGTTGGTAAATGAAGCAATTCTAGTATACACCGACAAAGTGTAGTGTATATCGATCGAAGTATTAACTAAGAAGTGTTCACCGACGCATTTCTTTGTTAACTAAGTGAAACACAATGAACTAAATGATTAGTTTAGCCGATAAGATTCATGAGCTGTAAAGTACCTCAATTTCAGTGATAACAGATAATGTTCGTTATGAAGATCGATGACTAACAAAATTAAAGGAAGATCTAATGGAGTAGATTGAAATATGTTACTGACACATCAGCCGAGAAAGTTTGAAATGAAAAAATCTATGAATGTGGTTAAGCAGCCAAATCTGATGGAGGAGAAGAAAATGATTTACTCATCTATATAAGAGATTAGAATTTCATTATGGAATGATGCCGGAAGAAGTAGAAACTATAGGAATATCACGTGAACAAGGTTTTCATGCATTCTGATCATACTGGTTAAGTAAGAACCGACCTACAGAACAATTACTGAGTGATAGAGAGTAATTACTGATGGATAGTAAGTTGATATAGTATTGAATCTGAAGTGAAATATTGATCAGAAGGATTTGTATGGACTGAATATTGATTTGTAATCTGCAATTGAAGTTGTATTAAGGCAGGTCATTTACTGTTACATATTTAACAATTGTATACAGTCAAAATCTCTTAACCAAGTGGACTTTGAAAGTCTTATGATGTATCATTCATAGAATGAACATTGTTATCCTATCAACCCCATAGTGAATGCTGGTTGGATGATGAATTCTAGTCTAAAATCCTCTAACAAGGTCACACCTGACAGTGTGTTTGTAAACCTTTAACAGCGTTGGGTCTTTACTGACCTCACTTCAAAAGAGTGAACAATTTTGGGTTGCCAGTCCCAGGTGGTTTTTCCCTTTACAAGGTTTCCACGTTAAATCTCTTGTGTTATGTGTTGATTGTGATATTTGTTTGTTATCATACTTTACATGTTACATGTTAGATTTGATCAATAACTATTATGGTATTAGACTGGTAATCGGTAAAAGCACAAATAGTGAAAGTAATTATTGTTTACCGAGGAGCAGAAATTGCAGAAGTTGTTTTGAATTATACATTTTGTTTTGGGATACTGGATAACTGATTCACCCCCCTCTCAGTTATTCTAACAATTGGTATCAAAGCTTTGGTTTCTTACAATATATTTTTAAGGACTTAAGCACAAAGATCTCAAGATGTATAAGAGGGAATTATCGAAGCTAAACAAAGAGAACTTTGCAGTATGACAAAGTAGGATGAAGTTGCACATATCTGGAATTGGGAATTCTGCACTAGATCTGATGGAGAATGGCTACATACAACCGCCCACTGGTCCCTTAACTCTTGATCAACTAAAGGATAGGCATGAACACAATATCACTATGATGGAACTTACTACTACCTATACCAATGCTGAATTTGAAGACATCAAGGGTTGTGATACTGCTACGAAGATGTGGGACAAGTTAAATCTAATATACAGTGGAGATTTAAATGTCAAAAGAGCCCGAGCTGAAAGCCTAAGAGGCATATTTGATGATATGAGAATGAATGAAGGTGAGAACGTTGTATAATACTCAAATAGACTAAAAGAGGTGGTACATGCTATTAGAGCATCTGATGGAATGATTGATGATTAAATAGTGATAAGCAAGATTCTCAAAACTTTTCTACCAATTTATGCAATCAGGATCTCTGCAATTCATGAAACAAGAGCTAAATCCAACCTTACTCTTGACACTCTAATTGGTAAACTTAAAACCTTTGAATTAAACAACTTTGATAACAATGTTGTTCCTTCTGTTGAATTTGCTTTCATGTCTTCTTTGAAGATTGGAAAGTCGAGAAGGAATAGTAAGAATTATGATAGTGATAGTAATATTGATGATGAACTTGATGAGATTGAAGCTCTTATGGCCAGAAGATTGCCCAAAGGAAAAGGAAGGTATAGAGGTAAGCTACCTTTGGCATGTTTTAACTGTAAAGAAGTCGGTCACATCACTGCTAGATGTCCTCAGAAGAAAGATGATGATAGATCTAAAGACCGATCTGAAGGAAGCTATGGGAGAAGAGTCAATAGAGGCTACTGACACAATAATAGAGACAACCAAGATGATAAAGGCAAAAGGGTATGTTACATAGCCAAAGATATTGAAACTAAATCTGATTCTGATGATGATATAGAAGTTTTATTTTTTGCAATGAAATATGACTTAGAGGAAGAAGAGAAACATGAAGAGACAACACTGATCTCTAAAGTAAGCATAAATGATACATGGATCATAGACAATGGCTGTACACATCATATGACGAATGATGTAGAGAGTTTTGATCATCTTGATGAATATAATGGAGGATCTATGAGAATGGGAAATGATGCACCTTGTATGGTAAGAGATAAAGGTTCATTGATGATCAATGATAGAATACAATGTGAAAATGCATACTAGGTAGATGGATTGAACTATAATTTGTTAAATGTGGCTCAACTGAACAATTTAGGTGACCGACTAGCTTTTGAGAGCAAAAAGGTGAAGATCTATGATGATGGAGGAAGAATTGTCAGAACTGGTACACAATCTAGAGGTAATCTATTCTACCTTGATATGGATCAGTCTTCTTGTTTATTAATAAAGGATGAAGATGCTTGGTTGTGGCACAAAAGGTTATGCCATGTGAACTTTGACAACATGATCAAGATTAGTAAAAAGAAAAGAGTTAGAGGATTGCCTAACTTAACAAAATCTGATCATGTCATGTGCCATGAATGTCAGAAAGGTAAGATGACTAAGTCTAGTTTTAAAAGTAAAGACTACTCAACAAAGAAGATACTTGAGTTGGTTCATACCCACCTATGTGGTCCTATGAGAACTTAGAGTTGTTCTGGTGATAGATATTTTATTCTTTTTGTTGATGACTATACTAGACTGATGACTGTTATGTTCCTAAAAGAGAAATCTGAAGCCTTTAAAATGTTTAAGTGGTATAAAGCTAAGGTAGAGAAAGAGTCTAGAAAAGAAATAAAATGCTTAAGATCTGATAGAGGAGGTGAATTTATCTCTGATGAATGTACTAATTTCTATAATGAGCATGGAATTAAAAGACAGGTCTCTGCACCAAGGACACCTCAGCAAAATGGCATTGCTAAAAGAAGGAACAGGTCTATAATTGATTGTGCCAGAACATTGATGATATAGAAGAATGTTGCTCAGGCATATTGGAGGGAAGCTATCAGTACAGCTGTGTATGTTCTTAACCAAGTACAACTGAAGAAGGACACCAACCAAACACCTTATGAGTTATGGTTTGGACACAAACCTACTATAAGTTATTTCAAGATTTTTGGAAGTAAATGCTTTATTTTGAAAGATGAGAGAAATGGAAAATTTGATTCTAAAGGAGATGAAGGGATATTTCTAGGATATTCCTCTACAAGTAAAGCATATAAATGTTTGAATAAGGTTACAAATAAGATAGTTAAAAGTACTAATGTTCATGTTGATAAGTTTGATGACAAGAACATAGAGGAAAGTACAAAGGAACCAAAAGACTACGGTAGATTCACTTACATTGAACATCCAGAGTATCTACCGATGTCGCAACCTGTGACAACCGGTCAACAGGGAAACAATACAGGACAAAAGGCAACACAAACCGATGAACAAGATGGAGCTACTCAGCAAGAAAATGACCTTGAACAGGATGAGCAAGAAGGGAGAAACCAAGTTCTGGCTAGTTTTGTCAGAAGACATCATCCTGAGACACAAATCATTAGAGATAGACATGTTGGAATGCAAACTAGAAGCAAAACAAGACAAGGTATATGTCTAGTTTGTGAATTTGAACCAAAAAATGTGAAAGTTGCATTAGAAAATGAAGAATGGGTCAATGCAATGAAGGAGGAAATAGAGCAAATAGAGAAGAAAAAAACCTAGTCCTTAGTACCCCCGACCTAAAGATAAGAATGTTATTGGTACTAAGTGGATATTCAAGAATAAATTGAATAAAAATGGTGAAGTCACAAGAAATAAAGCTAGATTGGTATGCAAGCGATCTGCACAAGAAGAAGGCATTGACTATGGTGAAACATTTTCACTTGTTGCTAGATTATAAGGAGTTAGAATACTACTTTCATATGTTGCACACAAGAAATTCAAAGTCTATCAAATGGATGTGAAGTCAGCATTTCTGAATGGTATACTTGAAGAAGAGGTCTACATTGAACAACCTGAAGGATTTGTTGATCCTGACAATAAAGACATGTTATGTAGATTACATAAAGCTTTATATGTCTTGAAGCAAGCACCTAGAGCATGGTATGAAAGACTGCATACTTACTTGTTAAGTATTGGATTTGTTAGAACAAGTGAAAACAACAATCTATATATGAAAGGTGATACTGATGATACTATTATCATTGCTGAAATATTTGTTGATGATATTATTTTTGGAGGCTCGGATCTTGTATGCAAGACATTTTCTGATGAAATGAAAAAGGAATTTGAAATGTCTATGTTCGGAGAGATTAAGTTCTTTCTTGGACTACAAGTGGTTCAACAGAGTAATGGAATATTCATCACACAATCTCAATACATAAAGTATTGAAGTACATTTGGCATGGAAGATGCTAAACCTATGGGAACAATGATGGCTACTGGATGCAAATTAACAAAGGAGGATGAAACTACAGAGGTAAATCTGACACTTTACTGATCCATGATTGGTAAGTTAATGTACGTAGTTCACAGTAGACCATATATAGCACATGTTGTGGGTATTGTTGCAAGATTTTTTGCTAATCCTAGATAATCACACATGATAGCTACAAAAAGGATCTTAAGATACCTGAAGAAAATAGAGAATTATGGATTATGGTATCCTAAGGAAGGGAAGTTTGAACTGAAAGTTTACACCGATGCTGATTGGGCTGGAGATGTGGATGATAGAAAAAGCACCATCGGAGGAGCATTTTTCTTTGGTGAAAGACTTGTAACCTGGACAAGTAAAAAGTAGGCTTGTATTTATCAGTGTACAGGTGAAGTAGAGTATGTTACTACTTCTACTAACTATTCAAACATTGCATATATCAAGCAAGTGTTGGAAGGGATGAATGAGGTAATCACTGACCTGATGATTATATATTGTGGCAACACTAGTGCTATTAATATTTCAAAGAATCCTATGATGCACTCTAAGACAAAGCATATATCTATTAAGTATCATTACTTAAGAGAAAAAGTGCAAGAGAAGCAAGTGAAGTTAGAATTTGTCACATCTAAAGAACAACTTGCAAATATTTTTACAAAGCCTCTACCAAAGGACACATTTGAATACTTGAGGACTAGACTTCGGGTCCATCCCCTGTCTATCGATCACTAAGGTGATATGGTTGTTGCATCAACCTAATTTTATTAGAAGATCATTCATGTTGATGTAGTATAGTTCACACTTTGAATCATGTTCAAGGTTGTGATTAAGTTTGGAGAACTTGAACTGATTGGAATATCAGTATACTGAGATACAGAGGAGGACATAATTGATTATTTATTTGTTTCTTTGGCATTGCTGTCAAAGGGAGAGATAAATAATATGAAAAGGGACAAGCACCAATGAGAATTATCTAAGGGAGAGACAATGCTAAATGAGATAGAGTATTGAAGATCAGGTATAGAGAATAGAAGCAGGAACAAGAGAACTGAAAAGAGAACTAAAAAGATCACCACTAAAGAATGGTAAAGTTGTATTATGTAATGTTGTTCAGTAACGTAGTGATTAAACATATTAAGTCTATTTGACTTACAACATTTTGTTCAAAAAGTTGTAGAATATATGTTTTGTATGTGTATGGTACATTTCATATTACTCATCTATATAAGAGATTAGAATTTCATTATGGAATGATGTCAGAAGAAGTAGAAACTGTAGGAATATCATGTGAACAAGGTTTTCATGCATTATGATCATACTGGTTAAGTAAGAACTGAGCTGCAAAACAATTACCGAGTGACAAAGAGCAATTATCAATGAACAGTAAGTTGATACAGTATTGAATCTGAAGTGAAATATTGATCAGTAGGATTTGTATGGACCGAATATTGATCTTTAATCTACAATTGAAGTTGTATTAAGGTAGGTCATTTACTATTACATATTTAACAATTGTATACAGTCAAAATCTCTTAACTGAGTGGACTCTGAAAGTCTTATGATGTATCATTCATAGAATGAACATTGTTATCCTGTCAACCCCATAGTGAATGCTGGTTGGACAATAACTTATAGTCTAAAATCCTCTAACAAGGTCACACTTGACAGTGTGTTTGTAAACCTTTAACAGGGTTGGGTCTTAACTAACCTCACTTGAGAAGAGTGAACAATTTTGGGTTGCCAGTCCCAGGTTGTTTTTCCCTTTATAGGGTTTCCACGTTAAATCTCTTGTGTTATGTGTCAATTGTGATATTTGTTTGTTATCATACTTTACATGTTACATGTTAGATTTGATAGGTAACTATTATGGTATTAGATTGGTAATCGGTAAAAGCACATACAATGAAAGTAATTATTGTTTATAGAGGAGTAGAAATTGTAGAAGTTGTTTTGAATTATACATTTTGTTTTGGGACACTGGATAACTGATTCACCCCCCTCTTAGTTATTCTAACAACATAATCTCTGAATGTCCTGGCTAGCCTGTTCTCCAAGTCATCAACCACTACTTTATTCATGGAAGATGCATGATATAGGAGATTTTCTATCTCTGATTTTTTAGTGTCCTGCAACCTCTATATTAATTGGCTACCCTATGTTGTGTCTTGGATGTCAACCAATTTGGGATTACTAGATTCTAGAGCCACACACCATACTACTAGTGTCTTAGTGTCCATATTGAATCTAGAACCCCTCGTGAGTCCATCATGGCCAAAAGCTTCATAAGCTACAAATTTATCTTGCCTCTTGATTTGGTCAATTAGGAATGAGGACTCCAAGTCCCATCTAGGGATCAACAACATGCCACTTCTCTTTACAAGATCTCTTGCCTCCTCCACAGTTAATGTTTCACTGGTGGGATCATAGGCCTATAATTTTTCAATCATTTGAATAGTTTTTTCCTATGATTCTCCCTAGTTTCAAAGATAGTGTTAATTCATTCTTCTTAACTCTATAGAGAAAAAATTTAAACTCATTAGACTTGATGAATTCATCATCATCTATAAACTCTTTATCTTGGATGACCCTGTCATCCAAACTAGCTGCAGCCAATTCTAACTCGTCTAGGGACTTTTCTCCCTCATCTTCCATTGATGTCAATAAATGTTGTCTTAAGTCAACAAATTAATGGCTATTACCTGGTAGGATTTGTAGTTCCTTTTTCTTTTCTTTTTGTGGTACATTCATCAACTTTTGTTTCTTTGATGGCCCCTACTCAGATGTGGATGGCTCAGCTTGTTCTATTTCTCCCATAAAATCCACATCAGGTTCAACTTCCTTAAGGTTTATTCTATCCTCCTCCTTCTCCTCAGGGATGTCTGGTAATTTAGACATAATATCTTTGTAATTATTTATACACATGTCAATTATCTTAATGTATTTGAGATCAAGAAAGAAACCGGGGAAGTTAGGGTCTAAATTTTTCAATTGTTCCTCTACCCTTACAATATTTTTCCATTTATAGGTTCTCTCTTCATAGGTAACTTTACTATAAATATTTCTAATAACATCCTCCTCTGCCATAGGCTGATTTAGAGCCAAATTTTGATTCCTCATTTATCTCAATGCTCCTCTAACAAAGTCTTTAGGGTCATACATCCTTGCTTTACCAGAGAGCAATCTGAATTGTCTTAGTAATTCATGGATTTGGTCCACAACATCTTTACTTATAGAGAAATCCCCTATTTGGAACCTCCTTGCCATAAAGGTTCCCTTACGTCTTTTAGGGCCTAAGTGCTCTCTATCCATCATGATAAGCTGCCACATGAATTCTACTATTGCCAATCTTTCTGGGATAAATTTTGGTAGTATGTGTTGGAATTAGGAGAGATAGTTACTAGGAGGGGAGGGGTGAATCAGTGCCTTCAAAAAATTTACTTGTAAACCTTTCAGATATATAACTGTAAACAGTAATAACCGATCAAAACAACTTGAATCTAACTACATGTATCAATCATTCATTTAACTTCTGAAAGTAAGCAACATGAAATCAATATGACAATCACATGACACAAGTATTTTGGTAACGCAAAAACCCTTATTAGAAGGTAAAAAATGTGGTGGGGATGACACCCATAAATTCTTTACTACTACAGATAGAAAAGGTTTTCCTATTAGGGCTACAAGTTTTGATCACTTCTGGTGATCTCACCCTGTTAGGAGTGACATGTTAGATCAGCTAGATCTACCTAGTTATAGGATTTTAACAACACTAATGAAGTGTGCACTCAGTTAAAAGATTTACTTAAGATTGTTAAGTCTACTCTACTAAGAGATTTTATCCAAAACTCTATCACAATTGTTAGAAAGAAATAGGTAATTATTTTCTAATTGACAACTCAATTGTCTGATACAGATCTATAAGCTCTAATAAAATATCACCTCACTTGAGATGAATCCCTACTCTGAAACTACTCAGTAGCCTTTTTTGATTCTACTCAATCTGAATTCCTCTGTACTCAATTTTTCTCTGTTAACTAATAGACATGAAGTTAGGCAATTGCTTCAAGTGCTCTGTGATTCATATATCAGCTCACACCAAAAATGATGTGAACACACAAATATATAGTGTTCTATTTTTGTCACTTTAAAAAAATTAGGTTACACAACATAATCATAACCCTAAGATCTATGGTGTACAATAATAACCTAGATCAACTATTACAAAATATATACATTAAATTTAATGAATATAATTATATTAAATGTTCCTTGATCTTGGTAAAATGTTTTATGAACTATTGTAACTATTTTCATAAAAGTATGTGCCATTTCAGATTACTATGTCATTTTCTATGATCCTTAGTAAACAATGTATAAACTGCTCGGTGTATACTATGACACTCGGTGTTTACTATCTGTTGGTATCGGTGTCTACTGGTACTCGATAAACTATTTGATGCTTGGTATATATGCTTTACCGACTAGTCTATCTTGCTTCTAGTTACCGACCGATATGTATGATAACCTTTGATACTAATGACAACATTAAATGCTCATTAGAGATAACAATCTCCCCCTTTGGCATTAGTATCAAAACTCGAATGTATATAGACAAAAATTTTCTATATAACTTATATCTTTGCCATATACATATACACATCAAAAATTTTCTAAGTACTAAGTACTCCCCCTCAGTGTATGCTCTTGGTAATATGTAGTATACATAGCATCTATATACATATTTGGCATAAAGACTTATACATTGTTTTCCCCCTTTTTTATAGTAATGTCAAATACAAAAAAAATAGTATACTCACATTTTGTCAAAAATATGCTGGTGGGTTTTCTTCACTGACTCCAAGAGGTTTTCCCATTCCTCTTTCAAGTTGGTGAGAGCAATATGCTCAAGACTGACTTGTGCATGCATGTCAAAGATGTTATCTAACACTAAAATTTCTAGTGTTGCAATGAGTTGTTTAGCTTTGACATGTGTGCCTAAAATTTTTTTAGGTATGGCAGGAGTTCTATCTGTAACTTAGTAACTTGAACAGTTATGTGCTCTCCTTGTTTCTTCAAATTTTCTATTAACCGCTAGAGTTCGTGAACTCGGTGAATGTGTTTTAAGAAAGCATTAGGCTCGATTATAGCTACATTTGTACTTAACTTTATTTCTTCTTCTAATCCTTTGATCTTCTCACTGACTTCAATAGTGAAGGTGTCTATAGTACAAAGCTTTAGTAAATATTGACAAATTATCTAGGTGATAGTTTTTATCTTGATGATTACCTCAACTAATTTGACCTTCTTCATTGCCACTTCTAGGCTGATTTTCTCTACCAGTTTGTGTTGTATCTGTGTGTGTGAAAATTGTACCTGATCTCTAGACACAACACTTCAGTAAAATATTAGAGGTTAGCTATAATCAAATCGTGCAAAATTGAAATCTAATTTAACCAAGCGATTTACTGCCTTCTAGTAGGTGTGAGATTAATGTTCTCAGATTGTTATCGAGATCAGTGACCTAGACGACACCTAAACAAAGGATTTGAATGCAAAAGATAGATATGAAATTGAATGCAATTAAGCTTTTTTTTTTTTGGTATTTCTATGCAATAAGAATGATAAAAAATGATATGAATCTATGCTAATATGGAAATTGATATGCTAAAATGATCTAAAAATGATATGAAAAAGAATCTAAATGAATGTAAAAAAAAACAAATTGATCTCACAATAGCCTTGATTCGCAATAAGCTTTGATTCTCCCAATTCCAATTCTCCAACGTGATTGTGCAAAAATATGAGATGCTTGGATGCAAATTTGAGAGATGAATTATGAAGAGCTGAGCCTTGGTTTTATAGAAATCCAAGGCTTTGGAGGTGCATTGGAAAAAAAGCCATAAATCACTCAAATAACTCAGGTTGATTTTTGAGTTATTTTTAAATAAAAGATAATTAACTCACAAAAACATGCAAAAGCTAAGTTTTAACTCAAAATAGAGTTTAGCTTTAATTGATAATTGATAGTTGTCTGCTTTTATGATTGTGCATGTTTTATTTATGAATTAATTTAATAATAAAGTGATTTATTTCCAACTTAACTGCTTTTAAAAATAAAACAATTGATTTATGGGTTAATCAATTATTTAATCAAACTTTTATTAAAAACTATATTATTAAATAATGACAACTTGCTTTAATTAATTAAATAAGAATTTAATCAATTATTCATATGATATTAGATTTATTGTCAAAATTAAATAATACAATTAATAATAGATAGAATTAAATTTAATTACACAATTAAGTGGCAAATATTAAATCTAATTAATTAAATATGAAAATATTCAATTAATCAAACTTTAGGATAAATGTGACTTATTGCCAAATAATTATAAAATTAAAGATAATTATGATGATTAGGAATATTACTAGGAATATTCCCCGATGCAGAATTTAAGATAATCAATTAGGATTCGATGATGTTTAGATGTGCCTTAGATTAGGACTTCGATGTTGATTTCGTTTGAATTGTTGATATAGAAGATTAATGAACTTATAGCCCATTTTTTGGGTATTACATTTTGCCCCTCTTTGAATTACTGTGTGAAGCGCAGTGGTTCAAAGAAAGTCTATGTTTGATAGAGATGAAACCGATTCAAAATTGATAATTGATATGAGATAGAAGCTGATTGATATTGATTTGATATGGAGATAATAGGTCTTGAATGACCAAAGATAATGTTCACTATAGCAGTGATGAACCGATGATTGTGAAAGAGTGTCAAAACACCTGATTCCAAACCTTAGGATTGCTAAGAAGTGAGTGACCCATTCTAGACTCAATTGTCTTAGCAGAACTAGCAGGTATCACATCTGAATCCTTCAGTTGCTGAAGAACCAAGGAAAGAACACTATGATCCGATGGTTGCAAAAACTGATACAGTTTACAAGATTAGGAGAATACCAGATTGATATGGATCGACGAATCTGATATGCCCCAAGTGATGATAGATTTTCCCCAAGCGATGAGGACTTTTGATGAATCAGTAACTAGACATGATTGTTTGTCTTGATCACTGATGAAAGATATTGATAGACTTTGAATGATGTGCAATACCATGCCCCCTTCGGGATTAAAATTGAAATCTGACAAGAAAAGTCAGCTTTGATAGTTTAGAAGCATGTTAATTGATTTGAGAAGTGGTTAAAACACGTCCAAGAATGCATTTTGCATCGTTTAGAGGTCCTGGAGGCCAAGTTTGACTAGGTTTGACCATGAGTTGACCATGGTTGACCAAGTTTAATTTTTGATAGTTTGATGTTAGGTAATCAGTTAAGTTGAATACTAGATTTCTGTGATGATTGAAGGTCGATTATGCAAGTAGTTAATAATATGAATGATCTCAGATTTGAATTTTGATCCCGAAAAAAAATTCTACTTGCTGCTTCATTGGAGGAACCTTCATGTGAGGTTCAACTCTTGTTAGATTTGAAGAATTGATATGAAGAATTATTTAAGCATTGAAGTTCATTTAGCCATTGTGAGATCATGCAAAGAGACATGCAAAATGAAATGCAACCTAAAACCTAGGACCTACTCACTGATCATATGTTGATTTGTTATCATCATTAAACTTTTAGGTAACCGGATAAATCAATACCATGCCCACTAGCTATGAAACCATAGACATATGAATATTGATTTGTATGCGCAAGAATCAATACAACACCCACTGGTCAAAATAACCATGGACATATGAATATTGATTTATTTTCGGAATGTCGGATTAGATATAAGCACAAAGGCACAAACGCCAGGATGACCTGAATGTCATGTCCATTTTGATATAGCAATTTTTATAAGCATTAGAACATACATGTCATGATGACCTGAATATGCCTTGCATTGCAAACACATCAAAGAGTCAAGAGATCATTCTAAATCCAATGTGAATTACCCGTAGTGACCCTTTATCGTTCACATCCTTAGGAAAGATCACGTTCCACAGTAGGAGAAAGAACTTACTCAAAAAGACAATAGTTAGATCAAACTTCCTTGAATTGTCTGGGTATCAATGGTCGAGGTACGCATGGCCATCCAATTCGAGATAGAGGCTCTTATAGTCGGACACCATTGGAATTTCCAAAGTTGTTAGATTTTCAAATACAAGTAGAAGACAAAGAAAAGATTATGCCCCCAGTCATCACTCTCTAAATCCTATAAAGGACATCATCGAAGAGCTCGAAGGGACACAATATGCAAAAATCTCAATGTGAATCAGTAAGCATACAAGGAGATAAAAGCATGTAAAAAAGAATAGATTGTTTTCACTTTGATGTTTGATGTTGATTGCGTTGTTGTAGATGCAAAATCCTTTTTGGAGACAAGACAGACTTGACTGACTGAAATGGAGCTTCAAAGGACTTTGTCTGGATATGATACATCTAAGATACATGAGAGACCATAGGATATGACATTGATTTCCCCCAAGTGTTAAACATTGATAGGATACAGACACTTGAGCATATTAGTGGACAAACCGACTTATTGAAAACTGGAAATGCAAAAACAAACCGGGAGATATGTACAAACTAAAGAAAAACTGGAAGTAACTTGAATGTTCAATACAAAAAAAAGAAGCAATACAAGAATCCATCAAAAAAAGAAGATCACCATGTCTCCTCTAATAGACATAGAAACATAAAGTCAAAAGAGATATCTAAGAAAAAAACTACAAGACAAGTATGGGTTCCAAAATCCATCATTGAAGATATTCTCTCTAGATCATTAAAAAGCCTACGGCTATATGGATTCCAAAGTCTCTCTTGAAAGAGTCTGGTGTTGAGCAAAAAGTGAAATTGACATTCAAGCTTCCCAAGACTTCCACTTCATCTTCTTCCAAAAATATTCTTCCATTTCATATGCCTAAACCACAACCTTTGTTATCCATTCGCCATATTCCTTCACGTATTCCTTCATTCACATTTCCTCCATCCTCTCACCACCCTTCAAGGTATGTGTTGATGTTGAGCTTGCCTTCCTTTCCATCTACCCTTTCACAATCCTTCCATGCATTATCCTTCTACCTTCTATCATTTTTCCTCATTTTCCTATTCCTCCTATCTTCCAACCTCACTCGCTTTACATAAAACCTTATCTTCCATTTTTCTCTTCCATCTCCCTTTCCCTATTAGCATCTTTGAGCATATAATTTTAATTCCTTGGCATATCATGGTTTATCCTTTCAAGGAGCACTATCTAAAAAGCTTGCCTTCTTCCAAAAAATTAGAAAATATCAAAAATTCAAAAAAAATTCAAAAAGAAATTTAAAAAAAAATAAAAATTGAAAATGTGCCTTGGTGAAAACTTGGAAACAGGCACCTTGGTAGCAAAAGTAAAGAAAAATTAATTCATCCTATGGTGAAAACCACTCCCTTGTGGTGCCTTGGATAAGTACCATGATGAAAACCTAGCAATCAGGCATCATGCGTAGTTCTTCTACATATTTCATCCATTCCATCTTCTCTCTTTGATCTTGACAAAGTTGATCTATACATGAACATTTGGCTATCTTGTGAGCTATCTTACGATGATTTTGCTTTCATTCCCTTCCTATTTAGCCTTCATATCTATTTTCCTCCATTCATTCTAGCCTTTCGCTATCATTTTGCCCTTTGGTCTTGATCTAAAAAAAAAAATAGAAAGAGTAAAACATAGTGCTATGAAGCCTCTTGACATGTCTACTCTTTTGGACTACATCCTTTCCTTCTTTGGCATTATGCTACTGTGACTTATCCTATGATGGTCTTTCATTGCTTGTCCAAATCCGCTTTACATGACAATTTTTCCCTAGCTTGAGTATTCTTGAGGAGTTTGCCCTTGAGGATTTCTTCCCTTAATTAGCTTTCATTCTCTTGTCTTCCATCTCTTCCACCAGCTTGCCAATCCCTATTGTTCTCCACCTTACTAGACATTGGGACTGCATGATATAATCTTGCTTGGGAGTTGGCAATGGAAAAAGATGCTATCAAGTATACCAAGTATCAGAACCAGTATCAGAACAAGTATCAGAACTAGTATCAGAACCAATATTAGAACCAGTATTAGAACCAGTATCAGAACAAGTATTAGAACCAGTATCAGAACAAGTATCAGAACACCCACTGGGGCTACTCCATTCACTTTAGTCTATGGGTCTAAAGTGGTACTTCCTATTGAGGTTGAAATCCCATCACTAAGAATCAGAATGCATGGTCTAGTAACTGATGATGAATATAGAGTGTCTAGGTTGCAAGAACTTGAACTACTAGATTAGCATAGACAAGCAGTGTATGATCATCTTAGAGTATATCAGAAGAGAATGTCTAGAGGCTACAACAAGAAAGTCAGACATAGAAAATTTTAGGTTGGCGATCTAGTCTTGAGAGAAAATCTGAAAAATCAATCCCATTGAGAATGCGAGGAGAAGTTCGAACCCAAATGGTTGGGTCCCTTTTTCATCACTGCTACTTTTGGCTCTGGTGCCTATCAACTCTCAATGACTGAAGGAGAACAGCTCTGAGAACCAATCAACATTCTCCATCTAAAAAAATTCTATGCCTAAAGCATTTAGTCTATGGTAAAATGTCCTGAAAAAATCTTACAAATTGGAAAATGTCCTGAAAAAAATTATAAAAATCAGAAAACATCCTAAAAAAATGAACATCTTGGTGAAAACCTAGCAATAGGTGCCTTGACGATTCACAGAAAAATCAGAAAATGTCAAAAAATAAAAAAAAATTGAAAAATGAAAAATACAAAAAAAATGAAAAAAAAGAAGAAAAAGTGCCTTGGTGAAAACCTGGAAACAGGCGCCTTGGTAGCAAAAATAGAATCTCTGCCAAGATGGTGAAAACCTAGCAAATGGGTGCCACTTGTTTCAAAATGCTCCATCTATCAGTGCAATCTTGGTCTTTTCCAGCTTTCAGTCTTACTTTAGTTTGTACATATCTTCTGGTTTGTTTCTGCATTTCTAATTTTCAAGTAAGTCGGTCTGTACACCAATTAGCTCAAGTGTCTATATCCTATCAATGTTCAAACTTGGGGGCAATCAATGTCATATCCTATGGTCTCTAGTATACTTTAGATGTGTCATATCTAGTCAGAGTCTTTTGAAGCTATATCTGAGTTAGTCAGTCAGTCTCCTCTCCAGAAAGGATTTTGCATCTACAACAACACAATCAAACATCAAACTGAAAACAATCTATTCTTTTTTACATGCTTTTATCTCCTTGTATGCTTACTAATTTGCATTGAGATTTTTGCATATTTTATCCCTTTGAGCTCTTCGATGATGTCCTTTATAGGATTTAGAGAGTGATGACTAGAGGCATAATATTTTATTTTTCTTCTGCTTGTATGTGAAAATCTAACATCTTTAGAAATTTTGGATTGAAATGGTGTCCGACTATAAGAGCCTCTATCTCGAATTGGATGGCCATGCGTACCTCGACCATTGATACCCAGAAAATTCAAGGAAGTTTGATCTAACTATTGTCTTTTTGAGTAAGTTCTTTCTCCTATTGTGGAATGCGATCTTGCCTAAGGATGTGAACGATAAAGGGTCACTACGGGTAATTCACATTGGATTTAGAATGATCTCTTGACTGTTTGATGTGTTTGCAATGCAAGGCATATTCAGGTCATCATGAAGTTTATGTTTTGATGCTTATACAAATTGCTATATCAAAATGGACATGATATTCAGGTCATCCTGGCGTTTATGCCTTGGTACTTATATCTAATCCGACATTCCAAAAATAAAATCAATATTCATATGTCCATGGTTGTTTGACCAGTGGGGGTTGTATTGATTCTTGCGCATACAAATCAATATTCATATGTCTATGGTTTTTTTTAGCTAGTGGGCATTGTATTGATTTATCTGGTTACCTAAAAGTTCAATGATGATAAAAAATTGACATATGATTAGTGACTAGGTCCTAGGTCTTAGGTTGCATTTCATTTTGCATGTCTCTTTGCATTTTGCATGTTGCATGATCTCACAATGGCTAAACGAACTTCAATGCTTAAATAATTCTTCATATCAATTCTTCAAATCTAAAAAGAGCTGAACCTCACACGAAGGTTCCTCCAATGAAGCAGCAAGTAGAATCCTTTTTCAGGATCAAAATTCAAATCTGAGATCATTCATATTATTAACTACTTGCTATTCGACCTTCAATCATCACAGAAATCCAGTATTCAACTTAACTGATTATCTAACATCAAACTATCAAAATTTCAACTTGGTCAACTATGGTCAACTCATGGTTTAACCTAGTCAAACTTGGTTTATAGGACTTCTAAACGATGCAGAATGTGTTCCCAGACGTGTTTAACCACTTCTCAAATCAATTAGCATACTTCTGAACTATCAACGCTGACCTTTTCTTGTCAGATTTCAATTTTAATCCCGAAGGGGGCATGGTATTGCACATCATTCAAAGTCTATAAATCAAATTCAATCATATCTTCCTTAGTAATCAAGACAACAACCACATCTAGTTACTGATTCATCAAAAGACCTCATCACTCGGGGCAAATCTATCATCACTTGGGGCATTTTTTTTATTTTTTTTTTGTATTTTTCATTTTTCAATTTTTTTTCAATTTTTTGATATTTTCTAATTTTTTGGAAGAAGGCAAGCTTTTTAGATAGTGCTCCTTGAAATGATAAACCATGATATGCCAAGGAATTAAAATGATATGCTCAAAGTTGCTGATAGGGAAAGGGAGATGGAAGAGAAAAATGGAGGATAAGATTTTATGTAAAGCGAGTGAGGTTGGAAGATAGGAGGAATAGAAAAATGAGGAAAAATGATAGAAGGTAGAAGGATAATGCATGGAAGGATTGTGAAAGGGTAGATGGAAAGGAAGGCAAGCTCAACATCAAAACATACCTTGAAGGGTGGTGAGAGGATGGAGGAAATGTGAATGAAGGAATACGTGAAGGAATATGGCAAATGGATAACAAAGGTTGTGGTTTAGGCATATGGAATGGAAGAATATTTTTGGAAGAAGATGAAGTGGAAGTCTTGGGAAGCTTGAATGTCAATTTCACTTTTTGCTCAACACCAGACTCTTTCAAGAGAGACTTTGGAATCCATATAGCCATAGGCTTTTTATTTCCTTTTGATGATCTAGAGAGAATATCTTCAATGATGGATTTTGGAACCCATACTTGTCTTGTAGTTTTTTTCTTAGATATCTCTTTTGACTTTATGTTTCTATGTCTATTAGAGGAGACATGGTGATCTTTTCTTGATGGATTCTTGTATTGCTTCTTTTTTTTGTATTGAACATTCAAGTTACTTCCAAAGAACTTGGGACTTGTGGAAGAAGAAGGAGGATATGACTGGTTTAGATGGGTGGGTGGATGAAAAGGATTCAAGGGTATGCATCTATGTTGATCTTGAGGAAAGATGGGAGATGGAGGGACGTAAGGACCCAAGATGGATGGAAAATTAGGAAAGTTAGAAGGGGAAAGTGAAGTGACATAAGGACCCAAGATGGAAGGTAGACGTGAAGCTCTTAGTAGTGGTGGAAGAGGTCCAAGGATGGAAGTGGAAGATGCAAAAGGATAATCAATAAGTTCATCAGCATCTATATGACAACCAAGGATATCAGCATCTTTAGAGTGAGGATTAGAATTTTTAATAGAATTGTGGACATCTTGAATATGAGCACCTTCTTTGATAGGATTGTTCAAAGCTTACAAAGACTTAGGAAGAGTAGAAAGTGGAAGCGAACATGGAGTGGTAGAACAAGAAGATGGAAGACTTTGATCTTGACAAGGATCTTTGGAAAGCATAAGCGTATAATTTTTCTCTTGATTTTCAATAGGCTCAACATTGGAAGTAACAACACTATTTTCAATAACCTTAATGGAAGTATCATCTTTGGAAATTGGAAGTGGGGTAAGGTTATTTTGATTGTCAATAAGCTCAATGGTGTAAGTAGTAGCTTGATCTTGCTTAGGAGAAGACTTAAGACATGGTGGAATGCATGAAAAAGGGTCTGTAGGATCAAAAGAACCATGAAGCGGATAAGAGACATCACGAAAGGAATTGGATGACATGGAGGGTTCTTGATCTTGATCTTTCTTTATATTTTTTTCTTCATCATTTTTAGAGTCCTCTTGACATGGAGCCACTTCTAAGGACAATGAAGCATGTTGGGATTGTATGGATGAATTTGGAAGAGATGGTGAAGGACTAGCTAAAGTAGGCATTATAGCATATGAAGGATTAGGCTCTTTAGGTTTATCATTATTGAAAGTATTTGTAGCCAAGTGAAGGTTAGCTTGAGTTTCTTTAAGAGGTAGCCCTGGAGGATAACTATAGGGAACCACATGAAAAGTATCAGGGCTTGTGTCGGATGAAGGTTCTGTGAAAGATTTGAAAGACTCGAAAGATTTAGGAAATGTATGGGTATTGGAGGAAGTAGGGGATGGAAGAGAACCATCACTAGACAAAGGCTCAACATTAACATGACCTTTCTTGAGAAGATAATCTTTATTTTCAGCAGGAGAGTCTTTAGGAGAAGGATTCTTATAATATTGATGCTTCAAGCTAGCACGATGTATTTTATAGTCCTCAGTAGTAGTAGATGGATCATAATCAAGGTATTGTCCACAAAAGCCATCAAAATATCTTTCAAAATCAAAATCATATGGATCACCATCATGATCTATCCAACATGATGGCACATTTGTAGTAAGTAGGAACATACGACGATGAGGACTCTTAGGAACAGAGGTGTCATAGGTATCATTACATTGTCTATCATCATAGTCATCATAGTCTCCAAAGCTTGATGTGTCACTCTCTATGGAAGAGGTATCATAAGGGTTGTCATGTTGCTCACATTTTGTCTGAGGGCATGGTGACATGTACAAGTCTTTATCAAATGGAAAAGAGCATAGAGTTTCCATGGAGAACTCTTTAGGTTCTTTTTCTTTCTCAAGTTTGTCAAGTTGGACTTGCATAGCTTGCAGCTGCTTCATCATAGTGGTGATTAGAGCTTCTTCCTCTTGTGTACTAATTCTTTGAGACATGTGTACTGATTCTCAATAGCTATTGCTCTATTCTTGACACAGTGATTTGTTTGATAGATTCTGGAAATAGGTTGAAAAAGCTAAATATCTAGCAATTCTGACAATTTTCTGACAACTCTTCAAAATTTTGCCAAATGACACTCTGCAGACTTGTACGACAGTGGGTATGCTATGAAATGATAGTTGCAAAATCTCATACGACAATTGCAAGATTTTGACTTTGAGAATTTGCTGGCATGGAAACTCGTACGACACTGGGTACTCAATCATACAACAGATGGGTTGTAATGAAATGACACTTGGATAAACTCATATGACTTTTGACTTCCTAAAATGATTTTTGACTCCAGAAAGGATTTTACGTCAATTTTTGCAAAATTTTAAATTTTCAGATTCAGATTGTTTGCAAATTTCAATGTCTAGATTTGAGGATTGTAATAGATTTGTCTATTTTCAATAACCAAATAGATAAACAAGCATGCAAAACAGCAAGCATGTGATTTCAAGCATGTCTGAAAACAATGAACAAGGGCAAAAGCAACCTTGTGCATGAACAATCAAGTGACTTATTTATTCTAATCCTCAGAAGCGCTACTTGTGTATGTTCCAAAATGTTTTGCAATAACGTACATATACCCTATAAAATGAAAATTTGGCCTCTCTAAGGTTTTTAGTAATGGTTTGACTCTGCAACTTTTATGATCCAAAGGGGTGAACTCCAATCCCGGTGCACCAGGGTTTTGACATAGTCTGAGAACTTAATCTTCAAGAGCTGCTAGGGAGATCTGACAACCCAACAATGAACCATACCCATGGAGATTTCTTCCACAAGGACATTTATATAGCGGCTGTCACTACCATGGCGAAAATGGCTATTACCGCTTGAGGTTCCGTCAATGCAGTTTTCCCTGTGAAGGGATTGTCTGCTATGGTTAACCCTCTCTAAAGATGACTCATAATAGTATACCACAAGAGGACTTGGCTCCAAATCCAAGGTTTTTGACACCTTTTCACTTTTAACCCAAACAAAGCAAGTAGATTAATCCGACACGCTAAGACAAATTTTTGCTTCACCAAGGTCTATGATGCCAACTCCACATGATCTATCAACCTCTCTGGGAAGAGAATGTATCAATCAATAAGAGAAGGCACACTAACCAATTTTGATTCACCAAAGCTCATGATGTCAACCCCACATGATCTATCAACCTCTCCTAGGAGAGAATGTATCGATCAATAAGAGAAGACACACTAACCAAGTTGAATGTGAAATGCACTAAGTATCCTCCCTACCTACAAGGATTCTATCATCAAGAATGATTTCACTGGGAATCCAATCTCTCAAGAATCACAAATAGTGTTCATAGGGCCTAATTACTATGTGAGCACAAATGTATGTTTCCAAAAGCAAATCTACCAAAAGTACCCAAAAAGCAGAAAGAGGAACACTTAATGCTTAAAGAGAATATGAGATGAGTCCACAAGGTGGAACACTTAACACCTCACACAAGATAAAAATGAGTCCCCAACTTAGAAAACAAGTGAATTCCTAAAAGCACAAAAGGGTTGCCAAGTGGAACACTTAACGGTTCTGTCCTGTTGACCCCTCCCCTTTATGGTGTTGAGATTGCAACCACGAGGTGGAAATGAGGGGCCAGTGGATTAGTGAGTCCAATAACCCAAGATAGCAATTAATATCAATCACAAGTATTCTAAGACTACTTAATGAATCCTTAAGGGGTCACAACCTAGTACCAATTATGCAAGTGTGTAAAAATAGATCAAAAGCATGAAAAGATGCACACAAACTTGACACAAGAGATTTATTTTAAGTCCAAATTGAAATGTCATTAGATGAAGGAGAATACCTAGGATCCTTGCAATGTGCTTAGTAGATTTTACCTAATTTTTAGCAATTTTTGTTGAGCTTCACTATTCAAGCAAGCTACGAACTCTCCAACAAGCCAACAAGCAAACAAGATATGCAAGATATATTCAACTTATGAAAACCCTAGGGTTAGATCTAAAAATCAATTGTTAGGAGAAATAATAACCATAAATTAATCTAAATGACAACTCATATCATGCATTGAATCATATGAAAAATAAGTGTATACCCATCACAAAATTTTAATTTTTTTGCACTGCATTTGACCTAGTCAACAAGATCTAATTTTTTTGATATGGTTTTGGCCACAAAAATAGAAATTCAAAATAGAGATCCCTATTAAAAAATAGAGAGCTTTCCAAAAATGCAAAAATTTTAGAAAAAAATCTTCATTTGTGCCCTAGAGACCCATTTTATCAAAATAGACCAATTTTTGTAAATTGACTATTTGAGCTATGATATCATGTCCAAATTTAAAACACAAAGAATGGACCCCCTATAGAATTTAAACAGCTCTTTGAAAATATAAAATGTTTTGAAAAATATGCTGATTTGCGTCAGATATTAATTTTTTTTTGAATTTTAAGAAAAAATTATTAAAAATTCAAAACATTTCTAAAAATTCTAAATTTTTTACTGTAGCTTCCCTAATATGTCACCAACTTGCAAAACAAATTTCAAACCAAAAATTTAAGCTATTTGGGAGATAAAATTAAATCTTTGAAACTTTGGAATTTTAGCTCCAAAAAAAAATCAAAACCAGCATGCAAAGGTGGGTTGCCCCATGGTGGGCGCCAGAAATGTGTGTGAAAATTGTACCTGATCTGTAGACACAACACTTCAGTAAAACATTAGAGGTTAGCTATAATCAAATCGTGCAAAATTGAAATCTAATTTAACCAAGCGATTTACTGCCTTCTAGTAGGTGCGAGATTAATGTTCTCAGATTGTTATCGAGATCAGTGACCTAGACGACACCTAAACGAAGGATTTGAATGCAAAAGATGGATATGAAATTGAATGCAATTAAGCTTTTTTTTTTTTTGGTATTTCTATGCAATAAGAATAATAAAAACTGATATGAATCTATGCTAAAATGATCTAACAATGATATGAAAAAGAATCTAAATGAATGTAAAAAAAAACAAATTGATCTCACAATAGCCTTGATTCACAATAAGCTTTGATTCTCCCAATTTCAATTCTCCAACATGATTGTGCAAAAATATGAGATGCATGGATGCAAATTTGAGAGATGAATTATGAAGAGCTGAGCCTTGGTTTTATAGAAATCCAGTGCTTTGGAGGTGCATGGGAAAAAAAGCCATAAATCACTCAAATAACTCAGGTTGATTTTTGAGTTATTTTTAAATAAAAGATAATTAACTCACAAAAACATGCAAAAGCTAAGTTTTAACTTTGAAATTTTGTCTCTTCTTAGACAAGTTTAAGAAGGCTTCTTGCTCAGCTTTTTCTTGGGCCTTAAAAATTGATGTCCATAAAGAATCACTTGTGGTATCCATATTTGCCACATTTTCATCTAGTATCATCATGGCTCAATTCTTGATCATAAATCTTTCTTGGTATTTGGTCATGTATTCACTAAGTTCTCCATAGCTTAAATGTGGGGCTGCTCGAACTAGAGATCGTTCTCTCTTTCTTTTCTCAGTGTCTAGTACAATAGCCTATTTTTCAGTAATCTTGTCATCCAACTTCTTTGGTAATGCACAGGCAAATTTCATTGGAACTTTCTTGAATTTGATCATCATTTGGATGACAACCTCTTCTATCTTGGTTTGATCTTCATTTGACATCTTTTCATATCTGTCTATTTCAGGATTGGTAAGATCTTCACTTTTCAATTATTTCTTCAATGACTTCATTATTGTTTTTACCTTATTACTGACCACCTTGAATTGATCAATGTCATCTTTAGTCTCCTCAAGATCTTCTTTACTTCTTATCAATTTTCTCCTTTTCTTTGGTGCCTTAGCTACAACCTTGTTCTTTCTCTTGATATATTTCCTTGTCGGTGTAGCTGCCCTTAGTTTTGTTACTTTCTCTACTTCTTTCTTCTTAGGTGGTGAAGCTACAGTTGATGATCTTGTTTTCATACCTTCTTGTACTAGTAACTGCTTCTCCATAGGAATTTCAGGTGGAGGAACCGGTGTGGGATCTTTTTCTTTGTCATACTCAGTCTCCTCACTATCATATGGTTTGTTAGCCAACTGTAACTGACCTTCAATTTCCTATTCAACCAGTGTCTCCTCGGGTGTTTCAGAAAAATCTCCAAATCTAGCAGCGAGATCTTTCTTCATCTTCTTTGCCTCTCTAGACATTTTACCGATCTCTATACCTATTGAAATTCTAGATTTGGCCTCTTCATATACTCTGAACCTAGTGGCAATGGGATCTTTTGGTAATGCAAGTAGTGCATTAATAGATTTTAGTGCAAAATCATGGTTCATTTGATAACCCATCAGTGCCAACCATTTTATCCTAGGTTCAACTACTTTTATCATAGTATAATCTGTGTTGACTACAAAACATATATCATCCTCAAATTTTTCAACTAATTCACTCGAAATTCTACTTCTTTTATGCATTTTAGTCTAAAATTCTTTGAAGTATGCATCAAACTCTATATTCAGTTTATCTCCTAACTTACTCATCATATCATTAATCTATTTTCTTATCGGTATATCTGATTTCCAATTTACTTTACCGATGCTAGGTACATACTTTTGTAGATAGAAGAATATGCAAACAAGTAGTGATCCGAACTTACATGTATTAGACTTCTTTGTTCTTATTGTCTTCATATTTTCCTGTAGTTGATGAAATAGTACCTCGACAAGATCAACCTAGTGACCTTTCTCCATAATTTTGTATGCCATGTCTACTATACTATAGAGTATGCTATTGATTTTTCTCAATTGAAATATCTTGTACCCAATCACATGTGTTGCAAATTTAACTGTTGGGTCTCTGATTGTTGAAATTTTTAGTGCTCGACCATCCCATTGTGCTCCAATGTTCTTCTCAACATCTGGTTGTGATGAACTATGGAAGGCTTTAGCCTTGTCAGTTGTAGGGAGCCCAGTAACCCTACTGATCATTTTCTTGTTGACCTCTATCAGTTTATCCAGCCAGAATTTTTCATCATGATACCTGCTCAAAATGATTCTGATTCAATCTATCTTAAATGAATGCGGATAGTGTGTGATACACGATAACCCTGATTCCTCAATCTTCTTGTGTTCTAGTTTCAATTGACCATTGGTGCCATAGAGTTGTTGATATGCTGCAATAGTTTCAAAATCTCCAACTTCTCCAATTTTTTAATGAATATATGATCTTACGTATTCTATCAATAAAACCCTATCTGGTATACTAAAAAAAGTGCCCATTAAGTCTTTTTGTGTTGCGACCTTGGGATGTGGCTTAAACTTAGGTTCGACCAAATTTTCCCTAATGATTAGATTAACTTACTCCTCAATACTTTGAGATTTCTTTGCAAACAATGTAGATGCCATAAATCAATTCTAGGGTTTCGGCAAGCAGCAGGATAAAAAGTGTTTGATAGCAAATGAACTTACTCAAAATTGTTGAAGAATGATGTCAGTTCGATCTAAAGTAGCCTTGAATCTTTCTGAAAATATTCTACTCAAACTCCTCTTTGTGAAATCTCCACTCTTCAAAATCTCAATGTAACAATAAACTCTATTTCCTGTGTATTTATAGACTTTTCAATATTTTGGCTCAAACTTTCATGCAATAAATGCTTGACGTAACTTTTGGTATAAAACAACTATCAGCTTGATGACAACTAAAAATTTTATCTGCTCGGTTAACATAGGATTTCTTCATCGGTTGATACATCTTCTTAGTTAACCTTAAATAGTGATTACCGACGGGTAACCAACTCTCAGTCTCTCTTTTACCGACTGTATAACATTGTTAGCTCATAACATATAAACCATAGTGCATCTTTATTCATGCTGATTTTGTATTAGTACATCATGTATAAGGAACTGTATGTAAAATATGATTATTTGAAATGTCAGTCCCATACATACCTATTTCACCTTAAGTGGAGGTACCGATGTCACCCAATCTAGTGGATGAGGTTTCACCGACAACATTACTTAACTTAGCATTCTCATTAGATGCCTTCTTCCACATAGTGTTCCTTAACTTCGTAATATCTATAATAGTATATCCACTCTCAAATATATGGTTTCCATCTGGTGCTCGGTCTCTGTAGTTCATGCTTAAATGACCAACCCTATGATAGTGCATACAAGCCATTCCAGTGCTTGTCTAGCATCTTGATTGTCCAATCCGACTCTTTCTGTAACAATTTTCTACAATGTGTCCATATCTACCACAAGCAGTACAATTACCCCATGTATTATAATCCCAAACATAAGAGTTACCTTGTCTCTTTGATTAATAGGGCATTCATTGTCTTTGCTAGTTAGGAGTCCATACTTGCTTCATCTTAGCTTTACACTCTCATGCAATGTGTCCATGTTTATTACAAGTATAGCATATTTTCTCCACATTGGTATTGTTAGCAATATCATTCTGTTTAGCTCTACACTCATATGTTGGATGTCCAAACTTACCATAGTAATAACAATATCCATTAAACTTAGGAGTAACAAGAGGTTTACCTTGTGCTTTTCTTCTACACACATTAGATGTATGTCCTGGTTTGCCATAGTGATAACATGTCAACACTTTAGGTTTTTTATTTTGATTGTTGTTGACTTGTTCAGCTTGTTGTGATGATTCTCCTTTGCTGGTGTAGCCTATAGCAGCTCTACTCCCAAATCTTCTTTGATTAGTTAGAAAATCATCAATCTTCTTAGAACTATCCTCAGCAAGCTTCTTCATTTCATTTTGTTGCTATTGATTTTTCACTTCATTTCTCAGCTTCTCATTCTCCTCTCTGAGTCTTGCAACATCTTCTAGTCTTCTTGATAATTCTCCATTCACTCAATTTACCTCTTGATTCACAATCATCATTTGATTAGTTACTTGGAAATGATGATCAATGAGTCTTTGTATCTCACTCTCTTCAACTTGAAGTTGTTGAATCATCTATCTTCAGTCATCAATAACCAGATTCCTCTCTTGCTCAGCTTGTCTAACATTGTTCATTGTTTCTACCATTCTCACCATCTAAGATCTTGACCGATTTGTAGTGCTTTCACTTGATCAGTTAAATGTTGATTCCTTTCAAATAAATTAGTGATTATGCTTTTAGATCCATCAGAGATGCTTCTAGAACTAGATCCAATATGCTCGAACATTTCATCAATAGGTTCTTCATGGTAACCAATCTCATTTTGTAGAATAGCTAGGTTCTTCCTTTCAACTAGTAATTTCTTCAGTCCTTCCTTAGCTTTCTTATACTGTTCCACAAACATATGCATCTGTATCTTCTGATTCTCAATAGTCTTATCAAGCTTGTATCTCTCCATGAATTAGATCTTTACCCTTCAGTGGTTAAACTATTCAATAAGAGAACTGAGCTCTGATACCAATTGTTGGAATTAGGAGAGATAGGTACTGAGAGGGTAGCGGTGAATTAGTGCCTTCAAAAACTTTACTTGTAAACCTTTCAGATATATAATTGTAAACAGTAATAACCGATCAAAACAACTTGAATCTAACTACATGTATCAATCATTCATTTAACTTATGAAAGTAAGAAACATGAAATCAATATGACAATCACATGACACAAGTATTTTGGTAACGTAGAAACCTTTGTTAGAAGGTAAAAATTGCGGTGGGGATGACACCCACAAATTCTTTTCTACTGCAGATAGAAAAGGTTTGCCTATTAGGGCTACAAGTTTTGATCACTTCTGGTGATCTCACCCTGTTAGGAGTGACATGTTAGATTAGCTAGATCTACCTAGTTATAGGATTTTAACAACACTAATGAAGTGTGCACTAGGTTTAGAGATTTACTTAAAACTGTTAAGTCTACTCTGCTAAGAGATTTTATCCAAAACTCTATCATAATTATCAGAAAGCAATAGGTAATTATCTTCAAATTGAAAACTCAATTGTTTGATATAGATCCATAAGCTCTGATAAAATATCACCTCACTTGAGATGAATCCTTGCTCTGAACTACTTGGTTGCCTTTTCTGATTCTGCTCAATCTAAATTCCTCTATACTCAGTTCTTCTCTGTTAACTGATAGACTTGAAGTTAGGCAATTTCTTGAAGTGCTCCATGATTCATATATCAACTCACACCAAAAAATGATGTGAACACACAAATATATAGTGTTCTATTTTTGTCACTTTAACAAAATTAGGTTACACAACATAATCATAACCCTAAGATCTATGGTGTACAATAATAACCTAGATCAACTATTACAAAAGATATACATTAAATTTAATGAATATCATTACATTAAATGTTCCTTGATCTTGGTAAAACATTTTATGAACCGTTGTAACCATTTGCATAGAAGTATGTGCCATTTCAGATTACTATGCCATTTTATGTGATCCTCAGTAAACACTGTATAAACTACTTGGTATAAACTGCTCGGTATATACTATGATACTCAATGTTTACTATCTGTCGGTGTCAGTGTCTACAAGTGCTTGGTAAATTGTCTGATGCTTGTTATATATGCTTTACTAACTAGTCTTTCTTGCTTCTAGTTACCGATTTTCTCAATGTAAGTGACCGACCGATATGTATGATAACCTTTGATACTAATGACAACCTTAAATGCTCATTAGAGATAACAGTATGTGTAGAGGTTGAGGGAAAGCATACACTCTTATAATAATAAAATTCTCAAAAAAAAAACATATCACCTCAATTGTGCTTGATGTCATTGTCAATATTAAATGCTATGGGTCTAAGAAATTTTCTACCAAGTAAAGGAAATCACTATAAAAAGCAATGGAATTAGAGAAATGGTAAGTTCTATTCCATAACCTACTCCATAGCTGAACCGGAATGGTTCCTCCCTCATTCTCAGTCTCATCGATGAACCCTGGGTTGATGTAGCCAATACTAAAATAGAGGATCAGGTGCATCGGCATGGAGTAGTGATTGAACTTGAATCTTTTCAAATCAGTCTTCTCATTCATCAACTCAGAGTGCATTACATTGATTATGTGCCCCACATAATCAAACTCCTTGTTGGTGTATAGATCCTGAACATCTTTAGCCATGAAAAAAATGCCAAGAGTCACTATCAAACCTCCATCTAGTCCAATAACTTTGTGTAGACTGTAGATGGTATTCTAGAAATAGGGAAAGAAAAGCTCAATATCAAACGAATCTGCAACCTTCTTTGGTAACAACCTTGCCTCTTTGTTTTCTCTAGGAATATGCCTCCTCATAAACCTTCCACAGTAGTAATTTCTCTATCTATTAAACAAGGCCTCCTCTCCTACTAGGTCAATATCCACACTCATAGGTCCATGAAGGTCAAAAGCTTGAGTAAAAGATGCTCTATCTAACATGCAGAGTATAGACTTGTCATGCTTGTGGAAAGCTTGTGTCACTAGATTGTATGCTTGAATTAGCACTTTCATGAGGTCTACATCCAAAAATACCTTAGGTACTATCAAATTTCCCAAGTTCTTGTCCCATGGATTTGAAATAGGAGGGCCTCTAATTCTATTGTTATAGAAAAATATGAAGAGATCATACCTAGTTGTGTTTGGGCATTCGACATCCTTGTAGAACACATAAGGGTCCCTCCATTCATAAGTGTTAGCTGATTGAAAATTTGAGGATCCAAGAAACAGTTTCATCCATTCTTCAGCATAAATGTTGGCCTCTTTGTTCTTGAATGCACAACGACACTCTTTTCTGGTACTGCAACAACATCAGGAGATCCTTGTTCTGCCATTATTTTAAGTACTAAACTCTAAGAAGTAAGCTCATTTTCTATCTACACTTAAAGCCAAAGGTTTCAACTCTCTGGTGCTCTTCGAATCTAGAAATTATGGATGCTTTGTGAAGTCACTAAAGTGTGAACTGTATTTAATAACTAACAAGTAACAAGCAACTCACAAGTACAACTAGGCTACTAGCCACCAAGCCACCTACTCTATTAAAAATTAAAATCTCAATGTCTCATGAAGCACACACACATGAAATTAGTAATTACCTTTTTTAGAAAAGTGTCACTGTCAACTGTCACTTCCACTCTTCCAACATAGATTTGGCGATGATCCAAGAGAAAATAATTAGCATGTTGCCAAAGTGATGCTAACAGTACATCTAACCCTAGGTCCCTATCTCAACTTTGCTAAATTGCTACCTCCAAATCAGGGGCCTTGGCCCTTGGGCGTTTGAATTTGAATCTGAAAACTTTGAGACTTGTGAAGTTATGAAACACCTTTTTGAAACTTTGGGATTGTTAAACTAACCAGAAAAATGAAACCTTGAGATGTTATGACACAGCCTGGCATGCCGCATGACACTTGTACTTCACACTTTCCATGTGGCATGCAACTTACTCTCCATCTCTCACTTTTCAACCCCTTACAAAGTTACACATGAAGTTAGTCGGGACTTTGGAACCCCTAACCATCATAATAAATTAACTGTTGAGAAGTTACGAAACAGCCAGGCGTAACTTTGGAACCAATCACCATCATAATAAATTAACCATTGAGAAGTTACGAAACAGTCAGGCGTAACTTCAGAACCAATCACCATCATAGTAAATTAACTATTGAGAAGTTATGAAACACCCAGGCATAACTTCAGAACCGATCACCATCATAATAAATTAAATGTTGAGAAGTTATGAAATAGCCAGGCATAACTTCAGAACCAATCACCATCATAATAAATTAACCATTGAGAAGTTACGAAACAAGTAGGCATAACTTCGTAATAGATCACCATCATATTAAATTAAATGTTGAGAAGTTACAAAATAGCCAGGCGTAACTTCAGAACTGATCACCATCATAATAAATTAACCATTGAGAAGTTATGAAATAGGTAGGTGTAACTTCATAACAAATCACCATCATATTAAATTAAATGTTGAGAAGTTACGAAACAACCAGGCGTAGCTTTAGACCTTGGAGTGAGTTCCAATTTATTTAGTACTCTGATTTAGCATTCTGATTACTAATTACAATTTACATATTTTTCAATTTATAAATAATAAAACTATTGTTTAATTTCATGATTCACGTAACATGTTACTGTATTAGAATTTAGTGTATTGACTATTAAAATTTAAAGTATTAGAAAATAATGGCAACACTTATTACATAAAACTAAAAATAGTAACACTATTTGAAAAAGAGTCTTCTGACTTCTCAATGTTTCATTTGTATATAGTATTATAAATTTATAGACTACAGTATTACTATGAAATTCAAAAACTGGTATACAATATATTATATACATAATACTGGTAACTTAAACTAAATCATTGATTCACAATTTCACTGAACAGTTGTGGACCAACCATTTTCAAAACCAAAATGAAAAGTACATTCGATTATTTCATATTTACAAATTACAACTTACAAGTAACAAAAATTTACATAAGATCCACAAAGAAAAAAATATTAGTCAATGTGCAAACCAGCAAATAACAAGATCATCTGATTCATCTCCTCCTGGAACGCCTCCTGGTCAAAGCCATGATCGTCAAAAATGGCACGCATCTCCACCTTGTCATGTTCTACTACAAGTTTGAACATGTCACTTTGGTAACTGGCATAACTGGTAGCATGATCCCATGCTACAGACATTAGATGATTGAGGACATCCTACTGAATCTCCTCCTCCATATCCAAATTTGGTTGGATAACAAGTTTTGGGTTCTCATTTGATGATCCCTCAACTACTGGAAGACCCATTTTGTCAAAGCACCCAGAAAATACAAATAATCACCAACTTGTCATCCAAATTTAGAAATTTAGAAAGCGTCCATACTCTACAATTCCACTATCGAGGAGTATATAAAGAAAATAATCACTAACTTTCCAGCCGCAATAAATTTTGAAGTAATGTTTCACGCAAGGTGGCTTGCCTAGGAAAAGGAAATTAATGAATATCAGTAAAGAAAAATTCCAGACATTGTAATATCCTGCATAACTTGGCTTCGAAATTGAAAAGAAGAATAATGAATGTTGATGAATCACAACTCATATCCTGTAAAATTATCCTTTTTAATGTCTAATCAAAATCCTTGCCTGGATTATGTACCACTCAAGTTACACAAATTGCCAGTGTTGCCTCGAAACCACCATATCCTAGTTGTAATTTTAAATTTTAAATTGACAACTTGGTAGCCGCATTAAAATTTCACGTAATGTGACTTGGCTCCAAAAAGAAAGATAATGAATGTTTACGATTCATAGCTAAGATCTTGTAAAAATTAACCTTTTTTAACATCTAATCAAAATCTTGTCGTCGTTAAGTCTCATTAATTGTACTTTAGTGTTCAATGTCACTGTAACTTCGCGGCTAAGTTACGCAGACTACCAATGTGGCCTTAGAACCCCCATCTCTTACCTGTGATCATAACTTCTGAAATCACGCACATTGTCAACTTGTCCTTTGCATATCTTCGTGGCCTTCAACTGCAAACTGCCAGCATAATTGCCGAAGTCACGCACGCTGTCAACTTGACCATTATGTATCTTCGTAACTGTCAGCATCGAGCCTCCTTTTAGCCTGCTAAAACTACACACACTATCACCACTCACCAGTCACCACAAACTATGTCGAAGCTACGCAAATGCCAAATTGTCAACCACAGACTTACTTAAACTTTGCGTATCTTCGTGGCCTACAACTCTAACCTGCCAACATAATAGCCAAAGTCGTGCACACCATCAATAGGACCGTTGCGTATCTTCGTAACCATTAGCCATCGACCCTTCTTTTAGCCTGTCGAAGCTATGCAAAATGTCCTCACAATCTGGTCATCAGTAAATGACATGTAGCACCCAACTTGACACGTAGTCCTATCACTATGTTTTGAATATTCGCCAATTGAGATTTTTTATTATATAAATATTATTTTATATTTGCCAATTTATATTTTTTATAATATAAATATTGTTTTATATTTGCCATTTTATTATTTTTATAATATAAATATTGTTTTATATTCGCCAATATATATTTTGGTAGTTATGAAACAAAAACACAATTCGCCAAAATTTTCCACATAGTTTTAGGGAGCATGAATGATTCACCAATTGAGATTATTTTTTTTTATTTGAAAAGAAAAAAATTTCGCCAACAAAAAGAAAATTTCTTTAACTTTCGCTACTTTTTAACAACTTTTTTGAAAGGGAGGTTTCTTAAAGATTACCCTGCTAATGATGAATAATTTGAAGCCAATATGGAAAAATATCTAAGTGAAAGTGATAATGAGAATGATGATATAGGATTTTTAGCAATAAAAGAAGAAAACCATGAAACAATAGTTAAAGAAGAAAAAGCTTTGGTTTCTCAAGTGGAAAAGAGATCTGATTAGATTATAGAGAGTGGTTGTTCACATCATATCATTGGAGACATGAAGAAATTCATAAAGTTTAAAAATTATGATTGTAATACCCCAAAAATGGGTTATAGGTTCATTAACCTCCTACATCAACAATTTGAACAAAATCGACATCGAAGTCCTAACCAAAGGCACATTTGCACATTATCGAATCCTAATTGATTTTATCTTAAATTCTGCATCGGGGAATATTCCTAGCAATATTCCTATTTATCCTAATTATACTTAATTTAAATATATTTGGGCGATAAATCTTATTTATCCTAAAGTTTGATTAATTGAATATTCTGAATATTTAATTAATCAGATTTAATATTGCCACTTAATTGTTTAATTAAATTTAATTCTATTTATTTCTAGATTGTATTATTTAATTTTGACAATAAATAAAAAATCTTATGACTAATTGATTAAATTTTTATTTAGTTAATTAAAGTTAGTTGTCAATATTTAATAATATAGTTTTGAATAAAGTTTGATTTAATAATTGATTAACCCATAAATAAATTGTTTTAATTTCAAAAATCAATTAAGTTGAGAATAAATCACTTTATTTTTAAAATTAATTTATAATTAAATCATGCACAATTAGAAAAGTAGGCAACTAGAAATTAACAATCAATTTTAAAATTAAACTCAACATCTGATGATGAGTTGAAATTTTATCTAAAACTCTATTTTGAGTTAAACACTGCTTTTGCATGATTTTTATGAGTTAATTATTCTTAATTTATTGATAACTCAAAAATCAACCTGAGTTTATCAAGAGTGATTTATGGCTTTTCTCATGCATCCTCAGAGCCCTGAATTTCTATAAAAAAAAGGCTTAACTCTTAACAAAATGGACCTTGAAATTGCATCCTCACTCTGGTGAATTTGTGACTAAAGAATCAATCTTTTGCGAATCAAGGCTATTGTGAGATTTTCATTTATTGTTTTGAGCATTCATAGTTTTGTATCATAGATTTTTATATTCATTCATAGCATTTCTTAGATTAAATCTGCATTCAAACTCAATTTCATACATTCTAGCTTAGATTCATATAGTTTGTCATATTATTGCATAGAAAATACAAAAATATAGATTAATTTGCATTCATATAGTTTTTCAATTCTTTGCATTCAAATCCTTCGTTTAGGTTTTGCATTGTCACTGATCTCAATTCCAATCTGAGAACATCATACTCGCACCTACTAGAAGGCAGTAAATCGCCTGGTTAGCATAGTTTCAATTACTTGCAGATTTTAGTTTTTGCTAACCTCTAATGTTTTACTGAAGTGTTGTGTCTACAGCTAGGTACAAAATTCACACACACATTTTTGGCGCCCACCATGGGGCCCTGAAATGGGTTTCCCTTCTATTCTATCAATCTTCTATCATTTCTCTATCAAAACTCCCCTACTGCTGCCTGTTCTGGTGTTTTTGAAGCAGTTTTTGAGGTTAAGGGTTTCAAGTTTTTTTCTTCAGATCTGGTATTCTCTACAAGATGTTATTAATTTTCTATCCATACTTTCATACATCTCTATACAGATTCTCACGTGAGATTTTTCATCACACCATGTGAAGTTTTGCTGGTTTCAGCACTTCCTCACGTGAGATTTTATCCTTTGTTGCGCGAGACCGTACTTCCTCATGTGGGACCACATCTTGACTCGCATGAGATTTTTCCATAGACAAACAAAATTGATAGATTTGTACTTTCATATTATTGATTTCTAATGTTTACGGTTTGCTATTGATTTGTCTTGATTTTGCTTGATTTTGTACTTTCGAATGTGTGCTAAATTCTAGATTGCAGAGTGTTGGACCTAAGGTATTCTTCTCAAGTTGATAATATTTCACTTTGGATTAAAATAAACTCTCACATGTCAAGCTTGTATGACTTTTTCTACTTTCATATCACAGACTTCATTTTGGGCTATAAAACGAACATAGATTTGCTTTTTGCATATCTATTACACATAGTAAATAGGTCCTATGAACACTATTTGCGGATGATCTTGAGAGATTGGGCTTCTTTCGCTTGTTTATTCATGTGAAGCTCTTCTTGAAAAAGGAGCCCCTTGTAGGTAGGGAAGGTACTGAGATTGTCTTGCATTCTACTAGATTTGTGTGTCTTCAACTTTTGATTGATGCATTCTCTCTTTGGAGAGGTTGATAGGTCATGAGCAGTTGACATCATAGATCTTTGTGAGATAATCTTGGTCTTATCATGTCAGATTAATCTATCTGCTTTGTTTTGGTTAAAAGTGAAAAGGCTAGAGGACTATGCTCTACTCCCTTTTTGGGTAGTATCAGAAACTCAGATCCTTGAATCTAGAACCAGTCTCCATGTGGTATCTTTTGTGAGTCACCATTAGAGAGGGTTAACTGTAGTGGACATTCCCTTAATTGGGTCAACCACGTGGATGGAACCTCAAGTGATAATAGTCATTTTCATCATGGTAGAAGTAGTTGCTATATAAATGTCCTTGTTGAGGACATCTTCACAGGTGTGGTCTCTTGTTGGGCTATCAGATCTCCCTAGCAGATCCTAATTGATTAATTTATCAAACTATGTCAAAACCCCAGTGCACCTGGATTGGAGTTCACCCTCTTGAGATCAAAAAAGTTGTAGAGTCAAACCATTACTAAAAACCCTAGTGAGGCCAAATTTTTCATTTTCTAGGAATATGTGCATTGTTGAAAATTTTTTTGGAACATACACAAGTAGTATTTCTAGAGATTAGCACAATAAGTCACTATTGCTTGTTCATGCGCAAGGTTACTTTTTCCCTTGTTCATTCTTTTTAGACAATTGTTTGCTTCCCTTTCTTGCTATTTTGTGTGCTTGATATCTTCTTGGTTACTTGAAATGAACTGTTACATGGATCTTCAAAATTTGCACAACAATCTGATACTTAAACATTAAAAAATTGTAAAATCTGAGCAAAAATCCTTTTCTAGAGTGAGAACTGAATATTTTGTTAGAGAACAGCCAGTGCTGTGTCTCAAAATCTATCTCAAAATCTGTACCTCAAAAACTATGCAAAACTATCAAACTATATCCTTTTATTGCGTGAAATTTCACTTTCTGAGCATTCCTTCACGTGAGACAACACATTCTCACATGCAACCTGGTACTTCCTTGTGTGAAACAACATTCTCTCACGTGAACCTGTCCTAAAATTTGCAAAATAGAGAGCTTATTACTGCTAGTTGGTCAACTTTCTGTCAGATCTAATTTTTTTCTGGGGTCTGTATGCCTATTTTCCTATTGCACACTGTCTGAAACTACATGTCTAGAGTTGAGAAACAAATCTTGGAATTTGTCAAAAAAATCATTGTGTCAAAAATAGAGCAGAGCCTATAATGAATCCATTCATTTTCTTTAAGTGGTCTCTAGAGTCTGATTTAGCCTTCTGATTTATCGATTTGAGTCTTTTTCATCTTGTGTCAAAACCTTGTCAAAATTATCTTCAAATTCAATCTTTTTACTAAATGGCTAAGTGTTGTGAGCTCGTGCCTACCATTTTTTGGGTGTCTACCCACACTACTATGGCGTAATATCCTTCATTTATGTCTAATCTAATATTTAATCACTTCAATCTTGACAAATTTGTGCCATTCGATCTTCTTGAATCAATTCATTCTTCGGTTGTCTTCATCTTATTCTTTTCCTTCACCCAAGGTTAATGATGGAAACTAGAGCTTCCTCTCACAAGAAATCTAGAGGAGCACTTAACACTGTACCTTTGACTACTCAAAAGGGTCCAACTCTTGAATAGCTCTACAATTTTGGTCTTTATGAAGATGACGGTCTTGGCAATTTTCAATTGAAAACTGGTTACATACCCCCTCCATCAACTCATGGAGGTAATCAACAAACTCGACCTCAATCTAATCCAGGGAGCCCTAAAACTCCTAACATGTCTCATGGAGGGACACATCATGGGTCCCAAGGACATTAGTCTCAACATGGTATGGATCAAGAACCCACACCTTCTGAAATTGCCCAATATCAAAATATGATAACTTCAAAAGAATGATGAAACATTTCTTGAAAGAAGATAGAGAAGCATACTTTCTAGAGTTAGCTCATCAAGGAGCTAAACTTCCTCCAAAATTTAATGTGGAAGATATCATTACACATGAGGAAGAAACTCCTATCATGGCTATGATGAAACAGATGCATGCCATGCAAGTCAAACTTAACAAACTTGAAAAATAAAAGGAACCTAAGGAGTTCTCCATGGAAGCTCTATGCCCTTTCCATTTGATAAAGACTTGTACATGCCACCATTCCCTAAAAAATTGGAAATGCTTAAGTATGATAAGTATGATGGTAACTCTGATCCTCAAGATCATGTCAGAAAATTCTATACTCAATCCATGGAGTTCATGCATGAACAAACCTACTTAATGTGTCTCTTCCCTTGATCTCTGGGAAGAGCAGCCATTCATTGGTTCTCTAGAATGCCACCAACTATCAAAACTTTTGAGGAGTTAATCAAACTATTCTATCAACAATACTCCTACAATATTCAACATATGGTCACCATGATTGACATCTGCAATCTGAAACAATATCCAGGTGAACCATTCTTGACATTTCTCAACAAATGGAGGAAGAAATTTTCTGTATATGCTAGACCCATTCTAGAAACTGAGAAGCTGGAAATCTTCATCAACAATCTTGTTCCAGAAATCAACTACCCTTTACAAATGCAAAATCATACATCCTTTGATAAGATGGTAGATAATGCAATCAAAATCAAGAAAGTACTTGTGCAAAAAGGAGACATATCACTTCAAAAGGACAAGTATGAATCTAGATCTAGTTCTAAGGACAAGTACAAAAATTGGAACAAGAATAAAGGCATTGTCACAGATGGCATTTTTGATACTATCTATGCCCCATCCAAGGCACCCACTTTTTATCTCACTATTGGCACCCAAGCCATCAAAGCTGCTGAAGCTAAAACATCTAAATTTAACAAAAAGTCATCTGATTATAGACCTTGGGCTACAAATCCTAATAAAAAATTCACTCCTCTTGGAGAGTCCTTGGAATCTACCATGAAAAATCTATTGGCAAACAAAATCATCTACTTGCCTAAGATGAAAGTCTTTGATCCTGAACTTAAACCAAAATGGTGGAGGGAGAACGACTTCTGCGAATTCCATCACAATAAGGGTCATAAGACTAATAATTGTGTCCACTTCAAGCACATCATACAAGACAAAATTGATAAAGGAGACATCACGATTGATAATCATAAGAGCAATAATGATCATACAGCATTCACAAAACCATTTCCTAAACATGGTAAAGAAGATTCTTCTTCTCAGCCTAATATGGGTGCTAATGTCAATTATGCCTACTCTAGAAACAATGTTGTTATCAATATGGTGGAACCATGTCTATCTGAGTGTTGCAATGTCATCACAATTGTAGGAAGAGATAGATAAAATCAATCAGCTAATGCAGTTACTCAATCACAAGCTCAGGCACATCTACAAGGACAAATACCAGATTCATCCAATGTCCCTAAGGTGCCTTTCAATCTTTCATTTGCTTCTAAACAAAAGGTTACATCTAAATATTCAAATCCTAAAGACATGAGGCCTACTTCATACAGTATTTTCCAACAACTCCAACACACAAATACAAAAATATGCATGTTTGAGTTGCTTCAAATATCTCTAGCTCATAGAAACATTCTAGACAAAGCTCTACTCGGATCCAATGTCCCTGATGACCTTGATTTAGATAGATTCCACACTATGGTTGGTCATCTTACGTCTCCATAGTATATTTCCTTTTTAGAGGAAGATGATAACTCCTTGAGTCATCCGCATAACCAGCCCTTGCATATTGAAGTCTTGATCCAAAACCATCATGTCAAATGTGTGTTGATAGATGGGGGTGTTGGTCTAAACATTTGTTCTTTTAGCTTGATTACACAATTGGGATTTTCAGAGATGGCCATTGATCCTAGAAAGAAGATAACTATCAAAGCATATGATGAGCAAGAAAGATCTTTAAAAGGAACAATTGTCCTACCTATCAGAGCAGGTCCTATCATCAGAGATACTATATGTCAAGTTCTTGATCTACCTTTGGCTTACAATATCCTTCTAGGGAGACCCTGGATACATGAAATGAAAGCCATTCCCTCTACATACCATCAATGTTTGAAATTTCCTTATGAAGGAGTAGAGGTGATGATTACAACTGATCTTTATACAACTTGCAATACCTTGAAAGAGAGTGTTGATAAACTTGTTCCTAATAATAGAGAATCTTCCACTAAGAAAATAGATGTAGCTTCAACATCCAAGATGGAAGACATTGCTAAAGAGGTTAAGATCAAAGAAAATGGTATGGGAGAATATACTATAGAGCCAGTCTTATCTTTGACGTCTCTCCCTATCTCACCCAAGTCCTATGGAAAAACTCTAAAATAGTCCAAACTAGAGTCTAAAGAACCTCTTGAAGCATATAAAGGAAATTTTGTTGCAGAACAAGTATCTAAATAGGAGTTTGAAGAGGATGAAGTTGTGATTGCATGGCTATACAAAGATGAACCTAAATCTCAAGTTGTTCAAAAATGTGATGCTAAAATACCGAATATCCCTTCTAAGTCATATGGCCCAGGAGACAAATTGATCACAAAAATGGGATATAAAGGAAAAGGACCTCTAGGACTATACGTTAAAGGTCTTCTATCACCTCTTGATCATCATGGCTGAGCAAAAAAGAATACAATAGGTCTAGGATACAAGAAGAAGCCTTTCTGTCTTAGCAAGAACTCCCCACATGTCTTAGAATAGGTTGAGCCTTCCACAACAAATCAACTAAAGGGAGAAACAACATAACAATCTGATATTGATGATTTAGACACCACTAAAGACCTCATTCCCTATGAGCATTTGTCTAAAGAAATAAAAGACCTCCTTGAAGCTGAAGATGATCCAGTAAAAAGAATTAATGTAGTAGAAACACAAGAACCTACTATAGAGCAAGAGATAGTTGCACCACAAGAACCAGCTAATCTCGAAGACAATCAAATAGACAAAGAGGAAGGTGGTAGTTATTCTAAGATAGATTCCCATGAGTATGAATTCAAATCAGAATCTAAGGGTAACCCTTCTTGGGGTATTCATCCTAACTTATGTTCTTAGATTTCCTAGAGGCATAGATGAAGAATCTAATGACTATGAAAGGGGATCCATTCCAGAAGAAGATGAGCTTATTACAAAAAAACATGTTGATGTTATTCACCAATATGCACCTAAACCCAATGTAAGTCTAGAGCGAAATGATGAACTTATCAAGTCTGATCCCCCGATGGCTGAAGTGGACTTCCATAATGACATTGAGCCTATTCATGATTTGAACATCTTAAGTTGTAATATCACCTTTGAACTCAAGCATCGAGTTAGGACCAATGATGACAGATCCATATCTATAAACACTCTTTCCCAATCTTTTACCACTTTGACTATCCAACATCCTGACCTTCTTGACCAAACTTCCACAAATATGAGCTATGGTATTTATACCTTTCCCAATGACTATGCCCTTGCTTGCTACCTCAATGCAGTTGATCCTATGATGACTTCCATTAGTGAACCAAGCGTTAGCATGAAAGAGTCAGACATCAAGTATCTTAGTCAGAAAAATAAGAATAAAAATAAAAAGAAAAGGAGTTCTGAGGGTGAAAACCACTTTGTGGCAGTTTCAGAACCTACAAAAGTAAAAATAAAAGATGTATCCGAAGGTGAAAACCTCTCTAAGGCACCTAAGGATGAGATAGTTGATGTCCTTCTGAGTCATTTATAGGACAAATCTCTAGTTCTAATTGAGCCCACTCAATCTATCAACTTGGGAACAGCAGAGGAACCACAATTGATCCATGTAGCACAATCTTTATCAAAAGAAGAGAAGTAAAAATTTACAACATTCCTAACAGAAAAGAAGATCAACTTTGCATGGAAATATTCAGCCATGCCTGGGTTGGATCTGAATCTTATAATGCACCATTTATCTATAGCTCCAAACATTAAACCTGTTAAGAAAAAATTGAGAAAGATGCATCCACATGTTGCACTCTTGGTAAAAGCTGAATTAGAGAAGCTACTGAAAGCCAAATTCATCTATGTTATTGATTATGCTGAATGGATCTCTAATATTGTACCTATTTCAAAACTAGACAAATCAATAAGAGTATGCACAAATTTTAGAGATGTGAATAAAGCATGCCCTAAGGATGATTTTCCACTACCTAACATTGATATGATAGTGGACATGACTGCGGACTTTGAGATGTATTCCTTAATGGATGGCTTTTCTAGATATAATAAAATAAAAATTTCTCTAGAGGATCAAGATAAAATTTCTTTCACATGCACATGGGGTACCTTTTGTTGGAATGTCATGCCATTTGGGCTGAAGAATGCTGGTGCTACATATCAGAGAGCTATGACATCTATTTTTCATGACATGATGCACTGAACTATGGAGGATTATTTTGATGATACTTTAGCAAAATCTATGATTAGAGCTCAACATCTGAATGACTTGAGAAAGATACTAGATAGAATGGAAAAATTTAGTCTCTGACTAAATCCTAAGAAGTGTGCTTTTGGTGTCACTTCTAGAAAGCTCTTAGGATACATAGTTTCAAAGAAGGGCATTGAAGTTGATCTAGCTAAAGTAAAGGCTATAATGGAGATGCAACCCTTGAAGAATATTAGTAAAATGAGAACATTGCAAGGAAGAGTTCAATCTATCAGATGCTTCATATCTCAACTAGCAGACATATCACAACCTTTTACAAAGACATTACATAAAGGTGTGACCTTTGCATGGAGTGAGGAATGTGAAAATAATTTTAATCATATCAAGAAATATCTATCAAATCCTCATATCTTGATGCCTCCTATTCAAGGGAAGCCTTTGATATTATATGTCTCCACTATAGATAGATCACTGGGGGCATTGCTTGCACAACATGATGAGAATAAAAAGGAAAGAGCTATATACTATATTAGTAGAACATTGGTGGCATACAAAAAGAACTATTCTATGATTGAAAAGGCTTGTCTAGATGTGATCTTTGTGTCATAGAAATTGAGACATTATATGTTGGCTCATACCATGCATTTAGTAGCTAAGATTGATCCACTAAAGTACCTACTAAGAAAAGCTGCCCTCATGGGTAGATTAGCCAAATGGGTCATGCTCTTAAGTGAATTTGACATTGAATATGTTGAAAGAAAAGCTATTAAAGGCAAAGTTATTGTTGATCAGTTAGTAGATGCACCTTTGTTCGATGACACACCAATGCAAATAGAATTTCCAAACTCCTCTAACATGAATCTTTCTTCTAGAGAATGGCAATTGTTCTTTGATGGCTCCTATAAACAGAATGGATATGGAGCAGGCATTTTGTTTATCACTCCTCAGGGATACTCCATTCCCAAGGCATTCAAAATCAAATTTCCTTGTACAAATAATATTGTTGAATATGAAGCCCTTTTAAATGGTATGAAAATAGGAATTGAGTGGAGAGTAACAGAATTGCACATTCATGGAGACTCACAACTTATTATCCATTAAGTTAATGAAGTGTATCAAATGAAAGATGAAAAGCTTATTCCATACAAGAGAATGGTAGATGATCTTAAGAAATACTTCATATCTATCACATTTGAGAAAATACCTAGAATAAAGAATAGGGCTGCCAATGCAATGGCAACATTATCTACTTTATTACAGCAACCTGAACATGAGCTACACTATGAGTTCCTAGTGGAAGCACTATCTTATCCTGCATATGATTCCCCTGAAACCCACATGATTTGCACTATTGTAGGTCATGATTTATCCATATATAAAAACCTATTCTCCTATATCAAAGACCAAATCATTCCTGATACCTTTAACCACCATGAAAAGAGATACCTTATCCGCAATGCCTCCTAATATGTTATCATTGGTCACAATCTATACAAACGAGGTCTAGATGGTACACTACTTAGATGTTTAGAATGGTAAGAGTCTCAACATGCATTAGAGGAAGTCCATGATGGTATTTGTGGATCACATTCTAATGGTTTAACACTAGCCCAAAAACTTATTAGGGTTGGGTACTATTGGCCTGAAATGGAGAAAGATGCAATCAAGTTTGCTAAGAACTGTCAAAAGTGCCAAGTGCATGGTAATTTAATTCATGCTCCAAGGAGAGATCTAATTCCCTTTACTACACAATGGCCTTTTCACCAATGGGCATTTGATCTTATAGGAGCCATACATCCTCATTCTTCTAATGGACTTACCCATATAATCACAGCTACAAATTATTTCACAAAATGGGTAGAAGCAGTCCCTTTGACACAAGCAACTCAAAAACAAATATCTATGTTCATCTTGAACTACATCATTTGTAGATATGGTATCCCTCAATCTATAGTCATAGATAATGGTGGACAATTCAAGAACAAAGACTTAGATTATTTATGTGCTAAATTCAAGATTACACAACATTGGTCATCTATCTACTATCCTCAAGGGAATGGACAAGCAGAGGCTTTTAATAAGAATCTATTGAAAATATTGCACCGTACAGTTAATAAAATAGGAAGAGACTAGCATCTCATGATTAATCCAACTCTCTGGGCCTATAGAACAAGTATCAAAATGCCTACTATGGCTACACCATTTGCTTTAGTTTATGGGTCTCAAGCGGTACTACCGATTGAGGTTGAAATCCCATCATTAAGAATCAGAATGCATGGTATAGTAACTAATGATGACTATAGAGTGTCTAGGTTGCAAGAACTTGAACTACTATATGAGCATAGACAAGCAACGTATGATCATCTTAGAGTGTATCAGAAAAGAATGTCTAGAGGCTACAACAAGAAAGTCAGACACAGACAATTTCAGGTTGGTGATCTAGTCTTGAGAGAGAATCCTAAAAATCAATCACATCAAGAATGCAAGGGGAAGTTTGAACCCAACTAGTTGGGTCCTTTTGTTATCACTGCTACTTTTGGCTCTCAGGCTTATAAACTCTCAACGACTGAAGGAGAACATCTCTGAGAACCAATCAACATTCTCCATCTGAAGAAATTCTATGCCTAAGGCATTTAGTCTATGGTAAAATGTCCTGAAAAAATCTTAAAAACTAGAAAAAGTCCTGAAAAATGAACATCCTAGTGAAAACCTAGCAATGGGTAGTTGATGATTTACAAAAAAATAAAAAAACATAAAAAAGTAAAAAAAATTTGGAAAAATGAGAAAAAGAAAAAGTGCCTTGGTGAAAACTTGGAAACAGGCACCTTGGTAGCAAAAATAGAATCTCTGCCAAGATGGTGAAAGCCTGACAAATAGGTGCCACTTGTTTCAAAAGGCTCCATCTATCAGTGCAATCTTGGTCTTTCCTAGCTTTTAGTCTACTTTAGTCTGTATATATCCTTGTTTCAATAAAGTCAGTTTGTACACCAATCAGCTCAAGTGTCTATATCCTATCAATGCTTAACACTTGGGGGAAATCAATGTCATATCCTATGGCCTCCAGTACATCTTAGATGAGTCATATCTAGTCAGAGTCCTTTGAAGCTTCATCCGAGTCAGTCAGTCAGTCTCCTCTCCAAAAAGGATTTTGCATCTACAACAACGCAATTAGACACAAATTGAAAATAATCTATGCTTTTTACATACTTTTATCTCCTTGTATGCTTACTGATTCGCATTGAGATTTTTGCATATTGTGTCCCTTCGAGATCTTCAATGATGTCCTTTAAAAGATTTAGAGAGTGATGACTAAGGGCATAATATTTTCTATCTTCTACTTGTATGTGAAAATCTAACTTTGGAAAATTTAGATTGAAATGGTGTCTATTTGTAAGAGCCTCTATCTCAAATTGGATGGCCATGCATACCTCAACCATTGATACCCAGAAAATTCAAAGAAGTTTGATCTAACTATTGTCTCTTTTAGTGAGTTCTTTCTCCTACTATGAAATGATAAAGGGTCATTACGAGTAATTCACATTGGATTCAGAATGATCTCTTGACTGTTTGATGTGTTTGTAACGCAAGGTGTATTCAAGTCATCATGACGTTTATATCAAAATGGACATGATATTTAGGTCATCTTGGCATTTGTGCCTTGGTGCTTATATATAATCCAACATTCCAAAAATAAAATCAATATTCATATGTCCATGATTGCCTAACCAGTGGGTGTTGTATTGATTCTTGCACATACAAATTGATATTCATATGTCTATAGTTTCCTAGCTAGTGGACATTGTATTGATTTATCCGGTTACCTAAAAGTTCAATGATGACAACAAATCGACACATGATCAATGACTAGGTCCTAGGTCCTAGGTTTGCATTTCATTTTACACTTTGCATGATCTCACAAATGGCTTGAACACTTAAATGATTCTTCAAAACCAAAAATGCTTAACATGACACAAGAAATGAGCATTATATGAAGGTTCCTCCAATGAAACAACAAGTAGAATCCTTTTTCGGGATCAAAATTGAAATCTGAGATAATTTACTATGTCAAAATCGTGATTTAAAATGTTCAGACCCAGGATGTTTGACTGCTTGCATAATCGACCTTCAATCATCATAGAAATCCATTTTTCAACTTAACTGATTATCTTACATCAAACTATCAAAATTTCAACTTGGTCAACTATGGTCAACTCATGGTTTAACCTAGTCAAACTTGGTCTCTAGGACCTCCAAATGATGTAGAACATGTTCTCAAACATGCACAACCACTTCGCAAATCAATTTACATGCTTCTAAACTATAGAACACTAACTTTTCTTGTCATATTTCAATTTTCATCCCAAAGGGGGCATGGTATTGCACATCATTCAAGTCTGTAAATCTAAATCTATAATCAATCTTTCCTCAGTGATCAAGACAACAACCACGTCTAGTTGCTGATTGATCTAAAGTCCTCATCGCTTGGGGAAAATCTATCATCGCTTGGGGCATATCAGATTCATCGAGATCCATATCAATCTGGTATCCTAAATCTATCTTGTAAACTGTATTAGCTTTTCATAACCATCGGTTCATTAGTGTTATTTCCTTGGTTCTTCGTAATTGATGGGTTCAGGATGTGATACCAATATGATTCATACAAGGACATTCAAGTCTGGAATCGGTCACTCACTTCTTCGCAATCATAAGGTTCAGAATCAGGCCTTTTGACACTTTTTCATAATCATTGGTTCATTGTTGCTATAGTTAACATTATATTTGGTCATTCAGGACCTAAATCTTAAATCTTGAATCTTTAAATCTTTCAAATCAAATTAGTTTCATACATATATCAAACACAGACTATTCTTTGAACCACTACACTTTTCACAGTGATTCAAAGAGGGGCAAAATGTAATACCCCAAAAATGGGCTATAGGTTCATTAACCTCATACATCAACAATTCGAATGAAATCGACATCGAAGTCCTAACCAAAGGCACATCTGCACATTATCAAATCCTAATTGATTTTATCTTAAATTCTGCAGTGGGGAATATTCCTAGCAATATTCTTATTTATCCTAATTATACTTAATTTAAATATTATTTCGACGATAAATCTTATTTATCCTAAAGTTTGATTAATTGAATATACTGAATATTTAATTAATCATATTTAATACCGCCACTTAATTGTTTAATTATATTTAATTATATTTATTCCTAAATTGTATTATTTAATTTTGACAATAAATCAAAAATCTTATGACTAATTGATTAAATTCTTATTTAATTAATTAAAGTCAGTTGTCAATATTTAATAATATAGTTTTTCAATAAATTTGATTTAATAATTGATTAACCCATAAATCAATTGTTTTAATTTAAAAAATTAGTTAAGTTGAGAATAAATCACTTTATTTTTAAAATTAATTTATAATTAAATCATGCACAATCAGAAAAGCAGGCAACTAGTTATTGACAATCAATTTTAAAATTAAACTCAACATCTGATGATGAGTTGAAATTTTATCTAAAACTCTATTTTGAGTTAAACACTACTTTTGCATGATTTTTATGAGTTAATTATTCTTAATTTATTGATAACTCAAAAATCAACCTGAGTTTATCAAGAGTGATTTATGGCTTTTTTCATGCATCCTCAAAGCCCTGAATTTCTATAAAAACAAGGCTCAGCTCTTCACAAAAGGGACCTCAAAATTGCATCCTCACTCTGGCGAATTTGTGACTGAAGAATCAATCTTTTGCAAATCAAGGCTATTGTGAGATTTTCATTTATTATTTTGAGCATTCATAGTTTTTTATCATAGATTTTTATATTCATTCATAGCATTTCTTAGATTAAATCTGCATTCAAACTCAATTTCATACATTCTAGCTTAGATTCATACAGTTTCTCATATTATTGCATAGAAAATACAAAAATATAGATTAATTTGCATTCATATAGTTTTTTAATTCTTTGCATTCAAATCCTTCATTTAGGTGTTGCATTGTCACTGATCTCGATTCCAATCCGAGAACATCATACTCACACCTACTAGAAGGTAGTAAATCGCCTGGTTAGCATAGTTTCAATTACTTGCAGATTTCGGTTTTTGCTAACCTCTAATGTTTTACTGAAGTGTTGTGTCTACAGCTAGGTACAAAATTCACACACACAATGATGGAGGAATTATTAGAGTTGGAAACAATGCTCCTTGTTTGATAAAAGTAATAAGATCTATTACTCTTGATGGAAAGACTAACACTAATGATGTTTACTTTGTGGATGGATTAAGACATAACCTTTTGAGTGTTGGACAACTAGTTGATAAGGGATATCAAGTTTGGTTTACTGAGAAAACTTGTGTCATCAAAGACAATGATAGTAATTTGATTGGAACTCGATCAAGAACCAGAGGTAATGTATTTTAGTTGAATCCTACTGAGATCACATGCTTGATTACTAAGATTGATGACAGTTGGTTATGGTACAGAATATTTTTTCATATAAACTTTGATTACATTGTGAAAGTGAGTACTACACTTGTAGTAAGAGATTTGCCTAAAATTATGAAACCTACTAACATGATTTGCAAGGAATGTGTTATGGCTAAACATAAGAGAATCTCATTTCTTAGAAAGAAGTTTACAACAATAGAGAAGCTGGAAATTGTTCATACAGACTTGAGCGGTCCCACAAGGACTAGAGGATTCTATGGAGAAAGGTATTTTATGATTCTTGTTGATGATTTTACAAGAATGATGTGGATTGTATTTCTTAAAGAAAATTTTGAGGCATTTGATAAGTTTAGAGTAATTAAGAATAAAGTTGAGAATGAATCTGGAATGAAGATTAAATGTTTGAGATCAGATAGTGTGTATGTGAATTTTGTACCTGATCTGTAGACACAACACTTCAGTAAAAAATTAGAGGTTAGCTATAATCAAAATCATGCAAAATTGAAATCTAATTTAACCAAGTGATTTACTGCCTTTTAGTAGGTGCGAGATTAATGTTATCAGATTGTTATCAAGATTAGTGACCTAGACGACACCTAAATAAAGGATTTGAATGCCAAACTGATATGAAATATGAATGCAATTAATCTATTTTTATTTTTTTCATATTTTCTATGCAATAATATGATGAAAACTGATATGAATCTATGCTAATATGAAAATTGATATGCAATGCGAATCTAGAAATAATATGATATGAATAAAAACCAAATTGATCTCACAATAGCCTTGATTCACAATAAGCTTTGATTCTCCAGATAGCAATCCTTCAGCATGATTATGCAAATTTTGTGGATGAATTATGAAGAGCTGAGCCTTGGTTTTATAGAAACCCAGGGCTTTGGAGGTGCATGAGAAAAAGTCATAAATCACTCAAATAACTCAAGTTGATTTTTGAGTTATTTTATAATAAAGATAATTTAATTCACAAAAACATGCAAATCATGCAAAAACAACTTTTTAACTCAAATTAGAAGTTTAGATCAATTTTAAAACTCAAAAATGATGTTGAGTTCTAAAAAGTCAATAACTTGCATTGATTTTTTGATTTGGAGTTTAACTGCTCTTTGATTGTGCACATGGATAATTATGAATTAATAAATAAATAAAGTGATTTATGCTCAACTTAACTGATTTTTGAAATAAAATGATTAATTTATGGGTTAATTAACTATTTTATCAAACTTTTATTAAAAACTATATTATTAAATAAGAATTTAATCAATTATTCATAGGATATTGGATTTATTGTCAAAATTAAATAATACAATTAATAATAGATAGAATTAAATTTAATTACATAATTAAGTGACAAGATATTAAATCTAATTAATTAAATATGAAAATATTCAATTAATCAAACTTAGGATAAATGTGATTTATCGCCAAATAATCATTAAATTAAAGATAATTAAGATAATTAGGAATATTGCTAGGAATATTCCTTGATGCAGAATTTAAGATAATCAATTATGATTCGATGATGTTTAGATGTGCCTTAGATTAGGACTTTGATGTCGATTTCATTCGAATTGTTGATATAGGATATTAATGAACTTATAGCCCATTTTTGGGGTATTACATTTTGCCCCTCTTTGAATTACTGTGTGAAGCGCAGTGGTTCAAAGACAGTATGTGTTTGATAGAGATATGAAACTGATGGGAAATTGATAATTGATATGAGACAGAAGCTGATTGATATTGATTTGATATGGAGATAATAGGTCTTGAATGACCAAAGATAATGTTCACTATAGTAGCGATGAATCGATGATTGTGAAAGAGTGTCAAAACACCTAATTCCAAACCTTAGGATTGCTACGAAGTGAATGACCAGTTCTAGACTCGATTGTCTTAGCAGAACTAGCAGGTATCACATCTGAATCCTTCAGTTGCCAAAGAACCAAGGAAAGAACACTATGATCCAATGGTTGCAAAAACTGATATAGTTTACAAGATTATGTGAATACCAGATTGATATGGATCGACGAATCTGATATGCCCCAAGTGATGATAGATTTGCCCCAAGCGATGAGGTCTTTTGATGAATTAGCAACTAGACATGGTTATTGTCTTGATTACTGAGGAAAGATATGATTTCCATAAAGATATGATTTCAAATTTGATTACAGACTTTGAATGATGTGCAATACCATGCCCCCGTTGGGATTAAAATTGAAATCTGACAAGAAAAGTCAATGTTGAGAGATTAGAAGCATGTTAATTGATTTGAGAAGTGGTTAAACATGTCTGGGAACACATTCTGCATCATTTAGAGGTCCTGGAGACCAATTAGACTAGGTGAAACCATGAGTTGACCATGCTTGAAATTTTGATAGTTTGATGTTAGATAATCAGTTAAGTTGAATACTGGATTTTTGTGATGATAGAAGGTCGAATATGCAAGTAGTTAATAATATGAATGATCTCAGATTTGAATTTTGATCCCGAAAAGGATTCTACTTGCTATTTCATTGGAGGAACCTTCATGTGGGATTCAACTCTTGTTAGACTTGAAGATGCGATTTGAAGAATCGTTTAAGCATTGAAGTTCATTTAATCATTGTGAGATCATCCAACATGCAAAATGCAAAGAGACATGCAAAATGAAATGCAACTTAAGACCTAGGACCTAGTCACTGATCATATGTCGATTTGTTATCATCATTGAACTTTTAGGTAACCGGATAAATCAATACAATGCCCACTAGCTATGAAACCATGGACATATGAATATCAATTTGTAACGCTCAAGAACCAATACAACACCCACTAGTCCAAAACAACCATGGATATATGAATATTGGTTTTGTTTTCAGAATGTCAGATTAGATATAAGCACCAAGGCACAAGCACCAGGATGACCTGAATATCATGTCCATTTTGATATAGCAATTTGTATAAGCATCAAAACATAAACGTCATGATGACCTGAATATGCCTTGCATGACAAACACATCAAACAACTAAGAGATTATTCTAAATCCAATGTGAATTACCTGTAGTGACCCTTTATCATTCACATCCTTAGGTAAGATCATGTTTCACAGTAGGAGAAAGAACTTACTCAAAAAGATAATAGTGAGATCAAACTTCCTTGAATTTTCTAGGTATCAATGGTTGAGGTACGCATGGCCATCCAATTTGAGATAGAGGCTCTTACAGTCGGATACCATTTCAATCCAAAATTTCCAAAGTTAGATTTTCACATACAAGTAGAAAACAAAGAAAAGATTATGCCCCTAGTCATCACTCTCTAAATCCTATAAAGGACATCATCAAAGAGCTTGAAGGGATGCAATATGCAAAAATCTCAATGCGAATCAGTAAGCATACAAGGAGATAAAAGCATGTAAAAAAGCATAGATTGTTTCCAGTTTGATGTTGGATTGCGTTGTTGTAGATGCAAAATCCTTTCTGGAGACAAGAATAACTGACTAACTCACATGAAACTTCAAAGGACTCTGACTGGATATGATACATTTAAGATATACTGGAGACCATAGGATATGACATTGATTGCCCCCAAGTTTAAACATTGATAGGATACAGACACTTGAGTTGTTTGGTGTACAGACTGACTTACTTGAAAATTGGAAATGCAAAAACAAACCGGGAGATATGTACAAACTAAAGCAAAATTGAAAGCTGGGAAAGACCAAGGTTGCGCTGATAGATGGAGAATTTTGAAACAAGTGGCACCCATTTGCTAGGTTTTCACCATCTTGGCAGAGATTCTATTTTTGCTACCAAGGCACCTATTTCTAGGTTTTCACCAAGGCACTTTTTCTTCTTTTTCATTTTTTTTTTCTATTTTTCAAATTTTTTTTTGTACTTTTGAAATTTTTTGATTTTTTTGTGAATCATCAAGGCACCTATTGCTAGGTTTTCACCAAGATGTTCATTTTTTCAAGACTTTTTTTGATTTTTATAATTTTTTCAAGACATTTTACCATAGACTGAATGTCTTAGGCATATAATTTCTTTAGATGGAGAACATTGATTAGTTCTTGGAGCTGTTCTCCTTCAGTTGTTGAGAGTTGATAGGCACCAGAGCCAAAAGTAGCAGTGATGACAAAGGGACCCAGCCAGTTGGGTTCGAACTTCCCCTTGCATTCTCGATGGGATTGATTTTTAGGATTTTCTCTCAAGACTAGATTGCCAACCTGAAATTCTCTATGTCTGACTTTCTTGTTGTAGCCTCTAGACATTCTCTTCTAATATACTCTGAGATGATCATACGCTGCTTGTCTGCACTCATCTAGTAGTTCCAGTTCTTGCAACCTAGACACTCTGTAGTCATCATCAGTTACTAGACCATGCATTTTGATTTTTAGTGATGGGATTTTGACCTCAATAGGTAGTACTGCTTCAGACCCATAAACTAAAGAAAAAGGTGTAGCCCCTGTAGGTGTTCTGATACTTGTTCTATAGGCCCATAGAGCTGGATTAATCATGAGATGCCAGTCTCTACTAGTTTTGTTTACTGTTCTATGCAAGATCTTTAATAGATTTTTGTTAGAAGCCTTTGCTTGTCCATTTCTTTGTGGATAGTAGATAGAAGATCAATGTTGTGTGATCTTGAGTTTGGCACATAGATCATCTAGGTCTTTATTCCTGAATTGCCCACCATTATCTGTGATTATGGAATGAGGTATCCCATATCTGCATATGATATAGTTCAATATGAACATAGATATCTATTTCCCTATTGCTTGTGTCAAAGGGACTGCCTCTACCCATTTTGTAAAATAATCTATGGCTGTGATTATATGGGTATGTCCGTTAGAAGAATGAGGATGAATCATCCCGATAAGATCAAATTCCCATTGATGGAAAGGCCATTGTGTTGTAAAGGGGATTAGATCCCTCCCTACAGCATGAATTAGGTTGCCATGCACTTGGCACTTTTGACAATTCTTAGCAAATTTGATAGCCTCTTTCTCCATTTCAGGCCAATAGTACCCAGCCCTAATAATTTTTTGAGCTAGTGTTAAACCGTTCGAGTGTGACCCACAAATACCATCATGGACTTCCTCTAATGCATGTTGAGACTCTTCCCATTCTAAAAATCTAAGTAGCATACCATCCAAACCTCATTTGTATAGATTATTACCAATGATGACATATCGGGAGGCATTACAGATAAGGTATCTCTTTTCATAGCAGTTGAAGGTATCAGGGATGATTTGGTCTTGGAGATAGGAAAATATGTTTTTATATTGGGATGAATCATGACCTAGAATAGTGCAAATCATGCGGGTTTCAGGGGAGTCATATGCAGGATAAGATAGTGCTTCCACCAGGAACTCATAGCGTAGCTCATGTTCAAGTTGTTTTAATAAAGTAGATAGTGTTTCCATTGCATCGGTAGCCTTGTTCTCCGTTCTAGGAATTTGCTCAAATGTGATAGATATGAAATATTTCTTAAGATCATCTACCATTCTCTTGTAAGGAATGAGATTTTCATCTTTAGTTTGGTACACATCATTGACTTGATGAATAACAAGTTGAGAGTCTCCATGAATGTGTAGCTCTGTTACTCTCCATTCAATTTCTATTTTCATACCATTCAAAAGGGCTTCATATTCTGTAATTTTGTTTTTGTAGGGGAGCTTTAGTCTGAATGCTTTTAGGATGGAGTATCCTTGAGGAGTTATGAACAATATGCTTGCTCCAGATCCATTCTATGTATAGGAGCTAGCAAAGAACAATTGCCATTCTCTAGAAGATAGGTGCATAATAGAGGAGTCTGGAAATTCCATTTGCATTGGTGTGTCATCAAACATGGGTGCATCTGCTAGTTGATCAGCAATAACTTGACCTTTTATAGCTTTTCTTTCAACATATTCAATGTCAAATTCACTTAGAAGCATGACCCATTTAGCCAGTCTACCTGTGAGGGAAGCCTTGCTGAGTAGGTATTTTAGTGGATCAATTTTTGCTACTAGATGCGTGGTATGAGATAACATATAGTGTCTCAGTTTCTATGATGCAAAGATCACAGTGAGACAAGCTTTCTCAATCATAGAATAGTTCTTTTCATACGCCACCAATGTTCTGCTTATATAATAAATGGCTCTTTCCTTTTTCTCTTCATCATGTTGTGCTAGCAATGCCCCCAGTGATGTGGCTATTGTGGAGACATATAAGATCAATGGCTTCCCATGAATAGGAGGCATCAAGATAGGTAGATTTGATAGATACTTCTTGATATGGTTAAAGTTGTTCTCACAGTCTTCATTCCATGCAAAGGTCACACCTTTATGTAATGTTTTTGTAAAAGGCTGTGATATGTCCGCTAGCTATGATATGAATCTTCTGATAGATTGAACTCTTCCTTGCAACGTCCTCATTTGACTAATATTCATGGGAGGTTGCATCTCTATTATAGCCTTGACTTTAGCTGGATCAACTTCAATAGCCTTCTTTGAAACTATGTATCCTAAGAGCTTTCTAGAAGTGACACCAAAAGCACACTTCTTAGGATTTAGTCGGAGACTAAACTTTTCCATTCTGTCTAGGATCATGCTCAAGTCCTTTAGATGTTCATTTTTTATCATAGATTTTGCTAAAGTATCATCAACATAATCTTCCATAGTTCGATGCATCATGTCATGGAAAATACATGTCATTGCTCTTTGATATGTAGCTCTAGCATTTTTAAGCCCAAATGGCATGACATTCCAGCAAAAGGTGCCCCATGCACATGTGAAAGCAGTTTTCTCTTGGTCCTCTAGAGCAAATTTTATTTGGTTATATCTAGAGAAACCATCCATTAAGGAATACATCTCAAAACCCACAGTCATTTCCACTATCATATCAATGTTAGGTAGTGGAAAATCATCCTTAGGGCATGCTCTATTCACATCTCAAAAGTCTATGCACACTCTGATTGAGCCATCTGGTTTAGAAATAGGTACAATATTAGAGATCCACTCTGCATAGTCAATAGCTTGGATGAATCCGGCATTTAGGAGCTTCTCTAATTTAGCTTTTACCAAGAGTGAAACATGAGGATGCATCTTTCTCAATTTTTGCTTGACAGGTTTGACATTTGGAGCAATAGATAAATGATGCATTATAAGATTGGGATCCAATCCTGGCATATCTAAATATTTCCATGCAAAGTTGATCTTCTTCTCTATTAGGAATGTTGTAAATTTTTTCTTTTCTTCTTCTGATAATGATTGTGCTATATGTACCAATTATGGTTCCTCTGTTGTACCCAAATTGATGGATTGAGTGGGCTCAATTAGAACTAGAGATCTGTCCTATAAATGACTCAGAAGGACATCAAATATCTCATCCTTAGGCACCTCAAAGAGGTTTTCACCTTTGGATACATCTTTTATTTTTACTTTTGTAGGTTCTGAGACTACCACAAAGTGGTTTTCACCCTTATAACTCTTTTTCTTTTTCTTTTTATTCTTGTTTTTTTGACTAAGATATTTGATGTCCGACTCAGTCATGCTGACACTCGGTTCATTGATGGAAGTACTCATAGGCTCAACTACATTGAGGTAGCAAGTAAGGGCATAGTCATCTAGGAAGATATAAATACCATGGCTCAGATTTGTGGAGGTTTGATCAATAAGTTCTGGATATTTGATAGTAAAAGTAGGGAGAGATTGGGAGATAGTGTTTATGGATATGGATCTATCATCATTGGTCCTAACCTGATGCTCAAGTTCAAAGGTGATACTAAAAATTAAGACATCTAATTCATGAATAGGCTCAATGTCATTGTGGGAGTCCAATTCAGTGATAGGTGGATCAGACTCAATAGGTTCATCATTTCACTCTAGACTTATGTTGGTTTGAGGTGCATATTGGTGAATAACATCAACATGTTTTTTTGTGATAAGATCATTTGGTTCTAGGATGACTTCCCATTCATAGTCATTAGATTCATCTTCTGATTCAGAATCTCTAGGAAATCTTAGAACATGAGTAAAGTCAGGGTGAATACCCCAAGAAGGGTTACCCTCAAATTCTGATTTGTATTCATACTCATGAGAATCTATCTCAGAATCACTACCACTTCCCTCTTCTTGATTGTTTTTGAGATTAGCTGGTTCTTGTGTTGCAACTATCTCTTGATTGATAGTAGGTTCTTGTGTTTCTACTACATTAATTCTCTTGATAGGATCATCTTTATCATCAAGAAGGTCTTTGATCTCTTTAGGGAATTTTTCATAGGGGATGAGTTCTGAACTATCTGAATCACTATCGGATGGTTCTGTTTCTTCTTTCTTAAGAAGAGGTTCCCCTAGTGCGATCTACTCTATGACATGGGAGCAATTACCTTTGAGGTGATAGGGTTTCTTCTTAAAGCCTAAGCTGACTTTATCTTTATTTTCTCTACTAGTATGTGGGAGAGGTGCCACAAGACCTTTTCCTCTGACTCCTAGAGGTCCTTGACCTGAATAGCCCATCTTAGCTATTAATTTATCTCCTAGACCATATGACTTGGAAGGGAGTTTAGAGACTACAGAGTGACCAGTTTGAACAACTTGAGATTCAGGTTCATCTTTGTACAGCCATGATAGCATAGACTCATCCTCTTCAAATTCTTTCTTGGATACTTGTTCTACTACAAAATTCTTTTTATATGCTTCAAAAGGTTCTTTATAGTCTGGTTTGGATTATTTCAAAGATTTCCCATAAGACTTAGGTGAGATAGGGAGAGATGTCAAAGATAAGACTGGCTCGATAGTATATTCTCCCATACTATTTTCTTTGATATTAACCTCTTTTGAAAGATCTTCCATTTTAGATGTGGATGCTTCTTTAGTTGGTTCAATAGAAGATTCTATGTTATTAGGTACAAGCTTATCTGCACTTTCCTTCAAGGTGTTGCAAGTTTTATTCAGATCTGTGGGGATAGTAACCTCTACTCCTTCATAAGGAAACTTCAAACATTGATGGTATGTAGAAGGAATAGCTTGCATTTCATGTATCCATGGTCTCCCTAGAAGGATGTTGTAGGCCAAAGGTAGATCAAGCACTTGACAGATGGTATCTTTGATAACTGGACCCACTCTGATAGGTAAGACAATGGTGCCTTTAGAAGATCTTTCTTATTCATCATAGGCCTTGATAGTGATTTTCTTTCTAGGATCAATAGCCAATTCTGAAAATCCCAATTGTGTGATCAAGCTGTAAGAACAAATGTTTAGGCCAGCACCCCCATCTATCAACACACATTTGACTCTACAGTTCTAGATCAAGACTTCTATATGCAAAGGATGATTATGTGGGTGACTCAAGGAGTTGTCATCTTCCTCTGAAAAGGAGATATATTGCAGAGATGTAAGATGTCCAACCATAGTCTGGAACCTGTCTAAATCAAGGTCATCAAGAACATTGGAACCGAGAAAAGCTTTATCGAGAATGGCTCTATGAGCTGGAGATATTTGAAGCAACTCAAACATGGAGATTTTCACATTAGTGTGCTAGAGTTTTTGAATAATGCTATAAGACGTAGGCCTTGTATCCTTTGGATTGGAAGATTTGGAAGCAGCCTTCTGTTTAGAAGCAGATGAAAGATTGAAGGGCACCTTAGGGACATTTGATGAATCTAGGATTTGTCCTTTCAGATGCATTTGAGCTTGTGATCGAGTAACTCTGTTAGCTGAGGAAGGATTTTTGTCTCTTCGTACAATTGTGATGACATTGCAACTTTCAAAGAGACAGGGTTCAACCATATTGATGACAACATTATTTCCAGGGTAGGCATAGTTGACTTTTGCCCCCCTATTAGGCTGAGAAGTTGAAACTTCTTGACCATGTTTCAGAAATGGTTCTGTGAATGCTGTATGATCATTATTGCTTGTGGGATTGTCAATTGTGATGTCTCCACTATCGATTAGATCTTGAATGGTATGCTTCAAGTGATAGCAACTACTAGTTTTGTGACCTTTACTCCAATGGAAATCATAGAATTCATTTTCCTTCCACCATATCGGTTTGGGGTCCTGAGCATTTGGTCAGATTGGTGGTAAAGAGATGATGTTATCAGCCAGTAGAGTTTTCATAGCTGATTCTAAATACTCTCCTAGAGGAGTAAATTTTTTATGTTTATCCCATTTTTTGAATTCTGGCCTCCTTTGAGATGGTTGAGAAGACTTTTGTTTTGACACTTTAATGGCTTGAGTGCCAAGAGTGAGATTGTAGGCTGGTGCCTTTGATGGGGCATGGATAGTGTCAACAATGCCATCTGTGACAATGCCTTTGTTCTTGTTCCAATTTTTGTTCTTGTCTTTAGAACTAAATCCTGATTCGTACTTATCTTTTTGAAGTGTGATTTCTCCTTTTTTTACAAGCACTTTTTCAATTTTGATAGCATGATCCACCATCTTGTCAAAAGATGTATGATCTTGCATTTGTAGAGGATAATTGATTTTTGGAACAAGGTTGTTGATGAAGATTTCCATTTTTTCTATTTCTGGAATAGGTCTGGCATATAGAGAGAAATTCTTCCTCCATCTCTTGAGAAATGTTAGGAATGGTTCCCCTGGATATTGCTTGAGATTACAGATATCGATCATGGTGACCAAGTGCTAAATATTGTAGGAGTATTGCTAGTAAACCAATTTGATCAACTCCTCAAAAGTTTTGATAGTAGAAGGAAATCTTGAAAACCACTGAATGGATGCTCCTCCCAGAGATCTAGGAAAAAGACGTATCAGATAGGTCAGTTCATGCATGAATTCCATGGATTATGTATAGAACTCTCTAACATGATCTTGAGGATCAGAGTGTCCATCATACTTATCATACTTTGGCATCTCCACTATTTTTGGAAATGGTGGCATATACAAGTTTTTGTCAAAAGGAAAAGGGCATAGAGCTTCCATGGAGAACTCTTTGGGTTCCTTTTCTTTCTCAAGGCTATTAAATTTGACTTGTAAAGCATGTATCTATTTCATCATAGCTGTGAGTGGAGTTTCTTCCTCATGCGTAATGATGTCTTCAACATTAAAGTTGGGAGGAAGCTTAGCTCCTTGATGAGCTAGTTGTAAAAATTATGCTTCTCTATCTTCTTTCAAGAAATGCTTCATCATTCATTTGAAGTTATCATCATTTTGATATTGAGCAATTTCTTCAGGTGTGGGTTCCTGATCTGCACCATGTTGAGATTGAGCTCTTTGAGAGCCAAAAATTGTCCCCGCTTGAGACATGGTAGGAGTTTGTGGACTCCCTGGATTAGATTGATGAGGGGTATGTTGAGTACCTCCGTGAGTTGATGGAGGAGGTATGTAACCAGATTTCAATTGATAGTTGCCAAGACCGTCCTCCTCGTAAAGACCATAATTGATGAGTTGCTCAAGAGTTGGAGTTTGGAGAGTGGTGATAGATTTCTTGTGAGAGGAAGCTCTAGTCTCCACCATCAACTTTGAGTGAAACAAAAGAATAAGATTCAGATAACTGAAGAATGAATTGAATCAAGATGATCAGATGACGCAACCTTGTCAAGGTTTGATTGATTTGAAGATTTGATTAGATGTGGATGAAGGATACTATGCCCTAGATGTATGGGTAGGTTCCCAAAAGATAGCGGACAAGATATCACAACACTTAGTCATTTTGATGATTGATTGAAGATTGATAGTTATGACAAGGTTTTGACATAGGATGATAAGGACTCAAATTGATTAAATAGAAGGCTAAATCGAATTCAAAAGGCCACTTTAGGAAAATGATTGGATTCTTAATAGCTACTACTCTATTCCTGACACAGTGATTCCTTCGAAAGATTCTGAAATTAGGCTGAAAAAGCTAAATATCTGGCAATTTTGACAATTTTTTGACAACTTTCAAAAATTTTCCAAATGACACTCTGCAGACTCGTACGATAGTGGGTATGCTATGAAACGACAGTTGCAAAACTTGTACGACAATTGCAAGAAATATTTTGAATCTTAGAATTTTCTAGCATCAAAACTCATACGACACTAGGTTGGTTATCATATGACAGTTGGGTATCAATGAAACGACAGTTGAAAATCTCATATGACAGTTGGGTAGCAATGAAATGACAGTTGCAAGATTTTGACTTTGAGAATTTGCTGGCATCAAAACTCATATGACACTGGGTTGGTTACCATACAACAATTGGGTATCAGTGAAATGATAGTTGAAAATCTCATACGACAGTTGAAAATCTCATATGACAATTGCAAGATTTTGACTTTGAGAATTTGCTGGCATGGAAACTCGTACGACATTGGGTACTCAATCATACGATAGATGGGTTGTAATGAAATGACACTTGATGGAAACTCGTATGACTTTCTGACCTCCTGAGGGGACTTTTGACTCTAGAAAAGGATTTTACTTCAAATTTTGCAAATTTTGAGTTTTCAGATTTGAATTGTTTGCAAATTTCAATGTCCAGATTTGAGGATTGTAATAAATTTGTCTATTTTCAATAACCAGATAGATAAACAAGTACGCAAAAAAGCAAGCAAGTGATTTCAAGCATGTCTGAAAACAATGAACAATGGCAAAAGCAACCTTGCGCATGAACAATCAAGTGACTTATTCATTCTAATCCTTAGAAGCGCTAATTGTGTATGTTCTAAAAATGTTTTGCAATAACACACATATACCCTTTAAAATGAAAATTTCGCCTCGCTAGGGTTTTTAGTAATGGTTTGACTCTGCAACTTTTATGATCCAAAGGGGTGAACTCCAATCCTGGTGCACCAGGGTTTTGACACAGTCTGAGAACTTAATCTTCAGGAGCTGCTAGGGAGATCTAACAACCCAACAATGAACCATACCCATGGAGATTTCTTCCACAAGGACATTTATATAGTGACTGTCACTACCACGGTGAAAATGGCTATTACCGCTTGAGGTTCCATCAAAATAGTTTTCCCTATGAAGGGATTGTCCACTATGGTTAACCCTCTCTAAAGGTGACTCACAGTATGATACCACAAGGGGACTTGGCTCTAGATCCAAGGTTTTGATACCTCTTCACTTTTAACCCAAACAAAGCAAGAAGATTAATCTGACACGCTAAGACAAAGTTTATCTCACCAAGGTCTATGATATCAACCCCATGTGATCTATCAACCCCTCCAGAGAGAGAATGTATCAATCAATAAGGGAAGATGCACTAACCAATTTTGATTCACCAAAGCTTGTGATGTCTACCCCACGTGATCTATCAACCTCTCTTGGGAGAGAATGTATCGATCAATAAGAGAAGACGCACTAACCAAGTTGAATGTGAAACACACTAAGTATCCTCCCTACATACAAGAATTCTATCATTAAGAAGGATTTCACTGGGAATCCAATCTCTCAAGAATCATGAATAGTGTTCATAGGGCCTAATTACTATGTGAGCACAGATGTATGTTTCCAAAAGAAAATCTACCAAAAGTACCCAAAGAGCAGAAAGAGGAACACTTAATGCTTAAAGTGAATATGAGATGAGTCCACAAGGTGGAACACTTAACTCCTCACACAAGCTAAAAATGAGTCCCGAACTTAGAAAACAAGTGAGTTCCTAAAAGCACAAATGGGTTGCCTGGTGGAACAATTAACGCGTCTCTCCTGTAGACCCCTCCCCTTTATGGCGTTGAGATTGTAACCATAGGGAAGAATGAGGGGCTGATGAATTAGCGAGTCCAATAACCCAAGATAGCAATCAAAATCAATCACAAGTATCTAAGACTACTTAATGAATCCTTAAGGGGGCACAACCTAGTATCAATTATGCGAGTGTGTAGAAATAGACAAAAGCATGAAAAGATGCACACAAGCCAGACACATAAGAGATTTATTTTAAGTCCAAATCAAAATATTATTAGATGAAGGAGAATACCTAGGATCCTCACAATGCACTTAGTAGATTTTACCTAATTTTTAGCAATTCTTGTTGAGCTTTTCCATGCAAGCAAGTGACAAACTCTCCAATAAGCAAACAAGAAAACAAGATATGTAACATATATTCAACTTATGAAAACCATAGGGTTATCCCTAAAAATCAATTATTATCAGCAATAATAACCAGTAATTAAACCAAATGACAACTCATATCATTCATTGAACCATGTAAAAAAATAAGTGCATACCCATCACAAAATTTTATTTTTTTTGCTGCATTTGACCTAGTCAACAAGATCTAATTTTTTTGATATGATTTTAGCCACAAAAATAGAAATTTAGAACAAAGACCCCTACTAAAAAATAGAGAGCTTTCCAAAAATGTAAAAATTTTAGAAAAATCTCTTCATTTGTGCCCTAGAGACCTATTTTATCAAAACAAACCAATTTTTTGTAAATTGACTATTTGAGCTATTATATTGTGTCCAAATTTAAAATACAAAGAATGGACCCCTTGTAGAATTTAAAGAGCTTTCCGAAAATATAAAAATTTCTGAAAAATATGCTGATTTGCGTTAGATATTAATTTTTTCTAGAATTTCAAGAAAAAATTATTAAAAATTCAAAACATCCCAAAAAATTCTAAATTTTTTACTGTATCTTCTACGATATATGTCCAATCTAAAAACAAAATTTTAGTCCAAAAATCTAAGCTGTTTGAGAGATAAAATTAAATCTTTGAAACTTTAGGGCTTTAGCTCCAAAAAAAAAATCAAAACTAGCATGTAAAGGTGGGTTGCCCTACGGTGGGCACCAAAAATGTGTGTGTGAATTTTGTACTTGATCTATAGACACAACACTTCAGTAAAACATTAGAGGTTAGCTATAATCAAAATCGTGCAAAATTGAAATCTAATTTAACCAAGTGATTTACTGCCTTCTAGTAGGTGCGAGATTAATGTTCTCAGATTGTTATCAAGATCAATGACCTAGACGACACCTAAATGAAAGATTTGAATGCCAAACTGATATGAAATATGAATGCAATTAATCTTTTTTTTTTGTGGGTATTTTCTATGCAATAATATGATGAAAACTGATATGAATCTATGCTAATATGAAAATTGATATGCAATGCGAATCTAGAAATAATATGATATGAATAAAAACCAAATTGATCTCACAATAGCCTTGATTCGCAATAAGCTTTGATTCTCTAGATAGCAATCCTTCAGCGTGATTATACAAATTTTATGGATGAATTATGAAGAGCTGAGCCTTGGTTTTATAGAAACCCAGGGCTTTGGAGGTGCATGAGAAAAAGCCATAAATCACTCAAATAACTCAGCTTGATTTTTGAGTTATTTTATAATAAAGATAATTTAATTCACAAAAATATGCAAATCATGCAAAAACAACTTTTTAACTCAAATTAGAAGTTTAGATCAATTTTAAAACTCAAAAATGATGTTGAGTTCTAAAAAGTCAATAACTTGCATTGATTTTTTGATTTGGAGTTTAACTGCTCTTTGATTGTGCACATGGATAATTATGAATTAATAAATAAATAAAGTGATTTATGCTCAACTTAACTGATTTTTGAAATAAAATAATTAATTTATGGGTTAATTAACTATTTTATTAAACTTTTATTAAAAAATATATTATTAAATAAGAATTTAATCAATTATTCATAAGATATTGGATTTATTGTCAAAATTAAATAATACAATTAATAATAGATATAATTAAATTTAATTACATAATTAAGTGGCAAGATATTAAATCTGAAAATATTCAATTAATCAAACTTAGGATAAATGTGATTTATCACCAAATAATCATTAAATTAAAGATAATTAAGATAATTAGGAATATTGCTAGGAATATTCCTCGATGCAGAATTTAAGATAATCAATTATGATTCGATGATGTTTAGATGTGCCTTAGATTAGGACTTTGATGTCGATTTCATTCGAATTGTTGATATAGGAGATTAATGAACTTATAGCCCATTTTTGGGGTATTACAGATAGAGGCGGAGAATTTACTTCAAAAAAATTTAACACTTTTTATGAAGTGAATGTCATTAAGAGACAATTTTTAGCCCCTAGAACACCTAAACAAAATGGTATTGCGAAAAGAAGAAACGGGTCAGTAACTAAAGCAGCAAGAGCCATGCTATTTGAAAATGACTTGGAAAATATATTCTAGAGAGAAGCAGTGAATACAATAGTATATATAATGAATAGAGTACAGATCAGAGCAGACATAGATAAGAAACCCTATTAACTATGGTTTGGACATGCACCATTTGTTAAGTATTTTAGAATTTTTGGAAGTAAATGTTATATTAAGAGAGATGATGACATTGGAAAGTTTGACCCTAGAATTGATGAAGGTATATTTCTTGGATATTCATTGAAAATCAAAGCTAATAGATATTTCAATAAAAGAACTAAAACTATTATTGAGAGCTCAAATGTTAAAGTTGATGAAAAGTTCAAAATTCAGGAAATAATGTTTGATTATGAATCAGATGAAGGAACTCATCCTATAATTGATCAAGAAAATGTTGAATTATTCTATGAAACTGACTCTGATTTGCAGAATGGGAGCTACATTGAGGAAATCATAGAAGAATCTACAACTAGAGCAAGAACTGACAGTGACACCTAATAGAAATCTAACAAGAAATCATCTTGTTGAGCAGATTATTGGAAGCATAGAAAGAGGAGTTATGACACAAAATAAGGTACAAGAACAATTGTGTTTAATTTCTCAAATTGAACCTAAATCTACTAGTGAAGCTTGTGAAGATGAAAATTGGATTAAAGCTAGGAAGGAAGAACAAGACTTGGGAATTGGTCCCTAGACCTAAAGATAAGAATTTTATAGGAACTAAATGGGTATTCAGGAACAAGATGAATGAACAAGGAGAAGTTGTAAGGAATAAAGCAAGATGGGTATGTAAAGGATACTCACAACAAGAAGGAATTGACTATGAAGTAACTTTTGCACCTGTAGCAAGAATTGAAGTAGTAAAAATGTTTTTGGCTTATGCAGCCTACAAGAAATTTAAAGTATATCAGATGGATGTAAAGTTAGTATTTCTAAATGGAGAGTTAGAAGAAGTTTACATTGATAATCCTAAAGGTTTTCCCTTAACTCATGAAGGACATATGGTATGTAAATTGAACAAAGCTTTATATGGACTTAAAAAAGCCCCTAGAACTTGGTATGCAAGATTGGATAAGTATTTGATAAAATTAGAATTTACTAAAGGCACAGCAAACAGTAACTTGTATATGAAAGAAAGTGAAATGGTTTGTTGGTTGTAGTTATTTTTGTTGATGATATTATCTTTGGAGGAGAAGATGAAGCTAGTGATAAATTTGCTGATGAAATGAAGATTGAATTTGAAATGAGTATGATTGGTGAGATGAAATATTTTTTAGGATTGTAGATAACACAAAATAGTGATAGTATCTTTTTATGTCAAACAAAGTACTTGAATGACTTATTGAAGAGATTTGGAATGGAGAAATGTAAATCGATTGGGACACCTATGGTAACTAGACACAAGTTATCTAGCATAGATGAGACCCTTGTAGTTGAACAGAAGAAGTATAGATCTATGATTGGAGGATTGAAATATTTAACTCATATAAGACTAGACATATCACATGCGGTTGGAATCATTGCAAGATTTCAAGTTGACCCTAAAGAATCACATTATACAACAGTAAAAAGGATACTGAGGTACTTGAAAGGCATAATTGAATATGGATTATGGTATGAAATTTTTTATGATTTACCCTATGTGCATATACAGATGCAGGCTGGGGAGGTAGTGTTGATGATAAAAAGAGCACAAGTGGTGGAGCATTTTTCCTTGGAGGAAGATTGGTCTCTTGGCTAAGCAAGAAACAAAACTATATTTCATAGAGCATAGAAGAAGCAGAATATGTAGCAGCAGAAAAAAATTGTAACCAAATAATATGGATGAAACAAATGATGAAGGATATTGGAATAAAATTTGATAAGCCTATTGTTATACATTATGATAACACCATAATAGTTAGTATGTCTAAGAATCATGTACTATATTTTAAGACAAAGCATATAGAAATAAAGTATCATATAGTGAGAGAGAAATTTGTAGAGAAAGAAATCAAACTTGAGTATATAAGTACAAAAGAGTAGATTGTAGATATATTTACAAAGCCTTTGCCTAAGGATACATTTGAGTATTTGAAAGGTATGCTTGGGGTTATGCCCCAGCCTACTTTTGAGAAGTGATATAGATTGTTGCATCAGTCTGGTGGTATATGAGCCTTATCCTTTTCTGGACTAGATGTTGGTACTTCCTCTATGGGGGAGTGTGTGTTTTTGAGCTGATTCATGATGACTCTAGTGAATGTATTTTTCTAAAAAGTATCTTTTGACATTGAAGTTGTTGTTGACATAGTGATGTAGCAATTGTCATTTATGTTAATGGGGGAGAAGGATACATGAAAAACCATCTATTAAAGAGAATTTAAGGGAGAAGGATACAAGCAATGTAAAATGGAAAACTAAGAGAATTGAGTAGGAAAATGAAGCAAGATTTGATTGATGAAGAGGATTTGAAAACATTTCAGAGCAATAGTGTTGCAGTGTTGGTATTCATGGAATTTGGATGTTTTTTCATCTATGTTTCCATCAATGCCAATGGGAGAGATTGTTAGGAATGAATGTTAAATATATCTTGTGGAGTTTATTCACAACCATTCTATAGTAGTTTTTATTGCATTCATGACTACGATTGTCATTGATGTCAACACAGTGATCTACTGAAGATTAGTAGTAAAGTAGACAGTGTTTGTGTTAGCACACATGGGATATTGAAGATCAAGCTATGTGGAGTTAAGGACTTAATCTATGATTTTTCATGAGATTGTGGTTAAGAGTGCATATGGAAATTCAACTATTCATGATAGTTATGTATAAATCAGTGGAAGCAATATTCATATAGTGTTCCTAAGTAGCAGTTTGTGGAAATTGGATGATATCTCCTAATCGAGATATAATATAAGAATGCATTGTTGTACAGATGATGAAGACATGATGATTGTGATGTGGACATGCTAGTAAGGTTAGAGGTCACATGAGTGAAGAAATATCTTTGTTAGAAGCCAACAGTTTTATGCAATTATGGAATATTATGTAACTTGTGGAAGATTTTTATTTTATAATTTGTATTCTAACTCATTTGTAATTATTTGAGTGCAGTGTAAAGGAATGATTATTTTCCTTATTTTAATATAAGAAATTATGTGGAAGTGAATTGCAGAATTAAGCAATAGTTGTTGTAAGAGGATATGCAAAGTATAGAGATTTGGTATTGAGATCTGATGAAGTTGTTAGAAATAGGAAATACTGAGAGGGGGGGTGAATCAGCATTTCACAAACTTTTACTTTTGCCCACTTATGGATATAACAGATTACTTTAATGCATGCAAAGCATAAGAAACTAAATAGCATACATAACAGTAAATGTAAAGAACTCATAACACATGATATGTTCTCGAGGAAACCCTAGCCAAGGGAAAACCCCAGTGGGGATGGTACCCACAAAGATCCACTCAAAAGATATCCGGTTAAGGATGTTGACCCTGTTAGGAGCCTATTACAATCATATAGTGTATCAGTCCTGGTTAAGGGACTATAGGCCTTGTTAGAAGCCTCAACCCTGTTAGGAGTTGTAGATACAAAACATGATTACCAGATGAGCTCACTGCCCAAACAAGTAATACAAATGTTTAATGATTACAATATGGTACTGCTTACAACTTTGCATCAACAACTTTCACTGCTATCACAATTTACATATATTACATGTTACATTTCAAGTATGCTAGGTACATCTTCATTTATACAAGATACAAACATAATATCTTTCTCTTGTCAGCTTGCATATCTTTATCCAAGATTAAAAATCTAGGATGTCATCTCTTTATAATATTAAGTCATTATTTTGACAAGCAAAATAATCTCTTAATTCATTTACTAGTTTTGTCTTCAAAACTGCACTGTCGGCTGTACTCTGTCATCAGTAAAATAGTCATAACTTTGTTCGTACTATCCATACTCTTTTGCGCACTAAGATGGGGTATCCTTGGACACCATAGAGTCTATGTTCAACTATGAAAATTTTGATCATGCTCCAGTGAATGTCGCCAAAACAAACTGTATCGGGTGCTCTATTAAAAACACTGTTTCATACTTAGACAATTTTAGTCTGCGATCTTCCATACTTACTTTCCAGCTTATGCACTCTTCATAGGGAAAATATGTTGCCATAATGAAAAAATTCATGTACATACCTTAGCCAAATTTCCAACAATCTCCCCCTTTGTGATTGGTGGCAACATATGAGAAAATTGGCTAAGTGTACAAGTCAAAATCTCAAAATTGCATCAAAAGTGTGGCCATAGTATAAAATAGGTATACTATCCTTATATCTCCTCAAAATATATAAATTATCTACAACACTTCATAATACTCCATAGAACTCCCCCTATGAGTATCCTTCCTTATCATATATAGACAATTTTCTAAGTATCTCTCCCCCTTTGACAACAATGACAAAATAAAGGGTGGAAAGGAATATACAAAATTTGTGTCAAAACTTTTTACCTTACTGTCCTATTGCAAAGCCGGTAGGCTTGCAACACAATCTGAAAAATCTATCTTCCAAGTCTCAAAATCTTTCTCCCATGCCTTCTTTATTGATTCTACTACATTGAGTAAAGTACTCAATCCGTATGCTGCAATCTGACAAGCTTGGAGGGACTCAAAATTGAATTTCTGAAATGCTGTCTTAGCAGTAAGACATTCATCTAGCTGCTCTTCAATTATGGTCAACTTGATTGAGACATGCTCTCTCAAGATGTTTATTCTGATAGATTTCTTGTTTTTCTCATCATTTAAAGTCCTTATTTCATCACATAATTTTCTGATCTTATTCTCAACTATTCTGATATTTATGTTTAGGCTGGCCAAAGAGTTTGTTTCTACTACAATCTCATCTTGCTTCTCTTTTATCTTCTTTTCTTCTTCAATTAAAATATTTTCAGACTTTGTACACTAAATGTACAAACACTTTCCAATCTTAAGATGTTTCCTTAAGTCCTTAATGTGTCTATCAAGGCTGTCAATGTCATTCTTGATATTTTGACTTATGCTCTGCAACATCTCAACTTCATAAGCTGCCTAAGCCTTAACCTTAGCAATATCAGTTAAATTAGTGAATTCAACATCAAAAGATTTAATTACCATCTTTTCTCTTTCAAGTGGATCTGAATCAAAGACTTTTGTAGATATGACACTTTGTAGCTTCTCAGTCAAGTCTTTCAGACTACCTTCCAAATTCTTAACTTTCTTGTTCTTTCCAATAATTTTGTTTAAAGAGGTGATCAACTTTAATTGATCATCTTCATCAACTTCCTTGCTCAAATATTCAATCAATGTTTCTATTCCTTTCTCCTTTCTAGTCTTAGGAATAAGACTGATGTCTTCTTGAGATTCAATAGGTGTATGGGCCTCTGTTTCCATTTGCACTTTAGTATGTGTAGTCTCTGTTTCAATAGTCTTTTCTTTCTCTCCCAAATCCAAATTGTCAACAATGTTATCGATGTTGTTGAGTACTGCATCAACTGAATCTAAAGTAACTCTAGTTCCTTCAATGTCCATAGATTCTATGCCAATGTTTATGGAAGAAGAGGGAATATCTTCAACTTCAACTACCTCTATTGCTGCCTCTGCTTGTCTGAACTCTGTTTCTCTACTGGTTCTGCAACTGATAGATGTTTACTATCTTTTCCTGTTACCAAGTTATCTAGCACTTGCACAACTGCCTGTTCAGTTTCAGTCTTTACTTTCTCATACTGACCTCCCATTATTTGTATAATTCTTCTTTTGGTTCTCAATAGGGTCTCAAGTGGCTTGAGGATTTGTTTAAGATGGTCATCAGCTCTTATCTCAAAAAACTATCTAACCACATTCTCTCTCATTTTGGTATCTTCTTCTTGTGCTCTCATCTTTCTTCTCACAAGTCTATTGTACAAATCTTCTAGTACCTTTCCTTGAATAGTATCAAATTTCTTGTTTGACAAAATCATATGTGTAACCATTGCATTCTCAAGATTTAATCTGTTAGAGGATCCATATAAATCATAGTATTTATTCATTTTGGTAAAGTCTCCATGCTGTATTATATCTTCATTAACTCTTTTTATCCTTGGTTTCCATGATTTCTTCTTTGTTGTAACTTCATCATCTTTAATCTCTGCAACTCTTCTAGGTACTGGTGGAACAATAGTTTTCTATCTTTTACCCAGTCCTAAAGCACTTGCCTTCATTCTTTTGCTTGGTACTGAAGAAAAGGGTTTCTCTTGCTAACTAATTCCTTGTTCCTTCTCAGGTTCTTCAACCTTTACCTTTACTTGAATAGGTTCTGCACTAGATGCCAAAGGTGGGACTGATAATATCTCACTTTGCGTTATTGCTTCTACAATCTTCTTTGCAATATCAAATTCCTACTCACTCATACCTGATTCTTTTAGAATTTTCTTAATTGTAGACTCCACTCTCTTCTTTGATTTTTTCTCTTCCTTAAGTGACTTTTCTGAACCAAAGTTTTCATCATATGTTCCAAATCTATTTCCACAAGCATTAATTTTACTTTTCAATAATCTACTAACATAACCTTCTATTTCAACTTCAGAGATTTCATAGCCAAGAGGGTCTATGAATTCATGTCTAGGTTCTACTGCCTCAATGTAAGTGAAATCAGTATCAACCATAAAACATATATCATCTTTGTATTTCTCAACTAGGGATGGAAGAATTCTTGATCTATTTACCACAATGTTTTGAAAAGTTTTCAATACTAACTTTACACTATCATTAACCTTCTCAATAAGATGTTTCACATAGACTTTATTGATTCTTGCCATAGTATTCTCACCATCATTCCATTCAATAGTGTAAGGAAATCTTCTTAACAAGTGGAAGAACATGTAAGTAACCAATGAGGAAAATCTAAAGTGAGTGTATTTAGCTTTCTTTATCTTCTCCAAATTCTCAAACAACTGTATTCTTAGAATTTCACACAAATCCATAGGCTTCTTCTCCACACACATCAAATAAGTAATGTGCACCATACCTTCTGGCATATCATCTTCTCTAGAGCTTCCACAAAACTTTTTTGTCAAAATCTTACACAAGTATTTTACATCATCTTGCTTAATCTTACTAATGACTATACCTCTGCCATTGTATATTGAACCGGTGTTTTCAATCATAATCTTTCTCATGTTTTTCTCATTCAGTGGAATTGCACCAACTTTTGATAATCCAGTCACATCATGAATTAGGTCTGCAGTTATGTCTATAACTCTATCTTCTAACCAAAATTTTCCATTATGAATCCTACTCAAAATGATCTTAGTACACTCATCATCAAATTCATATTTCTTAGAATACTCAATGATTTCATTATTTTCTAGATGTTCATAACCTTGTTTCATTGACATATCTAAGTTGTAAAAATTCTTATATTCACCATTAAAATCATACTCCCTTAGGGTTTCATACTTGCATCCAAGATAACCTTTAACATTCTCTAAATGAAGAACTCTATCTGGTATGACTGATAAGGCTAAACTAGCATCTCTTTCTGAGGGTTCAACTGGATCTTTCTTACTTCTAGGTCTATTCTTATCCTTAATGTTGTGAATCAATGACACATCCATGATTATATCTGATTACTTAAGCTGATTCAAGATCGTAGTCGGATAAATACCTTAAATTCACAAAATTAGGGCTTTTGCTAGATCAGCACTTCAAACTTCTGCAAATCACTTCTAGTCACTTGATAGTCATAATAAATTTGATTTCAATCTTTTAACACTTAGCATTTACTCAATCTGACATCACATTCAATAATTTTGCTGCCAAAATGCCAAAAAGTTGATTCTATAAACCTGCAACCATAAATATTTTTGCGACCTCGCAAAACACAATATTTCTTTTTGCACACTTAACCATAGCATCAGTATAACATAACAAACCTTCATCTAACTGCACAAAACTTAACTATTCAAAATATAACTCTACACTAATTCTAAGTTCCTAAACTACAGAAATTTCCATAATTTAAGTGCTTAAAGAAGGGTTAGGTAAAGAATCATTCTTACCATCAGATACATTACCTTCCTAATTACCTTCAATGCTGAATATACCTCCTTGATTTGTGCCTTTAACAAATTTTACTTCATCTTCATTGCTACAACAACCTTTCTCTTTGTTTCCTACATTTTCATTCCTTCTTGCATAGTTTCTAGGGTTAGGGTTATGATGATAACATCCATTGTTCATTCTGCAAAATCTTGCTGTGTGTCCAATCTTGTTACACATCTAACAAATGATTCCATTGGTTCCATATCTACGTATTTGCTGATTGATTTGTGTCCTACAATTTCTAGCAATATGTCCAATTTTGTTGCATCTGAAACATACTATCCCATTTCCTCTTTTCATGTCTTTAGTTGATCTCTGATCTGCATTGTTAGTATTCCTAGGCATTCTTCTATTGTAATTATTCTCAATAACTTTAGATCTTCTACATTCAATAGCTCTATGTCCAAAACCATGACAATTATAATAATAACCATTAAGAGGTTTGAATTGTTTACCTGTACAATCTCTCTTCATATGACCAATAGTATTACAAACAAAACATCTACCTTTGAATTCTCTTTGCAAACCTTTGGATGATTCTTCTTGCTTCGGTGGTTTTTCTTGCTTTGGTGCATCTTCTTGCTTTAGTGATTCTTCTTGCTTTGGTGCATCTTCTTATTTGTTCTCATCTAACTTCTTTTCTTCACTGCTTTCACATTCATTTAGATCTGGTTTCTTGCTTTCACTAACTATCTTCAATATGTTAAATCCAAGACCAATTTTGTCATAGAATGGTTTTCCATAAGATACTTTCTTATCAATCTTTTCACTATTTGAATATAGCCTTTCAAGTTGTTGTTTAGATTGAGTCAATTCACCTTTCACAATTTTGTTGTATTTCTCAAGCTCATCATACTGCAGTTTGACTTTATCAAATTCAGATGTTACCTTGCCAAGTTTAGAGTTCAGATCTTCATTTTCATTCTTTAAACTTTCATTTTTAGATCTCAAATTGTCATTTCCATCTTTCAAGCTAAGCTTCAAATTTGCTATCTTCAATTCATGTTTAAGGATCACATTTTCTTTTTCTAAATCATCACAATCTTCAACAAGAATTTCAGATTCCTTCTCAGATTTTAGATCTTCTATCTTACCTTTCAATTTGTCAATAAGATTCTTTGCATCATCATACTTCCTTTTCAAAGTGTTGCTTTCATCAGTAAGCATATCAATTTTCTCAAGAGCTTCTTCAAGATTCTTCTGCAATTGATCCATATCCATACAAATCTTACTCAAGCTGCTAGGCTTTCCTTGAATGTTTCTTCTCTGAGTAGCTATGCTCTGATACCAATTGTTAGAAATAGGAAATATTGAGAGGGGGGGGTGAATCAGTATTTCACAAACTTTTACTTTTGCCCACTTATGGATTTAACAAATTACTTTAATGCATGCAAAGCATGAGAAACTAAATAGCATACATAATAGTAAATATAAGGAACTCATAACACATGATATGTTCTTGAGGAAACCCTAGCCAAGGGAAAACCCCAGTGGGGATGGTACCCACAAAGATCCACTAATCAAAAGATATCCAGTTAAGGATGTTGACCCTGTTAGGAGCCTATTACAATCATATAGTGTATCAGTCCTAGTTAAGGGACTATAGGCCTTGTTAGAAGCCTCAACCCTGCTAGGAGTTGTAGATACAAAACCTAATTACCAGATGAGCTTACTACCCAAACAAGTAATATAAATGTTTACTGATTACAATATGGTACTGCTTACAACTTCACATCAACAACTTTCGCTGCTATCACAATTTACATATATTACATGTTACATTTCAAGTATGCTCGATACATCTTCATTTATACAAGATACAAACATAATATCTTTCTCTTGTTAGCTTGAATATCTTTATCCAAGAGTAAACATCTAGGATGTTGTCTCTTTATAATATTAAGTCATTATTTTGACAAGCAAAATAATCCCTTAATTCATTTACTAGTTCTGTCTTCAAAACTACACTGTCGGCTATACTCTGTCATCAATAAAATAGTCATAACTTTGTCCATACTATCTATAATCCTTTGTGCACTAAGATGGGGTATCCTTGGACACCATAGAGTCTATGTTCAACTGCGCAAACTCTGATCATGCTCCAGTGAACATCACCAAAACAAACTGTATCGGGTGCTCTATCAAAAACACTATTTCATACTTAGACAATTTTAGTCTACGATCTTCCATACTTACTTTCTAGCTTATGCGCTCTTCATAGGGAACATATGTTGCCATAATGACAACATTCATGTACATACATTAGCCAAATTTCCAATAGAAGTAGTTGGTACGGTTTGGCATAGTTAGAGGAGAAGTGATAAGTTTTTGAGATTAGTAATCTTTTGTTATTATTTTTTTGAGTAATATAGAGATCAGTTGGATAGTTAGTTCAGTGATCTTTCCCTTGAAGTTGTTTGGATAGTGGGTCCTTTTGTCTTCCATAAATCCAAATAGGGTTAGAATATTTTAACTGGGATTCAAAGTCTCCTAATAGAGATTCATATGTACTGAATGTATTTCATAAGGCTCCTAACAAAGTCCATCCTCTCACAAGGAATTTTCATATTAGTCCATCTTTTGTGGGCATCATTCCCACCAGGGTTTACTCTTTCATTAAGAGGTTCCCTAGTCAACATATCTTGTGTTATTGTGTATGTATATCTTTCTATGGTTGTTGATTAATTGCTTACATGGTTGAAATTTATGAAAGGTAAAAAAAAGTTGTATTTATTTGATAATTGATTCAACCCCCCCCCCCCTCTCAGTTATCTAGGTGGAATTTAATTTCTAATTTAGTTTAGCCATTGAAGATGTTATTAGAGAGTCTTATTGTTTCTCTATTATGATTTCAAGAAGCTTCTAATAGGATGACTTGATTATATCATTTGGAGAAAGATACTTATAGCTGTTCAGTTGTGATTGCTAAGTGTGATTGAGAGAGTAGAGAAGAAGATGCGAGTATACTAAGATAATATATTTGATTCAATCATTAGTTGAAGATATATGTGAAAAAGAAGAGAGTGTATGCTATTTATTGGAACTAATCAAGATAGTAGGTCTACTTTCTAGTTCACCAAGATCTAGATATAGTGTGTATCTATTATGGAGAAGGTTGCAGCCTTTACCATTAGAGTAGTGAGCTCTTGGACAATGAGTCCTCACCCCTAACAGGGTTATTTATAAAAGACTCCTAATAGGTTCTGACCTTTCACCAGGTCATTGTACTTCATGCATTGTAAAGATCAACTCCTAACAGGGTTGTAAGATCTTCTAACACAGATCATTATACTCTAGTGTAGTTTATAGTGGGTGCTAATTCCCACCAAGGTTTTTACCTATTTGGGTTTCCCTGTAACCAAAATTGTGGTGTCATGTTAAGTGTTATCTTATTGTGTATGTGCTTAATGTTATTCTTTACTTAATTGGAAAAAGAATTGGATATTGTAGATAATTGATTCACCACCCCCCCCCCCTCTCAGTTATCTCTTGGGACTATTCCTAACACTTTTTAGCCAAAAGAGAGATATTAGAGGTGTGTTTGATTTCTTTAGGACCAATTAGGAAGTTTTAGAGTTTTTATGATATATTAGGAGCCAATTAGGAAAGACTTGCAATTTTTTGCATTTAAGGCATTCAAGAGTGATTTGAGGTTCTTTTTAAGCCTAATAAACAAAGTGTTTGGATTCCTAAACATATAGAATTGATTAATTAGCCTTAAGGCCTTAGAATTTTGATGATTTCTTTGCCTCCAAAGTGTACCTATAGAAAATGGTGTTAAAAATGGGAAAAAAGAAATCAAGAGGCACCAAGTAGCCCCTAAAAACCAACTTACACCTTGATTATGGCCTTAAAAATCCCTCCTATTTCCCATATGAATAAATAGGGTAGGGAACTTTAAGGATTTTACTAGTACAAGTCAAGATGAGGTCTTGTATGAGTCAGTATGACTCCTAGTATGAGTAAACAGGGCCAGTGAGTTCAAAATAGGCCTAAAATGCCTAGGAAGACCCCATACAAGTATTGGGTGCTCCTAGTACGAGTCTGGGAGTTTTCTCATATGATAATTTGCACAATACAAGATGAGAATGCTCAAAAAATGAGTTTTTTGCTTGAAAACCCTAAAAAATGTAGTTGTGAAGGCGTGTAGGATCCCACTGGGCATGCCAAAATGTGTATAGAGAAAACCTAATGTGTTCAAAATAGATGTAGAAATTCATGTTGGAAAGTTGTCTATATTGAAGTATATGACTAGATATAGATTTGTCATTATGGCAACAAAGTCATATAGTAGTTTAGAGTCAGCACACCAAGTGTAAAGATCAAAAATTAGTTAAGTGTTGAAGACTGGACAACATACAAAGTTCTTGTAGCTCAGAGCACCTGGGCCCATGCGTACAGATGAATTATGGTATGTGCCCTAGAAGTTAAGGTTGTTAGACTATACTTATCCTTAGTCTAAGAGCACATAAGTACATATGCAAAGATGTGAAAGTTACAGTCAGTTGAAGTTGCACAGCCAGTGTATGCCAGCAAAGAATAGAGCATAGAGCTGACAGTGACTATTTTGGTATGTGATTGTACATTAATGTTGTAGAGGCTATGTGCCCATTGGGTAAAAGCACAATCAGGTGTCACCTTTTTGGCTAACTTATCAGCACAGCTGAATTTTAGTATTTCTAACTAAAAATTAATTTTGGTCAAACATATGGTTTAGGTAGATTCATTCTAGCTAAGTTAGATAAGGGATTTAACTTTTTCAATTGGAAATATCTATTAAATGCATGTTTTATACCACTTTGGGTCCAATTACCATAAAAATAAAATTATTTCAGAAAAGTGGCGTTTTAATAACTCCTAATCATTTTAATGATATTTTTTTTAAAATAAAAAAAATCCTTTTGTAGAGATCACAGTCAAGAATATGCTCATATAGATTTTATATTGTTTTAATTAGACATAGTTTATTGTAATTAAAAATATTGCAAGTAGGTATTTTAACAGTCAAGAAGATGTTGATTTGGAGAAAGAAAAAAATAGTAAATCATATTAAATAAATTTGAAAAATATATGGTGCACTAGAGGAGAGAGTCCTCTTCAAGAATATATATTTCTTTTTTTGATTGGGATAGATTTGTTATGAAAAATATGTTGCGAGATGAAAACTGTCGATTTCAGTGAGTTGGAATTTGAATTGTTATAAAAGAGAAAATATAGGTCATAAACCAATTTTTATTTCTTCATGCACTAGCTATATATGTCATTTATGACATGTTTTGAAATTAGAGGAAAAAATGTTTATTTACATATAATTTTTTGGTGGGAACTAGACCCCTAATTTTTAGCATTTTTCAGCAACTGAAAAATCATCTTTAAAAATTACAAAAACATATCAATTCTTATTCAAAAAAATTATTAAAAATATTAATAATAAACTTCATCGATTTTGTCACATTTAATTAGTTTACATCATCTTCAAATTCCAAACATAAATTTCATTTTTATACTATTGAAGTTGAACAGCTTTGATTTTGTTAGCCTTTTCCTTTGTAAAAGGGTGACAACTTATTGTGCTTTTACCCCATTGTATTTACGTTGCTGACATATGTATATGTATAATTTTAATCACACATAAGCCAATTCATTTGGAAGCATTATTTGTAATTAGTTATAGGGATGACCTAATTGTATAATTGATATGAACACATAAATCTAAGGTGTGCCCATTGTAATCAGTATGGAAGTGGAAATAGAGTTGTGAGAAGCAAAGAAGAGGTATGTGAAGAGAGCATATGATGTATTAGATCTTTGCAAGAGGTCAAAGCATCAGCGCACCAAAGGAAATGATCTGACAAGCAGTGTCATAGTAATAGTTCACCTATAGATATAGTGTGTATCTGATCTCAGAAGGTTGTAGCCATCATCATTTGAGCAGTGAGCTCTTGGACAGTGAGTCCACTCCCCTAATAGGGATCATTGTAAAAGACTCCTAATAGGGTCTGACCCTTAACAAGGTGTACTATACTAAAAGCATTATAAAGCTACTCCTAACAAGGTAAAGGATCTTCTAACAAGGATCACAAAACACTAGTGTAGATTATTAGTAGGTATCAAGTCCCATCAGGGTTTTTACCTATTTGGGTTTCCCCATAACCATATTGGTGTCATGTGTTGATTTCATGTTTCATGTTTATGTGAATGTTTAATTCAGTACTTAAGCATTTATAATTTAATATTCAGATTAAAGTGAAAAGTTAAAATACAGTGAACACTGATTCACCCCCCTTCTCAGTGTTCCCATTCCTAACAATTGGTATCAGAGCTCTGGTCCTCAACAAAGAAGTTTAACCACTTGAGGATATCATAGATAAAGAAGATTTGAAGAAGAATCTTGAAGAATCTCTTGAAGACCTGGACAACTCAGAAAGAGAAATTGAAAAACTAAAAGAAAAAGTCAGTGATGCTCAATTAGTTATCAAGAAACTAAGAAAGGATTTGAAGGGACACTCTCATAGTGATCTTGAAGAAAAAGTAAAGAAGTTGAATGAAGAAAATGCATCCTTAGTGAGTCAACTTGAAGAACTTGATGACAAACTGATGAACAATCAAGATGTCTACAATGAACAAGTCAAGGAGAACCTTCAACTGAGTGAAGAGTTAAGGGAAAAAAATTTGGAAATCTTGGATCTAAAGAATTGCAAAGCAAGATTGGAGTCTAAATTGAAAGATGCAAAGAATCACATTGACAAATTACACACCAGTTCAGATTTGATAGAATCTTAATTGTATGCAAAAAGAGTCAAAGGAGACACTAGTTGTATTGGATACAATGAAGCACAGAATCAGATTGATAAGATGCAAGAAACAAAGGAGACACAAAAGGAATCTACTAATACTGAGAAGATTGAAGATCAAACCAAAGACAATGGTAGTCCTCCTAAAAATGAGTGCAAGCCTGTTGAATGCACCTATTTTGCATGTAACAAGCATGGACACATTGCAAGAAACTATATAGAGGTAAATCCTTTTAATAGTTATTGTTATACATGTAATAGATTTGGTCATAGAGCAATAAATTGAAAGACTAGTAAGAAGAATAGGATTCAGCATGATCAAAGAAATTAGAATTAGATTAATGCAAGAAGTTCTCAAAATGTTACATGTGAGATATGTAACTATAATGGTCATATAGAAAAATAATGTAGAATGGTGACTCATGTTAATGTGCCAAGGAATAATAGACCTCCAGTGATTTGTCACACTTGTAACAAGGCTGGACATATCTCAAAGTTTTGTAGATCAAGGACACAAGGTCAGGAAAGCCCTAAAAAGGCCGAAGAACAAGTTTTGGATCCTGAAGTAGAAGTCAAGTTTGTGAAGGCATCAGAAGATGAGAGCATGATTTGTTCAGATGAAAAGAAAGAAAATGTTTATGGTAATGTATTGGATGCATCCCCAGAGGATGCACCCTCTACATCTGCATGAATGGCCCTTAGGGTTATAGGGGGAGATAATTTAGTTCTAGACCCCTGCGTGGCTAGTATACTCATCCTCAGAGTATGAACCTTTAGACTTAAGCTATTGGAGTGTATTGGAACCTTTTTGCAAGAGCACACATGCTGATTGTTAGCAGAACTCAAGTTTGAAAATTTGAAGTGACAGCCTGGTTTACGCGAGTTGCATTAATGGAAAATTTCTTACTTTAAGTACACAAAAAGATGTTTTTTTACTCATTACATTCATACTTAGAGCGATTGGAGAGAAGATTGATCCTTGGAAGTTCTTGTGAAGAGTTGGAGATTAAGTTATCAGTGATTGCAGTGCATTTGATTGGTTGTAAGAAACCCTAACTCGTTGCGCCGGTTTGGAAGCTGTCAGAACATCTCAGAGATCCTTTAGAAAGTGAATAGAAAGTATGTCATGGCCACTCCTATTGTTTTTCATGTTGCTAAGAAGAAGTGGTATGTTTTCAAGAGGAACGTATTTAAATCAACCCTAGATGATTAAGAAGGAGAATTCTCCCACATGTCGATGGGCATCATGCATGTAGAAGACATAAGGGCTTACATTTATTGTAAGAAGGAACCTATCAGAATGGATAGGTTAAGGGTGCACATGGACACAATGTTGAAACCAGATAAAACGTTCATGGATGAATACACTAAATGGAATGATCACCCCATTATTGAATATGCCACTGCATATGAGTTCTATGAGGAAGAATGGATAAAGATATTGTTGAGCAGAATCCATGATGATTTGTTTTGGATTGGAGATGTACTAGTAAGAATCATAGGAGACTTGATTCATGAGATAATAGGCCTATCTAAGATAGGCACCATCCTTCCAGTGGGTATGGATGTTAGGAAAATGGTGGAGCAATTGTGTAAATCTAGAAGTGATAAGCGTGGCATGACCATTGAGTTGATAGAGAAACTAGACATTAAGTTAATGTTAATGATACTTGGTTATAGGTTTCATCACACCAGCAAGGTGAATAGTGTGTCTACGGGCACTATTCTAGTAGCCATCCTTCTTGTGCAAGAAGATGGAGAGTTCAACTTGTGTGAGATCTTGTGCACACAATTGATAGACAACATTAGGGCTATCAAACATGAAAAGACTAAGGTATTTAGGTTTGGGTCCCTTATCAACTATATGTACCTTCATATAGTTGGTAAAGTTTAGAATAACTAAGAGGGGGGGTGAATTAGTTATCCAGTGTCCCACAATTCAAAATGTATAATCCAAAACAATTCTACTACTTCTGCTACTCAGTAAACATAAAATACTTTCACTGACTATGTTTTTACTGATTATCAGTCTAAACTTTATAATAGTTACTGATTAAATCTAACATGTAATATGCAAAGTATGATAACAAACAAATATCACAATCAACACATAACACAAGAGATTTAACGTGGAAACCCTGTGAAGGGAAAAACCACCTAGGACCGGAAACCCAAAATTGTTCACTCTTCTAAAGTGAGGTTGGTGAAGACCCAACCCTATTAAAGGTTAAAAGCACACTGTTAGGTGTGGCCTTGTTAGAGGATTTTAGACCAGAAGTTATCATCCAACCAGTAGTCACTCTGGGGTTGATAGGATAACAATGTTCACTCTATGAATGAAACATCAAAAGACTTTCATAGTCCACTTGGTTAAGAGATTTGATTGTGTATAATGGTTAAATATGTAACAGTAGATGATCTACCTTGAAACAACTTCAATTTGTAGTTTACAAATCAATGTTTAGCTCATTCAAATATTTCTGATCAACATAACACTTCAGATACTATATCAACTTACTATCCATCGGTAATTACTCTCTATAGCTCGGTAATTGTTCTACAGCTCTGTTCTTATTAACTAGTATGATCAAAATGCATGAAAAATTCTTCACATGATAATTCTACAGTATCTTCTTCATCCAGCTATGTTTCAATAATGAAACCAATGTCTCTTATATAGATGAGTAAATCATTTTCTTTTCCTCCATCATATTTTGCCGCTTAATCATATTTATAGATTTTGTCACTTTAAGCTTCCTCGGTTGATGTGTCAGTAACACATTTCAATCTGCTCCATTAGATCCTTTTTTATTTATGTTAGTCATCGATCTTCATAACAAACCTTATCTATTACCTTGATTTCATACACTTTATAGCTCATCACTTTATCGACTAAATTGATCATTTAATTCCTTTTTGTTTTGCTTAGTTAACAAAGAAATGTGTTGGTGAACACAAGCTCAGTTAACACTGCACTCGGTATACACTACATTTCATCGGTGTATACTAAAATCCTTTATTTACCAACAACACTGCTTTGTGTCTTTCAGCTCTATTCTTCATCATAGATGAATGCAACATAATAAAGTCAATTTCATCAAGTCATAGACTCATCAACAAGTTACTCAGTGTATTCTTTATCCTCATCTATCATATACATCTTCCTCATGTAGATATTTTTGTTCTTCATCTCTTTCACCTTTCTTCAGATGTGTTGGTATAGTAACTTACAAGATAAGTATTGTCAAGCTAGTTGACATCAATGACAACATAATACTGATTTAATCATCTTGCATATCTAATCATCAACTCCTCAGTAATCTTAAATTATAGATTCTTCATTTAGGTTCTAAATCAGTTGTAGTTCATCATAAAGTGTTAGACTTGTATCTAGACAAGTCCATTCCTACCATGCCATAGATATCAAACAAAGCATCCATAGAAAGCACACTTAGAGATTACATTACCCTGGAATTGAAGACTTTCAGAGCAATAATGTAGATGAGGTATAGGATTCCTGAGAGTATTGTAGAGAAGTATAAGGATACAACATGCTTCATGGTGGAGATTGATACTACATGTATGGAAGCTGTGGAACCTAGGACTAAGTGGATTCATCCACTTGGGTATGAGGTTGAAGAACAAGTTCTTGAAGCTTATGCATAGGTACTACTATCAGCCCCTAAGGATGTCATTGAATCTAGGTGGGGAGCTTGTGAAGAGAAGACTAGAGAAGTTGATGCTAAGATGAACAATGCTGCAACAAAGAGAAAGGTTTCAAAGGTCACATGAGAGATCCTAAGAATACATGGTGTATCAAAAAAAGACCTTGATAAAGCAAGGGATGAGAAGATTTCCCTAGAATTGAATAGTGCAGAAGAAGAACAAGAAGATCCCAAGATGAAAAAGATAAAAATTGAGAAAGATGATAGTGAGAAGGATAAAGAGGATAATACTCCTTCTGCACCCAAAGATACTCCTCTAGAGTATAATCCTTTATTCAAGAGAAAGAAAGAAGATAGCACCAGTCATCCATCCTCATGAGAATTAAGGAACAATAAAAACACTCAACCACCTCCTCAGGTAGGATTCAGACCTAGCCTCAAACTTCTATATGCAAGAATTGTTGATGAGGGAAGGATTGATCAAATAGGGAAGTTCTATGAATCATACAATGAGATTGATAAGTTTGAAATTCATGGTATGATTATCAAACATATGATAAAGTTCAAAAAGATAGTTCTTGAATTGAAAATAGAAATACCAAATAATGTATGGGACATTCTAGAAAACCTTAAAAGACAAGCAAATGAAGAAGACCTAAGGATTAGGGAAAAAGTGCTAGAAGACACTCTGCCTGTATGTTCTAAAGAAGAATTAGATCTAATATTGAATTTGGTGAAGCCACACCTTAGAACAAAGATGAGAACTCTTCACATTATGAACAAAGATTATGATTTGATAACAAAGGAAATAGAGAAGGCCTTTGAGAAGGTGTTGCTGGAACAATAGATTGAACCACCTACTGCACCCATCACTCATGCACCCATTAAGGAAGATAAAGTGGTAGAACCCACTAATGTACCAATGACAGGTCCTCAAGACTTAGCACCCATAGGAGAAACTCAAATAGAAGTAGATCATTTTACACCTATGACAGAATCACCCAAAGATAGGAAAATTATCATAGATAATGTGGAAATAGCCATGGCGACTACTGATAAGGAGTTGGACAAGTTTGAGGAAGCATTTGTCAGCACTGAGGAAGCAAAAATCTTATGCAGCAATACCCCTCCCACTCAGCAAGAAGAAGTAATCATAGAAAATATATCTGATGAGAAAGAAGAAGAAAAGAAAGGAGTAGAGGCACAAAAGAAAGATGAATCTTCTATTGATTTGTTCAAGGTGAAGCAAGAGGTGATGGATAGCACTCCCATCACTCCCTCCTTAGCATTGTTCTCAAGTTTCACACCTGACACTAGTAGTTTGGACTCCTGGAAGGAAGAAGACCTAATTAAGTTCAACGTCCTAGCTATGGAGAAGGCTAAGGAGAAGCAAGTAATGAGAAATCCTCTCCTGGTGGAATCAGTAAATATCTTGAATAGTTTGTTGTCAGAGGATAAGAAAATGGTAAATGTACATTCAGTTGATGATGTGAGCATAGTCATCTCTCAGTTCAAAGTTAATTTCTCAAGCTTAGAAGAATCTACGGCAATAGTGGTAGAGGAGAAGTACTTAAAAAGGAGACTAGATGAATTGATGAGTAATTTTGCACTAGACTTGAACTCTCTTAAGTCTGGTCAGGCATCATTGAAGGAGTTTGCAGATCAAGGAAGGAAAGTCATTGCAGAATCCATGGATCAGGATAAGTTCACTGATTCCCATCTTAAGAAGATCAAAGATGTACAGCCAATGATTGAGAAGGTGAATATTTTCGTGTTAGATACTTCCACTAATGTAAATATGTGTAACAATAGCTATCAAGGTCAGTTGGACATAATTGAGAAGGTAGAGAAAGAAATGGAGAAGATAAGGTCTAGACAGACTCAGTTGAGGAATGCTCTTGAACCCTCACTAGACATTCTCAGTCAAAACATAAAGGAGATTGATGTGACCATGATAACCTATGATCAAGGTCCAAGCATAGAATTGGAGAAGATGGAGAAGCTTTAATATGCATTATGCACCCATCTAATATAGATAGTCAATTCTCTGATAACCTTTTGGAAGAAGGAGATTCAGAAACTCAAGATTGCATATCTAGATGTTTTCCCTCAGTGAGTGTATGTAGATAAAGTTTTTTTGATGAACCTTTGTCATTAATGTCAAAGGGGGAGTTTTATAGAATATGGAGTACATAGATGTATAGGGAGATATAATTTTATGTGTATAAAGATGTATAAAAGACAATGTTTTGTGTAAAGGGACAGAAACTTGGCCATATTCCTTTGTTGCCATCAATAAAAAAGGGGGATATTGTTGGAAAGTTGTTTATACTAAAGTATAAGACTACATATAGAGTTTTTGTTATGGCAACAAAGTCATATAGCAATTTGGAATCAGTGCACCAAGTGTAAAGATTAGAAATCAGTTAAGTGTTGAAGACTGGACAACATACAGAGTTCTTGCAGCTCAAAGCACCTGCGCCCATGCATACAGATGAATTATGTTATGTGCCCTAGAAGTTAAGGTTTTTAGACTATATTTATGCTTATTCTAAGAGCACATAAGTAGATTTGCAAAGATGTAAAAGTTACAGTCAGTTGAAGTTGCATAGCCAGTGTGTGCCAACAGAGAATAGAGCATAGAGCCGATAGTGACTATTTTGGTTTGTTATTGTAAATTAATGTTGTAGAGGCTATGTACCCATTGTATTTAGGTTTTTGACATATGTATATGTACAATTGTAATCATTCTTAAGCCAATTCATTTGGAAGTGTTATTTGTAATTAGTTATAGGGCCGACCTAATTGTATAATTGGTATGAGCATATAAATATAAGGTGCACCCATTGTAATCAGTATGGAAGTGGAAATAGAGTTGTGAGAAGTAGAGAAGAGGTATGCAAAGAGATAATATGATGTATTAGAGCTTTGCAAGAGATCAAAGCATCAGTGCACCAAAGGAACTGATCTGACAAGCAGTGTCATAGTAACAGTTCACTTGTAGATATAGTGTGTATCTAATCTCAGAAGGTTGTAACCTTCATCATTTGAGCAGTGAGCTTTTGGATAGTGAGTCCACTCCCCTAACAAGGATCATTGTAAAAGACTCCTAATAGGGTCTAACCCTTAACAAGGTCTACTATACTAAAAGCATTGTAAAGCTACTCCTAACAGGGTAAATGATCTTCTAACAAGGATCACAAAACACTAGTGCAGATTATTAGTGGGTGTCAAGTCCCAGCGGGGTTTTTACCTATTTGGGTTTCTTTGTAACCATATTGATGTCATGTGTTGATTTCATGTTTCATGTTTATGTGAATGTTTAATTTAGTACTTAAGCATTTATAATTCAGTACTCAGATTAAAGTGAAAAGTTAAAATATAGTGAACACTAATTCACCCCCCCCCCCCCCCCCCTCGTAGTGTTCCCATTCCTAACAATTCAAACATTAGTCAAATAGTCTATTCCTAATATATAGTAAAATTTATTTGCAAATACATTCAGATAGAGCTTAAACGAGAGCACCCTGTCACCGTTTGATACACTCTCAATTTAGGGATGTGGGTGTGCTCTCAAAATACTTGCATAATTTCCCTAATGCATATTATGAAGCTTTGGGATAGATTAGGGACCATGAGAAGGGTATGTGCAAGATCATGAGGGGCCAAACTATGGCCTTAAGTGGCAATGAAAAATCAGCAAATCAGGGTTAGTCAACTTGACGTGAAAATTTCAACTAGCTATAAACCTAATATCAAAAATTTGTAAGAATATAATCTATAGAAAATTGAATGTAGTTTCTAAAATACTAGGCCTTTTTTGAGAAAAAGTTAGTATGATTGGTGAAAAGTATAGATTTCAATGCAGGAGTACAAAAATTTCAAGAAAAAAAAAAGTAGGTGTATGTTTGACCACCTTAATCATAATCAAATGATAATATTTTATTATAAGATTTTATATATAAGTAGTAGACTCATGCCCGGATGTGACACATATTTTTTGTAATTTTATTCCAAAAAAATAATTAATTATGAATTTTTTGCTACAACATTTTCAGAATAAAAAAAATCTAGTGTCTGACCACCTTAACTCATTCAAAACTTTACAAAATTCAAATTTATTTATTTTTCCTTATAGTAGGTGAAGCATAGAATGTGACGCATTTTTCAGATTTCAAAAATGTTATACCGTTTGAAAGTTATAGTCATTTTTCAAACAGTATATAAATCAACACTTTAGAGGTAGCTCAATTAGAAAATAACTAATAATTACTTACCAAATTCAAAATTTGATAGCAATTATATCGATAGAAAGCTGATAATCTCCTTAAGATACCCTTTTCATTTTATCAAATTTGGTTGAAAAAAAAATCGTCAACTACATTGTCAAAGTTTTGAATTGACATCTCCACTTTTTGGCCCCTCATGATCTTGCACATACCCAGAACCCCATAATGGTGCAATATTAGGTATAGAACACCTGATTTTCCCCTAGAGTCTCAAAGAGCCTAATAGATTTAAGATGCAAATTAAGCTAAAGATGATTAAACTAGAGTTTATTTTAGTCCAAATGAAGCATGATATGATGAAATACAATGAAAAATAATGAAGGAAACTAATAAGATTAATCCATGTTATCTAAGCTATGATGTGATTTAAAAAGCATGAAAATGAATTAATCTATCAATTACGCTAAAAGCTTATGATCTAGAAATAAACTAGCATTATAACACTACTTAGTATGAAGGATGTGAATTGGTATTTTTCTCTAGGAAGTGATGGTATTTATAGGATTTGAGGAAGGTCTTGGGTTAGGAAGAGGATTTAGGGTTAGAGTCAAGGTTTGGGGTAGAGATAGACATATGGTTAGGGGTAAGGTTATAAGAATGAGGGGTTAAGATTTGCTCACACATGTGTGAGAAACACTAGGGAAGTGTGCCTAGAGAACAAGAGTGGAAGAGAAGACATGGTTCTAATTTATGTGGCTATAAGAGCCTTAATAAGTGTGTAAGAGGCTATTAATGAGTCTGTAAGGCTCATTAATGAGGGGTGTTGACCAAAAGTCAAAGAAGATTGGATTGGCCTAAGAAATTTAGGAAACACCTTCTAAACAGGTTTAGGAAAGTTTAGAAGGGTTTAGGAATCTCTAGAAGATTCTAGGGTTTTGAGGGATTTAAATAAATATTCTATTTATTTAAGGGATTTTGGTCAATTTATTAAATAGTTAATAAATTTTGGAGGGAATGATGTTTAAATCAGATTTAAACATTTCTGGAAGGGATTTCTTAATTAAATATTTTTAATTAAGATAGGAGAAATTAATGGCATAATAATAAATTAATTAATTAATTAATTAGTTAATTAACAATGATGTCATTAGGGGTTTTTAGAAAATAAAAATATTTTTATTTACCAGTGAAATTTTAGGTTTCTACATTTTGCCCTTCTTTGATGTGATGAAGCAAGTGACGTGACATCAAAGACAAGAAAATAAGATGCCCTGAGCTAGAATTTAGAGCAATAAGGGGTTGTGCCCCTTCAAGAAAATAACACAAAGAGTAAACGTTGTGGAATTTTCGTGAAAAGAACATATAAGGGAAGGGAAATGATCAAGGAAGAAGGGAGGATAAATTACAAAACTTCCAAGAGAAAAGATGGAGGAATCCAATATGAGGTGAAATGCAGGATGCGGGATGAGGCTGTATGCAAGATGCAAGATGAAAGATTAATCTATATGATGCAGGATGAGGAAGATTTTGGGAGCTCTAAGTGTAAATGTGGAGAGCACAACCTAGTTTTATATAGAAACATTAGAGACCTGCCAAAGATACTGGGATCACAAGGTCTTGTCACCAGCGTTGCATAGGACTGATGCAAAAATTAAATGCAAGGGTTGCCTAGCATCACACATAAACCCAAGAGGAAGCATGGTAGAAATGATGCTAGAGAAACCATAAACAAACAACATTTCCCAAGTGCACCATGTAACCTAGAAGATCAAATGTGGAACATCAAAGGGTCATGTCTGACTGACTAATAGGTAGAAGCAAAAGATCAAAAGACCTTATCCCAGATTGCCCTCATTCGCATCACACCATGATATAAAAGATCGTGGAGACTTTGAGGAGAGGAACATTGAGAAGCCATAAAAGATTAACAAGATCCAAAGGACAAAATCAAAGACCAAAGTGATACATCCAAAAAATTTCCTTTTCCAAGGAGAAGGTTTGATTTGATTGATGGGGGCAGATTAGGTCTTAACATGAGGAAGGATACATCTGACACAGACCTAGTTTGATTGCTTAGGTCAGACAAGAGGAAGGATACATCTTCAAGGACCTATTTGATGGAGAGAATGTATGTTGTTTGTTGGAAAATGATAAAGAAATAATAATCATGAGACCAACAATAGTCCACAAAAGATGTTGAAGTACAAGGAAGGGTGGGACAAGTTATTGGATCAAATATTGTTGCATGACTAACAAGGATATGTACAACAAGATGCGACAATATGTATAGTGGATAGGGAGAGATTTATAATAGATATGTATAGAAGCTTAGGATTTGGGATGTGAAGATATCACTATATAGGATATGTTCAGGATATGTACAAGATTGGAATTTATTTCTCTATTAGATAGACGTGAGGATAGACAACCTTGGGATTGAGGGGCTGGTGGTGGGGATGGCGATTAGATAAAGAGGACTTGGGGAGTGGGATGGTGTTGGAAAGTTGTCTATACTTAAGTATATGACTAAATATAGTGTTTTCATTATGGAAACAAAGTCATATAGTAGTTTGGAGTCAATGTACCAAGTGTAAAGATAAAAAATTAGTTAAGTGTTGAAGACTAGACAACATACAAAGCACCAGAGACTCAGAGCATCAGCGCATGTGTGTACGGATGAATTAAGGTATGCGCCCTAGAATTTAAGGTTCTTAGACTATACTTATGCTTAGTCTAAGAGCACATAATTAGATATGCAAAGATGTAAAAGTTATAGTCAGTTGAAGTTGCACGGCCAGTGTATGCTAGCAGAGAACAGAGCATAGAGCCAACAGTGACTATTTTGGTTTGCGATTGTAAATTAATGTTGTAGAGGCTATGTACCCATTGTATTTAGGTTACCAACGTATGTATATGTATAATTGTAAGCACGCTTAAGCCAATTCATTTGGAAGCATTATTTGTAATTAGTTATAGGGTCGACCTAATTATATAATTGGTATGAGCGCATAAATATAAGGTGCACCCATTATATTTGATATGGAAGTGAAAAAGAGTTGTGAGAAGCATAGAAGAGGTATGTAAAGAGATAATATGATGTATTAGAGCTTTTCAAGAGGTCAAATCATCAGCGCACCAAAGGAACTAATCTGACAAGTAGTGTCACAGTAACAGTTCACCTGCAGATATAGTGTGTATCTGATTCAGAAGGTTGTAGCCTTCATCAATTGAGCAGTGAGCTCTAGGACAATGATTCCACTCCCCTAATAGGGATCATTGTAAAAGAATCCTAACAAGGTCTGACCCTTAACAAGGTCTACTGTACTAAAAGCATTGTAAAGCTACTCCTAACAGGGTAAAGGATCTTCTAACAAGGATCACAAAACACTAGTGCAGATTATTAGTGGGTATCAAGTCCCACTGGGGTTTTTACCTATTTGGGTTTCCCCATAACCATATTGGTTTCATGTGTTGATTTCATGTTTCATGTTTATGTGAATGTTTAATTTAGTACTCAAGCATTTATAATTCAATATTCAGATTAAAGTGAAAAGTTATAATACAGTGAACACTGATTCACCCCCCCCCCCCCCCTCTTAGTGTTCCTATTCCTAACAAATGGGATGGGTGGGAGATGGGAGTTTGATAGATAATGATTTAGTCCACTATGTATGACACCTATTTCCAAGTTTTCACCAACATATTTGTCCAAGGTGCTTGAATTGCCAAGTTTTCACCATTAGATGATTATTTTTCTTTTCTTTTTTGTATTTTTGACTTTTTTGTATTTTTCTGAAGTTTTCCAATTTTTATAGATTTTCTACATTTAGATAGGATCTGGTTTAGGCATAGAACCTCTTTACATGTATGATGGTAATTGGATCATTCAAGGGGTCACCTTCTAGTGTAGATAGTTGATAGGCTCTGGAGCTAAAGCATGTTGCAAAAATATAGGGGGCCAACCAAGTAGGCTCGAACTTGCCTTTCTTCTCTTGATGTGCTTGCACTTTCCAATTTTCTTTTAGGACCATGTCACCCACTTGGAATTGTCTTGGATGGAGCTTCTTGTTATAACTCCTTTTGAGTCAATTCTGGTATGCAACTAGGTGATCATATGCTTTTTGTCTCTTTTCATCTAGCAGGTCTAGCTGTGTAAGACATGCCATGCGATAGTCTTCATATGTGGTATAGTTCTTCATGGACACATGCAATGATGGGAGCTCAACCTTGATGGGTATAATGACTTAAGCACCATATACAAGGGAATATGGGGTGGTACCTATAGGAGTTTGCTAAGAAGTGTGATAGGCCTAGAGGGAAGGATTTATTTTGAGGTGCCAGTCATGACCAGAATCATTGACAACATTCTTGAGGATTTTGAAGAATATTTTATTGGTTGCCTCAGCTTGTCCATTTCCTTGAGGGAAGTATGGGCTTGAGAAATGATTTTGGACATGGAGTCTGGCACATAGATCTATTAGAAAGTAAAGTCCACCAAGATAACTGAGAGGGGGGGGGGTGAATCAGTTATCTGATAATTATAACTTTTATCAACTTCAATAGCATTTAACCATGTAATAAATATAATTACCAACCATAGAAAGATATTCATACACAATGACACAATAACACAAGATATGTTGACTAGGGAACATCTTGATCAAAGAGTAAACCTCAGTGGGAATGATGCCCAAAAAAGATGCACTAATATGAATATTCCTTTTGAAAGGATGGACTCTATTAGGAGTCTTATGAAATATATTTAGTACATATGAATCCCTATTAGGAGGTTTTGAATTCATGTTAAAAGATTCTAACCCTGTTAGGAGTTATGGAAGACAGAAGGACCCATTGCCCTAACAACTTTAATGGTAAGATCATTGAACACATTGTCCAACTGACCTTAAGATTATTCAGTTAATAACATGAAATATGTTACCTCCTCATTATGCCAGACTGCACTCACTACTACACCAGATCTCAATTTTAGATCTTTGTACTTTGCATGTCTTCCTTCACAATTTCACTTTCATAACTTCATTGGCTCTTTTCTTCACTTCATGCATACATTTGCATTCAACCATATCATGCTTACATTACATACACATTACAACAAGGAAAAAAATTCCTTCCTTTATACCACACTCAAATAATTACAAATGAGTTAGCACATAATTACAAAATAAAAGTTTCCACACGCTACATCAAAATTACACAAAATTGTCGACTTCCAAATACAACAAATCTTCAATTGTGTGACCTCAAAGTTTTCACTATGAACCACATCACTATCAATGTGTCTCAAACTTCCCTTTAACTAGGAGAAAACTAGATTCCATCTTGATTAGGAGATATCATCTGATTTCCACAAACCGCTACTCAGGAACACTGCCTGAATACTACTTCCACCAAAATGCTCATAACTTTCATGAATAAATGAATTATTGTCTACACTCTTAACCATAGACATATAAAATATCAAAGAATATAACCTCAACATCACATAGCTCCAACTACAATATCCCGCATGCGCTAATCAAAATATTGTCTGCTTCTTTGTGAGTCTCCAAAAGATCACTGTGTTGACATCAATGACAATCATAGTCATGAATGCAACAACAACTACTACAAAATGACTGCCAAGCATTCATTCCTAACAAGATCATCCACATGATGGTTTTCAAAATGTGTGACATGATTTGTGAAGATGGTAGATCATATGCCAAAGTGGTAAATGATGTGGTATAAGATGAACTTAGATATCTAGATTCCAATAGTGAGGGTGAGCGGAATTTCTTCAACCCACTTTGTAAAGTACTCTATCACCATTATTATGTATTTATGTCCATTTGAGGAAATGGGACTAATTAACCCAATGAGGTCAAAGCCCCAATATAAAAATGGCCAAGGTGGTGCAATGGGCCATAAGTCTTGTACTGGAGCATGAATCATATTTGCATGTTGCTAACATGGTAGACATTTCTTGAAAAATTCACATGCATCATGTTCCATTGTTGGCCAATAATACCCAACTTGGAGTAACTTCTTTTCTATGACCATGCCACTCATGTTGGCACCGTAAATTCTAGCATGGACCCTCATTTGCATCTAAACACCTAGAGAGGATGTTATGGTATCCTTGACAATAAAGGGTGTTGGCTACAAGAGTATAGAGGGAAGCTCTAGGAATTAGGTTTTGGCATATCATATCTCCCCATCTCAACAAAAACCAATGCCAAAACCTAATTCATAGAGCTTCCCTCTATACTCTTGTAGCCAACACCCTTTATTATCAAGGATACCATAACATCCTCTCTAGGTGTTTAGATGCAAATGAGGGTCCATGCTAGAATTTACGGTGCCAACATGAGTGGCATGGTCATAGAAAAGAAGTTACTCCAAGTTGGGTATTATTGGCCAACAATGGAACATGATGCATGTGAATTTTTAAGATATAGGGAAGCTCTACAAATTTTTAAGATAAAGGGTGTTGGCTACAAGAGTATAGAGGGAAGCTCTATGAATTAGGTTTTGGCATTGGTTTTTGTTGAGATGGGGAGATATGATACCATTTTTAAGATATGCATGGATGTCATCATACCATGGGGACTTAGGACCAAATGAGACACACACAATTTATGTATCAGCATTCTCATAAGTAGGTGTGTGAAGTTTCTTGACAAAGAATTCATATTGTGATGAGTCACGAAGGATCTCCAATAAGGATTTGATGGTTGTAATTGTGTGAGCCACCTTGGTATCTACATGAATTGTAGGCTCAAGAAATGCTCTTTTAATCTATCCACCAGCTCCCTGTAAGGTAGCAGCTTCTCATCCTTTGTTTGATATTCATCTAGGACTTGCTTGATAATCAACTACAAGTCTCCAAAAACTTGCAGTTCTATGATTTTCCATTGGATAGCTATTTTGAGGCCTGAGATGAGGGCCTCATAATCTGCAATGTTGTTGGTACATGGGAATCCCAATTTGAATTATTTTTAGTATAGTCACCTTGAGGTGTGATGAATAGGATTCTTTCCCTTGATCCATGTGATGTGTAGGAGCCATCAAAGTATAACTTCCATATTGGTTGTTCTTCGATCATACATAGATGCTCATCAGGGAATTCCATGATTAGTGGATATGCATCCACTAGAGGTGCTTCTGCTAGCTAGCTAACAATTACTTGCCCTTTGATTTCTTTTTGATCTATGTACTGGATGTCAAACTCGTTGAGTAGCATGACCCATTTTTCCATACGACCTATGAGAGTTGTTCTAGATAGTAGATACTTGAGTGGGGATACCTTTGAAATGAGATTGATTATGTGGCTAAGCATATAATGTCTGAGCTTTTGAGTGGTGAAGACCATTGTGAGGCATGCTTTCTCTATTAGAATAATTAAGCTCATATCCCACAAGAGTTTGATTGATATAGTAAATGGCTCTCTCTTTGTTGTCCTCATGCTATGCTAAGAGTGCCATCATTCCTATACTTGTTGCCAAGATGTAGAGTATGAGAGGGTGTTCTAAAACTGGTGGTATGAGGATAAGAGAGTTAGCTAGATATTCCTTTAGCTTCTCAAAGCTTCTCTGATAGATAGGATACTATTTGAAGCTTGTGTCCTTGCAAAGTAGATTTGTGAAAGCTTGGCACTTATTTGCCAGCTGCGATATGAATCGATGCACTGATTGGAGCTTTCCTTGTAGGCTCCTTAGCTACTTGAGTGTTCTAGGAGGAGGCATTTCCATGGTGGCCTTGACCTTTTTGGGGTCAATCTCTATGTTGTGTCATGATATAATGAATCAAATAAGATTTCCATAGTTTACACCAAAGACACACTTCTTTGGATTCAGCTTCAAGCCATAATGATGCAGATGATCAAACACACTCTCAAGGATGTCTAGGTGTTCACACCGCATCTTAGATATTGCAAGAATATCATCCACATAGTCTTCTAGAGTTTTATGGATCATATCATGGAAGATAGCTGTCATTTCTCTCTGATCTATGGCTCCTGTGTTCTTTAGCCCAAATGACATCATGTTGTAGTAGAAGGTTCCCCATGGCATGGTGAATGTTGTTTTGTGTTGATCTTCTTCTGCTATTATGATCTAATTGTACCTTGAGAAGCCATCCATGAGTGACAACATCTCATGGCCCATTGTTAGATCTACTATCATGTCAATGTTGGGTAGCGAAAAATCATCCTTGGGACATGCTTTGTATAAGTCCATGAATTATGTGCAGATTTATATCTCTCCCAAAGGTTTGGTGATAGGCACCATGTTGGAGATCCACTTTGAATAATTAATGTCTCTAATGATTTTTTCTTGGAGGATCTTTTCTAACTTTGTCTTTACCAATAGGGATACTTTAGGATGTATTTTTCATAGCTTTTGCTTTACTAGCTTGGTATTAGGGTACTAATGAAGGTGCTCCCCTTAATACCACAATCACATAACAGAAACAAAGAAACAACAACAATTTGCAAGAACAAAAAATGGGCTTCTTATTATCTCCATAAATGTGGAATTACAAATTTCAAAATTACAATAAGTAGAGCCACATGGGCATTCCCTTTACAATATTCTATAGGACAAAGCCTCGAATCATTACTGAGATCTACCCAGAACTGCCCTAGACAACATTACAGGCCTTCTTTATATAGGCAATTTCCACCACCCGAGAAGGTTCCAAAAATTTAGCCCTAAGGGCCGACCAAACTTAGAATTAATTTATTTTCAATTTTATTACATCAAAGTCAGCTCAAAATAACTTTTGAAAGCCAAACAAAAATTTTGAAGAAAAATTATTTTCCACCATTTCAGGTGGCCTGACTTCCAAGGACCATAAGTCATCACCAATTGACCAGATTGACTATTATGACCCCATTTCGATAAGGGCACAAGGAGCTCTACAAGGCCTAAATCAAGAAATCTTCATTCAGCCAAAGTTTCAACCTCATCCAGGGCCTCTAAAGCCTTCAAAACTAAGCTCTAAGTTTCTATACCCTACTGCCAACGTCGAAAATCTTTAATATCTTCAAAAGTAGACCTGATCTAGCCATGAAACTTTACTGGCAGGCTGATATGACTGAGATGAACCTCCACATGTGAAATCAGAACATTTTGAGATCATATGACCAACTTACTAAAAATAGCAAGTTTCCATAAATAGCAGCTCTGCACAAATAGCCCTTATTGAAAAGAAAACAAAAATATTTTTGGGTGATGCAAGATTGCTCTTACACCCAGGATGCTCCTACATCAGACACCTGGGGTAATTTGAGAAGTGACCCTGTCACGACTTAGGTGTGCAGAGGAAAACCAAGATGGTTAACCTCCTCCTTTGCTAGCCATAATGAATCTTCAACAGGTCATCCTTTCCATTTGACCAAATACTCTTCATATGTCATGTGCCTTGTGCTTTTTCCAACATGAGTATCCAGTATGTCTTCAATCTCCTTAATATCTAAACTGGTTGCTGGAATACTCCACTGTGTTGCTATAACCTCATCTTCAACACCTCCTTCATGATACTCTATTAGATCTGAAACATTAAATACTGGTGAAATATTCAGCTTAGTAGGCAACTTGACCTCATATGCATTTCCTAAATCATGCTTCTTCAATATCTTACATGGCCCAAATTTCTTCATTTTCAACTTGTTATATGTACCAACTAGAAATATTTCCTTCCGCAAATGAACCATGACTTCATCTCCAACCTGAAATTTCTTATGCCTCTTTTTCTCATCTGATCTCTATTGTTCTGATCTTGGAAATGATTGGAATTGTTTTCTCTCTGATTTTGACTACTACTGGCTTCATCCTTCTTTTTCAGATCTTCATTTCGGCCTCCATATGATCGTCCACCAAATCATCCACAATGACCTCTTCCATTTTGTTTGCTCTTGAACTTTTTGTTAAGCTTTTCCTCTACTTTTAGGGCAAACTGGTATGCCTCTTCAATACTGTTCATTCGAACCAGATTCAGCTCCTCCTAAATGTTTGGCCTCAACCCATTAAGATAATGAGCAACTTTCTCCTTATCAGCTTCCGCATGGCCTATTCTGATGAGGATTCGATAGAACTCCTTTGTATACTCCTGAATTAGATCGGGATCAAGCCCTGGTATGTCTGTGTATGACCACACAAAGTTGTTAGTTGCTTCTTGGAGTAGTGCAATGAAAACCATTTCTTCACCCTTGGTTAAAGATGTTACAATGTAGGTGATTCTAGGACATTCTTTTGTGCCCAAGTTGACTGGCTTTGTTTCTTCAATGATGATTGGAGATTTCTTCGGTTTATAATCCTAGATGGGAGGAAGAGGAAAGTCTTCATCTTCTAGCACCTCAGAGAGGTTTTCACTATAAGATATGCCCTTTATTTTCTCTCTTTTAGAGTCAAAATGTGCCCCAGAGGAGTTTTCACATAAGGACTCATTCTTTTCTTTTTTTTTTCAATTTTGCAGCTAAAGCTTGCCTCTTCCCCAAAATATCCTTTAGGGTTGAACTTGTAGACATGAATTGATTCTGAATGTTGATATAATTGTTGGCTTGATGCTCCCATGAACCTTAGATGACCTTTGTGCTTTGGAACTCATCGATATGTGTGACGCTTGGTTGGTCCTAGTCTATGAGTTCAAGATGGATAAGGGGAAGTTATATGATGTTAATGGTGAGTTGATGAAGGACACAAGTTCCCAGGAGGGTGTCATCATCGAAGATTTCATCATAGGATTTATTTTCTTCCTCTTCAAGGATGTCTTTGATCTCTACAAGGTCATCCTGGCTATTCAAAAGGGGAATGTTAGGCACCTTGGTGCCCCTAGTTGTGGTATTGAGCTCTTGTATACACAAGCGAGGGGTATTAAATCCAAGACCTTGATGTTGTTGATATTTGTAGCATCGGTCAGATAAATAATATTGACTATATGATTATTATGAGAAATGATTTATTATATATTCATATATATCAATATATATAATAATTGATATATATATATATATATATATATATATATATATATAAAGTTAGATTATAACTATTCTCATAATAACTAAATAGTTAAATTGATAAAATAATAATTATTATTATTATGTAAATATTAGATAAATTAATATAATACTCAAGAGATATTATATATATATATATATATATATATATATATATATATATATATATATATATATATAATATATATATATATATATATATATATATATATAACTCAATTATCATTATATTAATTATAAAATAATGAATAGACATGTCCCATGAAGGGACATGTCTCTTCTTGGCTCATTCTCAATATAAATGCAAGAGATTATTGCATTTGGAAAACACATACAATGAGATAGTGCTATTACATTTGCAATGATCCTACAACCTTAACATGGTATCAGAGCCAAGTTGCAAATGTAAGAGAGTAGTTTATTGATGGTGAATGTGTGAGTGTCTTAGAAAATACAGTCCCAGTAAGAGGACCATAGCTCAAAAATGCATTGTTGGATTTTCTAAATATCAGATATGTTGGTGATAAAAAATTCACAAGAATCTTACTGGAGCGATTGAAGAGAAAATGCTTGGTTCAAAAGTTATGGCCGACTATGTACGGGTCTATAAAAGAAAAAAATATGTAAAAGAGAGAGGTTCCTTCTTTATAAGCCTAACCACTTGAAGGGAGATCTGATCAAATTGAAGGTTTTAATAGTGTATAGAACCTTTGGATATTGAAGATAGGTCATGTGAAAAATTCAACTAATGTTCGAGAATGATGACATCATTCTTTGAATTTGCATGATATTTTCTATATGGGCTCACCTTATAGAATGAAATATTTGAAATGTATAAAAGATAAGTATTTCATGTTTTATTAATGCACACAATTTTTGAGTTTTTAATTCATGCTATACTATTGGTTAGTAAAATATTATATGCTTCTATCATTGTTATTTTCGGTCGAGATAGTTTAGTGAGCTATTTGTAATCTCTCTTTGACATACCTTTAGGATGCAAGCACAAGATAATTACATTCAAGGGAGAAATAACTTGATGCTTGTAAATGAATTGATGATTGAGAATGGATGCAAAGGGAGTCTAAGATTTCAAAAAAGGTCAAAAAGTTGATAAACTTGAGCTTTAGAGGGAGTAGATGGTTCAGTCAACTTGTGACAATCTTGATCATGTTGATTGAGAGGGAGTTCACTATTGAAGGTGAAACACTTCTGAGGTAATCTTGATATAACTGATTATTATACTAATGAATCATGAATGTTTTTAATGGACCTACCCCCTATGTAAATCATGAGGAAGTGACAACTTCCAAATGATTATCACTTGTATTTTTTAAAGTTATTGGAAGGTGACAATCTTGCAATAACTTTCTATTGTGATAGATATTTTTGTGATCTTGATTGTGGATAGAATCAGTGATGGAGGCAATCCACACCAAAGCTCGTGAGTTTGTGAATAGAATCGCCGATGGAGACAATTCACACAAGAGCTTGTGGATAAAATTGCCGATGGAGGAAATCCATACCAAAGCTCATGAGTTTGTGAATAGAATCACCGATGGAGCCAATTCACACGAGAGCTTGTGGATAGAATCACCGATGGAGGAAATCCACACAAAAGCTCATGAGTTTGTGAATAGAAATGCTGATGGAGGCAATTCACATGAGATCTTGTGGATAGAATTGCCGATGGAGGCAATCCACACCAAAGCTCGTGAGTTTGTGAATAGAATCGCTGATGGAGGCAATTCACATGAGAGCTTGTGGATAGAATCACTGATGGAGGTAATCCACACCAAAGCTCATGAGTTTATGGATCAAATCACTGATGGAGGAAATCTACACGAGAGCTTACAGATTGAATCACCGAGGGAGGCAATCAACCTGAGACTTGTGGATAGAATTGTCGATGGAGGCAATCCACCTGCGAACTTATGGATAGAATCATCGATGGAGGAAATCCACACCAAAGCTCATGAGTTTTTCGATCAAATTAGTGATGGAGGAAATCCACATGAGAGCTTGTGGATTGCATCACCAATGGAGGCAATCCACCTGAGACTTGTGGATAGAATCATCGATGGAGGCAATCCACCTGCGAACTTGTGGATAGAATTGTTGATGGAGGCAATCCACACCAAAGCTCATGAGTTTGTGGATCAAATCAATGATGGAGGCAATCCACATGAGAGCTTGTGGATCGCATTGCCGATGGAGGCAATCCACTTGAGACTTGTGGATAGAATCACTAATGGAGGCAATCCACCTAAGAACTTGTGGATAGAATCGTCGATGGAGGCAATCGACATATTGAGACTATGTTTCTATTGACTACATCTTGAGGATGATGGCTTTATTGCTTACATCATATGATGGATGTTGCCAAGTTTTATAAGTGTTGACATTGGATTGATTTATCCTCCCTAGCTAAGAGGGAGTGTTGATATGTGTAGCATTAGTCAGATAAATAATATTGACTATATGATTATTATGAGAAATGATTTATTATATATATTCATATATATCAATATATAATAATTGATATTACTATATACATTGATATATATGTATATATAAAGTTAGATTATAATTATTCTCATAATAACTAAATAGTTAAATTGATAAAATAATTATTATTATTATTATGTAAATATTAGATAAATTAATATAATACTCAAGAGATTATATATATATATATATATATATATATATATATATATATATATATATATATATATATATATATATATATATATATATATATATATATATATATATATATATATATATATATATATATATATATGTATGTATGTATGTATGTATGTATGTATGTATGTATGTATGTATGTATGTATGTAATCATAATTGTCATTATATTAAGTATAAAATAATGAATAGACATGTCCCATGAAGGGACATGTCTCTTCTTGGCTCATTCTCAATATAAATGCAAGAGATTGTTGCATTTGGAAAACACATACAATGAGATAGTGCTATTACATTTGCAATTATCCTAAAACCTTAACAGATGCATTGGATTTTTTGAGACTTTGATTGGGTCTTTGTTTCTGCCTTCTTTTCATCCTAGACCACCGGCTTGATATTTATATTGTTCATGGTGTATTTGTGTGATGTTGGATATTAATTTTTGAAATAACTGAGAATCTCAGTGTTAGGAGTTGGGAAATCTCTATATAGCCACCTATTGATTTCAAGGTCCATCTTGAGACTATATTTCCATTGAAAAAAAAAGTGAACAGTCCCAATTGCTTGATTTCATGATTGGTTTCAGTAGGCTTACTTTGGTGACTTGGATGCCCTTGTGTATGTGGATCAAGTGGGAGGGCCCATACTATAAATGCATCATTTAAGTTGTATTCACCATAGCCATTTTTGTTGATCTTGATGGAGGAGAGAGTGGAGGCTAAGATGGTCTCTGGATTGCTATGGGATTTGGATGAGCTAGCAACTGAGGTGCCAATTTTAGTTCCAAGACAATGAGCATGGAATGATGGAATGAAGATTTCAACGCATGATAGTATGTGAAGGGTTGGGGGTCTACATGGATGGTGACCTCAATGCCTTGATGGGGAAATTTGATGTACTGGTGATATGTATATGGTATGGCTTTGATGGAATGAATCCATGGTCAGCTGAGGAGGATGTTAAATAGTAGGTCAAAATCAACAACATGGCAGATGGTGTCTTGAGTTGCTAGGCCTAGCTTGATAGGAAAAATAATGGTACCTTCAGAGGTATGCTCCAATTTATCACATGCCTTGATGGTTATGACTTCATGTGATATGTCAGCCTCTTTGAACCCTATCTGCTATATGAATTTCAAAGTGCACAAGTTTAGGGTTGAGCCATTATCTATCATGACCCTTTTAATGGCAAAATCTCTAACCATGATAGAGATGCAAAGAGGAAGATTATTGTTAGGATCAACAACTGGTATGTTAGATGGCTTCAAAGAAAGAGCACAAGATGCAAATAGGTTCCCTACAAGGTTCTTAAATTGGACAATGTTTATATCTATGGGGATATGTCCTTCCTGTAGGGCTCAATTGAGTATTTCTTAATGGATGAGTTAAATATGGAGAAGGTTGAGGATGGAGATTTGGGAAGGTGTATTCCCAAGATGTTATATAAGGTTGTATTGTGCATTGTGTGCTAGCCTTAGAGTGGCACCGGTGAAAGATATTCAGCCTCTATGTGTGGTGACCACACACTACCTATCTTCTCCTTTGACGTGGATGACATTGACTATGGTCTCCACTTGGGTTATACAGCCAACAAACTTGTCATAGTTGATATAGACTATTGTATAGTCTTTATAGTCAGCATGGTCTCCTTACTTTCCTTTTCCTTGGTTCTAGGGTGGGGGATTGGCATTGACCTAGTTCTTCCCAATGTTGTGTTGAGGGAATACATTGTGATATATTTATATATTGGCATTAGGTGAGGCTTGCACTAGTGTGTCCACCTGGATCTCCTTTATATCAAGGTGATCTTAGATGTAGTGATTTAGTTTCATACACCTTATGGTTGCATGTCCTTTGACGCAATAATAATCATAGTATTCATGATCTATGTACCAGTTAGGCTTGGGAGTTGCATCATTGAATTGCCAGGTTGGTGGGTAAATGATTAGATTGGCCTTGGCCATTTGATGAAATATTATGTCCAAGGGTTCACAGAGAGCTGTGAAGGTTCATTGTTGATGGATTTGGACTTGGGGCATATTCATATTTGGAGTAGTGGTTATGGCATTGGCCCAATTTACTTGGTTTTCTTGATGTGCTTATTGTTGAATTTGTTATTGATTGTTTTGAGGCTGATATTATTGTATAGGTTATTGATTGATCTGAGTTTGTTGTTGTTGATATGCCATAGTAGGTGTAGGACCCACTGGAACAATTTAAACATGATTGGTGTTAGTGGATCCATGAGTGACAAAGTTTTTGTTTCTATTCCAATAGCGGGGTTTTGTCATTATTGGGCTTGTTGTGGGAATTATCCTAGTGATGCCAGATTGTGCCTTGGTCTAGGAGGCCTCTCTTGATATCTATCCCCTTGCCTTTGATATCTTTATATGTTTGGATATAGTTCATCCTCATGAAATGGGATAGTTTTGGATGTAGGTTATCGATAAATATTTTCATAAGATGTTTCTCAGGGGGTTGATATGATAACCTGATAGTGAGGTTTTGCCATTGTTGTAGGCAGTTGGTTAGGCTTTCTCCTCCTTTCTTCTTTGAGTTACAAAGGTCTAATAGGGATAACTCATTCTCAACATTATGGGCATATTAGGCTACAAACTTCTCATAGAGTTTGACAAATGTTGTGATTGTCCCATAAGGTATTTTGTATAACCACTCAATAGTGGTTCCTCTCAAGCTTTTGGGGAATAGGCGCATAAGGAATTTGTCATTGAATGCAACTTCTTGACATGCCATATAGAATTCCTTGACATGGCTGACTAGATCTCCCTTTCCATGATATTTGTCAAACTTTGGTGTGGCAAAGTGTTTGGGAAAGCAGATTTTTGTGATTGATCTGTCAAAGGGATAGGGATAGACCTCATTAAATTTGAAGACCTTTCTTTTTGTTTCAGCCTTGAGCTCTTTAAGAGCATTCTTCATCTCCTCCCACTTGGTGTTGATTAGTATTGGAGAAGGTACTCCCATTAGGAAAGGATCTAAGGGTGCTGGTGAATATGGATGATTTTATGGTTGAGGATATTGTAGAGTGGGATATGGGGATTGCCTAGAAAGATAGGTGAATTGGAATGGATTTTGGGGTGATGGTTGGTGGTGAGGATACTATTGCTAAGGTGTAGGAGTGTATTGTTGTGGAGGATATGGAATAGCTTGTTGCTACTAAGGGATGATAGGATGTTGTTGTTGTTGCACTGGATAGGATGAAACTTGTTGTTGCTGGGGGATAATGGGATGTTGTTGTTGTTGCACTGAGAACTATTGTTGTGGTTGAGGAGGCTAATGGAATGGTGTAGATTATTGATAAGATTGATGTTGATGGATTTGGCTTTGCGCTTGGCTGACATAGGTGGGTTTCATTCTTGCATTTCTTAGGGGTGGAACTGATGTTGGGAAGCTGGTGATGGGAGGTGAATGGGAAAAGTAGCTGGTGGGATGAGATGAACTCTATTGTTGGGGTGGTGGAACTACTTTAGAAGAGGTGGGTGGTATGAATAGATAGTTAGTATATAAAGGAAAGGATGAAGCTGGTGGAGGTTGCAATTGTTTTTGTTACACTGCTTGAGGGAAAGTGGCTTGTTGGTTTGCAGGCATGGACATGTGAGAATGGGGTTGGTATACCTAAGGTTTGCATTTTTTCTTGGGTGAGGCCCCATCAAAAGTTAGTTCATGGTGGGCATTATGATGCGAAGTTGTGATGGGGAAAAATTGTCTTGCCCCTAGGAAAGATTATATCAATGCACACCAATCTCTTGCTCAAGATGATGAGGCTAACAAGGAAAAGTAAGGATTTTCTAGAAAATTCTTAGTCACAGGGTGAATATTTCTTATTTAGGATAAGGATTTGAAGAAACTCAAAGGATACAATACTAAGTGTTAGGATTTGGATCACTAGATTTGGTTCAAGGATGGTGGGTTTCTGACTTGGATGATGGATGCTAGATTTGGATTAAGGATGATGGAGAATGACAAGGATTATCATTGTAGATTACTGATGGAAGATGATTGAATGATGTTATTTCTACAAGGATGACCTGTTAGAAAGTGAAGTCCACCAAGATAACTAAGGGGGGGGGTGAATCAGTTATCAAATAAATATAACTTTTATTAACTTCAATAGATTTTAACCAAGTAAGAAATGTGATCAACAACCATAGAAAGATATACATACACAAGAACATAATAACACAAGATATGTTGACTAGAGAACCTCTTGATCAAAGAGTAAACCTTGATGGGAATGATGCCCACAAAAGATGCACTAATATGAAAGTTCCTTGTGAGAGGATTGACTCTATTAGGACTTTTATGAAATACATTCAGTACATATCAGTCCCTATTGTTATCTCTATTGAGCATTAAAGGTTGTCATTAGTATCAAAGGTTATCAAAGACATCAGTCAGTTACCTATATTGAGGTAGTCGATAACTATAAGAAAAATAGACCAGTTGATTAAGTATATACACCGAGCATCAGACAGTTTACTAAGCATCAGTAGACACCGACACTGAGAGATAATATACACTGAGTAGTTTATATAGTGTTTACCAAGGATCACAAGAAACACCATAGTAATTAGGAATGGCATATTCTTCTATGAAAATGGTTATACAACAGATCAGAAAATGTTTTACCAAGATCGAGGAATATTTATTGTCAAGATATTCATTAAATGTAATGAGGATCTTATGTAATAATTTGATCTAAGCTATTTTTGTACACCATAGATCTTAGGGTTTTGTCTAAGATTTGTAACCTAATTTTGTTAAGCAGCATAATGCAATATGCTATATAATTGTATGTTTGCATCATTTTTGGTGTGAACTGATGTATGAATTAAGGAGCACTTGAAACACTTGCCTAACTTCAAGATTATCAGTTGACAGAGAAAAACAATATATAGAGGATATCAGATTAAGAAGAATCAGAGCAGGCTAACCGAGCAATACAGAGTAGAGATTCATCACAGTAAAGGTGATACATATTAATTACTTTATTGATCTGTATCAAGAAATCAAGTTGTCATTAGTAGATAATTGCCTATTGCTCTGATACCAATTTTTGGAATTAGGAGAGATAAGGTACTAAGAGGGGAGGGGTGAATCAGTTCCCACAAAATTTTTTTCTTGTAAACCTTTCAGACCTACAACAGTAAACAATATTAACCTTGCAAAATAAATTATATCTAATGCATGTATCATTCATCCATTTAACTTTGTGAAAGTAAACAACATGAAATCAACAATATAATAATCACATAACAAAAGTATTTTGGTAACACAGAAACCCTTGTTAGAAGGTAAAAACTATGGTGGGGATGAAACCCACAAATTCTTCACTACTACAGATAGAAAAGGTTTTCCTGTTAGGGCTACATGTTTTGATCACTTTTGGTGATCTTACCCTATTAGGAGTAACATATTAGATCAACTAGATCTACCTAGTTATAGGATTTTAACAACACTAATGAAGTGTACACTCAGTTAAGAGATTTACATAAGACTGTCAAGTCTACTTTGTTAAGAGATTTAGCCAAAAACTCACAAAAAGAGGGAAATCAATGTATATGCCAAATAAGTACATAGATGTTAAGTATACTACATATTTTCAGGAGCATGCACTAAGGGGGAGTTATAGAGTTATATCAAGTATATAGAAAATTTTTCTAAGGATATATGTATATGGCGGAGATATAAGTTTTGAGACATAAAGTCTATATATACATTCAAGTTTTGATACTAATGCCAAAGGGGGAGATTGTTATCTCTATTAAGCATTAAAGGTTGTTATTAGTATCAAAGGTTATCAAAGACATTGGTTGGTTACCTATATTGAGCTAGTAAGTAATTATAAGCAAAACAAATGAGTTAGTTAAGTATATACACCGAGAATCAGCAGACACCGACACCGAGCAATAGTATACACTGAGTAGTTTATATAATGTTTACCGAGGATCACAGGAAATGACATAGTAATCAAGAATGGCACATTCTTCTATGAAAATGGTCACAATAGATCAGAAAACATTTTACCAAGATCAAGGAATATTTATTGTCAAGATATTTATTAAATGTAATGAAGATCTTATGTAATAATTTGATCTAAGCTATTTTTTGTACATCGTAGATCTTAGGGTTTTGTCTAAGATTTGTAACCTAATTTTGTTAAGTGACATAATGCAGTATGCTATATAATTGTATGTTTGCATCATTTTTGGTGTTAAATAATGTATGAATTAAGGAGCACTTGAAGCACTTGCCTAACTTCAAGATTATCAGTTGACAAAGTAGAACAATATATAGAGGATATCAAATTAAGCAGAATCAGAGTAGGCTAACCGAGAAATAAAAAGTAGAGATTCATCATAGTAAAGGTGATATATATTAAGTACTTTATTGATCTGTATCAGACAATCAAGTTGTCGTTAGCAGATAACTGCCTATTGCTTTCTAACAATTGTAATAGAGTTTTTGGCTAAATCTCTTAACATAGTACACTTGACAGTCTTATGTAAATCTCTTAACCGAGTGCACACTTCATTAGTGTTGTTAAAATCCTATAACTAGGTAGATCTAGGTGATCTAATATGTTAATCCTAATAGGGTAAGATCACTAGAAGTGATCAAAACTTGTAGCCCTAATAGGCAAACCTTTTCTATCTGCAGTAGTGAATAATTTGTGGGTGTCATCCCCACCGCAATTTTTACCTTCTAACAAGGGTTTATGCATTACCAAAATACTTGTGTTATGTGATTGTTATATTTTTTATTTCATGTTGTTTGCTTTCACAAAGTTAAATGGATGAATTATACATGCATTAGATACAAGTTATTTTGCAAGGTTAATATTGTTTACTATTGTAGATCTGAAAGGTTTACAAGTAAATTTTTTTGTGGGCACTGATTCACCCCTCCCCTCTTAGTACCTTATCTCTCCTAATTCCAACACCTACTAGGAGACTTTGAATCCCTGCTAAAAGATTCTAACTTTGTTAGGAGTTATGGAAGACAGAAAGACCCACTGCCAAAATAGCTTCAAGTGTAAGATCACTGAACACACTGTCCAACTGATCTTTGTATTACTCAATAGAATAATACCAAAAGATTACTAATCTCAACAACTTAACACTTATCCTGTGACTTTGCCAAACTGCACCAACTACTTCATTAGATCTCAATACAAGATCTCTATACTTTGCATATCCTCTTCCAATAAGTATTGCACAATTCCATAATTCACTTTCACAATCTTACAATTTAATTCCACATTCATATCATAATAAGGAAAACATTCCTTCCTTTATACCACACTCAAATAATTACAAATGAGCCGGCATACAAATTACAAACATAAACTCTTCCACACGTTACATAAAAATTCCATAATTACATAAAACTATTGGCTTCCAACTAAGATAACTCTTCACTCATGTGACCTATGACCTTGCTGTCATGTCTACATTATAATCATCATGTCTTCAACATCTATTCCAATTTTCATGCTCAGATTCAATCCTGATTAGGAGATATCATCGGATTTCCAAAAACCGCTACTCAGGAACACTGCCTGAATACTGTTTCCACTGAATTGCACATAACTTTAATGAATAAATGAATTTCCATATGCACTCTTAACCATGATCTTATAGAACATCATAGAGTAAATCCTCAACTCTTCATAGCTTGATCTTCAATATCCCACGTGCGCTAACTCAAACACTGCATGCTTCTCTACTAAACTTTAGTAGATCACTTTGTTGACACCAATGACAGTCATAGTCATGTATGCAACAACAACTGCTATAGAATGGTTGTGAATACTCCCCCATAGGATATATTCAGAATTCATTCCTAACAACCTAGATGCAACTAAAAATGATGACCTATGATGCAACTAGGAAGATGATAAACAATGCAAGGATGTAGCTAAGAATGACTAAGGATGCAACTAGGGGTGGATGATGATGCAAAGATGAATCTTAGGATGATCTAGGATGCAAAGGATGCTAAGATAGGATTGTGGGATTCTAAAGGAGTAATGGATATACGATCGGCCAAACTAGTCTTCTCTCTCTAGATTGACATAGCGACAATTAACCTGTAACTAGGATGCAAATTATTTCACTCTTGCATTATAGCCCACGTTATCCAGTTTCTCTTGATATTTCTCTTCCACTTGGATATCTTTTAGGATGGGTTGGTGATATTTCAAGTCTCTTTCTGCAATATTCTTCTCTTGATAAACTTAGGAATTGGGAAGCTTATCTTTCTTGTGTTTGATCAAATTGGACATAGCTTGGAAAGTTTTGGCAATTATTTTGAATCAAGACTTTTGGATATCTGATTTTGAAGGATCTCTTCGCATTTATGTTTGAAAGCTTTTGGTCAAGTTTTGGATCAGTTTTGATGTCTCCAATGACAAAGCAACTTTATGGGATGCAAGCAAATGATTCTGATATTGGGTCTGAAAAGTGTGTATAGTTTTATAGATGTTTTCACTAAGTTTGTAACTTCAAGAATGCTTCAAACAAAACTACCTAAGGGAAGGATAGTATCAAAATATTTTCCCACAACTTGATACCCCTAAAAGGGATACATATGGTGAGTGTTTTAAGGTGATCTAGGAAACTACTTGGATGGATCCTTAGGATAATGGGATGTTGATGTTGTTGTGCTGGGAAGTATTACCGCGATGGAGTAGGATAATGGAATGGTGCAGCTTGCTGATAAGATTGACCTTGATGGATTTTTCTTTGCACTTGGCTAACATAGGTGGGTTGCATTCCTACATTTCTTAGGGGTGGAATTGATGTTGGGAAGCTAGTGATGGCAGGTGGTTGTGCAAGGTAGCTAGCAAGATGACATGAACTATGTTATTGGAGTGGTGGAACTACTTGAGAAGCAATGGGCAGTATAGATAGATAGTTAGTATATGAAGGAAAGGATGAAGCTGGTAGATGTTGTGATTATTCTTGTTGTGCTACTTGAGGGAAAGTGGCTTGTTGGTTTGTAGGCATGGACATGTGAGATTGGGTTGGTATACCTAAGGCTTGTATTTTTGCTTGGGTGAGGACTAAATGAGAGTCAATTCATGGTGAGAGTTGCGATGTGGAGGATGTAGAAGTGATGATAGGAGTCTAGGATGTGAATGGGGGATTATTTTATCCCATGGAAGGCATGCCTATTGTGAAAGTTTTTTTTTGGGCTTGTACTTGGGTAAATGCTTGTTGGGGAGTGGAATAAGATACTTGTGTTCCCCATGGGAAGAATGGTGCTAATGTGGAAGCTTCCTGAGGGAAGGAGGGAAACAATTGTGTTTCCCTCAGAAAAGATGGTATTGGTGGAGAAGCTTATGGAGTGAAAGAGGGGAATGATTGTGTTGCCCCCGAAAATGGTGATATAGATGTAGAAGCTTTTTGAGTGAAGGGGGGGATGATTGTGTTGCCCCCGGAAAGGATGACACTTCTTGGCTCATGTAAGGTGGAGGAATTTCTTGTGTGGTGACTTGAGATGCTATAGAAGATGATGGTGTTCCCATGATGGAAAATGGACTAGATTGTGTTGTTGCTTGTGTTGTGGGATTTGTGAAGCTTCTTTATAAGAGATGGGGGATGGCCAAGGCTACCTAAGATATGATCAAGTTAGGATAAGGGATTTGCTAGATGATGGGGGTGTAGGTTTCATCTGGTATATGGATTGTTTTGATGGGGATATAGGCTAGAGATATGGTGAAATGGAAGTACCCTCTTTCACGTGGTTGGCCAATATAGCCCATCTATTCTGATCAATAATTGCACTCACCATTTGTGCATGCCCTAGATGGATAATGAATGTTTCCATGGAAAATAAAGTTGAAGGCCCATATGGTTCTTCCCATACATTCTCAGTTTGTGTGATTTTTGGATTGTAGGTTACCATCGTGCTAGTAGGATTATTAGGATCAAATGAACTAGAGGCCAAATTGGGACCCATTTTCCTTCTCCTCTTGGATTGCATCTCAACAGGAATGGAATGTAGCTCTAAAGATGAAAATGTAGATCTTGGGATGGATGCAAGATTGCTTCTAAGAAAACTCTAAGGATGACAAATGCAAATTTAAAGAAACTCTACGGACGGTAGATTTCTATGATGTGATGCAAGGATTTGAAATAACTGAAAGATGGTAGGATGGTGAAGGATTGGTGGGATGCTAGATTTGGATCAAGCACGATGATGGAAGATTAGTGGAGGATGGTGGAAGATTACTAAGTGTTTTTCAATGAGCTATTTCTTCCTGATGTAGGATCAAAGAGGATTGCTAACCTAAGATAGACTAATGAACTTCAGAAGGCTGGATTCTTATCAATGCATGCCAATATCTTGCTCAAGATGATGAGGCTAACAAGGAAAAGTAAGGATTCCCTGTACAATGCTTAGTCATGGGGTGTGTTAGCACTGGTAAAAAAATTTATGGCTGCATACCCTTTTTCCTGGCCTCTGCTTCCTATTTTCCTGGTCTCTGGCTGAAACCCTAGGTGAAAATTTTGAAAATCTAGTCATTACTAAGAAAACCCTAAGTGTGCCTTGGCCTCATTCTAATTTTATGTTACCTTTTTGGGTCACTTAAAGTCTTTTAGCACATGTGCTAATTATTGACTGCTTTGTCACATGATCATGTGAGCCTTTTTCATGTTATGCGATCTTGTGACTAAGGTTTCATCTTCGGGCCCCTTTAATTTTTGCTGCTATGCCTAAATCTCCCCTGTTAATATTTCCTAAGTTTGGAGTCTGGTGACTTTATCATTTCCTAAGTCCTCTGCCTTAATATTTCCTAATGTTTTGGCTTAAATCTTTCCTGGGCCCGGTTCTGACAACATCTTGATCTAACGGTGGGCGTATGTTCTTATGAAATTTTTCAGAGGCTTGTGAACATGCGCCAGCCACTGATTCTACTTTGTGACATTGCTTTTCAATTTAGCGGGTCCACTGCCATGTAAGCATAGGTGGCCTTCTTTAATTGGTCTGTGTGACCATGAGTTGGATGTTCTATCAGGCGGCCCTAGTATCTCAATGTGAAGATTCAAGATCTATGGCCAGTGCATGATCTCAAGGAATCTTTTGAGCCCTTGAGATTATATGTCGACCGTCCGATCTTCCAATATGTTAAAGACAGATAGTGGGTCCGATGTGCCACATGGTGCTGACTTTCTTTTTCCTGATTGGTCAAGGTATTGATGATTCAGAGGGTTGTCAATGGGACTTGGTTGCCAACATGTTTTGAGGGCCCTGACATCCACAGAGGATCTACAGTTGGCGTAAGTTCTCATGGGTTTTGTCAGAGCCATGAGATCTTGCACCAGCCATTGATTTTTCTTTTTCTCAGGCACTGATGAGGGTGGGTCCTATATGTCAAAGGGAGCTGACATGTGCATTTTTCATTGGTGTTGACTGCTAGTGTGGACATGGAATTTTCAAGGTTTTGTGACTGTTGTAAAGATTAACGTAAGCCACCCGATCTACTAGGAAATAAAAGGATCTACGGTCAAGTTTTAAACCGGAGCTTGTATCCGTTGTTTTTCAAATTCGAATTGTTTCTGCAGGGTTTGGAGACAGTGCACCAAATGAAGCCGTATTACAGGACTATTTTTTATTGTTCTAGCTTGGTTGTGGTTGAGATTTTATGAGGAAGGTCCTAGTGGTTGTTCTAGTGTGAATTTTTGTGTCCTCAGGCTGGTATAGGGTCAGATCTATTGCAGAATTTGATGATTATTTTTTATCTTACTATCCTTGTGCTTGGAGCTTGTCTTGTCTGGCTTTCATTCTTTTTGTTGAGTTAGGTAGTTTTGAAATTGTTTCTTTGAATGGTCATCAGTGCTTGTTGCAATCCTTGAGATAAAAGGATTTTTCATGATCATTCAAAGGCATTCAGAGTTAGGTGTTCAAAAAAAATTTTCTTGGTGAGCCTTATTCTTAATCAAGGGTTTGTAATAGTTTTTTATTTAGTGTTTGTTGATCAAAGAAGAAAGTTGCAGGTCTAAGCTATAGTTTGCAAGCAGGGTGTCTTGTGATTCATTGTATACATAGAAGGAGTTCATCATACTTAATATAAATATCTGATTCTTATCTCTCCTTTGTGTCAAGTCAAGTAAGCTTTGAGTTTCCTAGCTCATTACATAGTGTTTTTATGTATATATCTTCATTCTTGAGCTCTGATCTAGGATTGGATTAAACTATGCTCTAGATGGGATATGGGTTTTCCCTTGTCTATGTAAGGATGTCTTGTAAGCAGTAAAGATTAGGATAAATGTATTTATGGCTATGAATTCTTGGATATTTTCAAATTTGTGTGTCTTTGTGTCTAAGAACTCTTTCCCAATGGATGAGGCACTGGCCTAAATGAGTATTCCTCTTGTTAACATACACTGGTTGATGTTATTGCATTCCAAATATTGAAATCAATAACCTTTTCAAGCTTTAAGTTGTTGGTTGTGTGGTTTTGTCACCGTATAGTAATGGAGAGTCAATGAATGTGAGGTTAGCATTTAGTACTTTCTTACTATCAATGTATTGTTTTGACCTAGTCTTTGGTGTGTAAGTATAGTTTTCACTGGGTTAGGTGCACCCGTCTGGGTTTTGTAGAGCCAGAAGTGAAGAGGGCAGTCTTGTCCCTATAGTTGGTCTAGTTACCCTAAGATCCTTATACATTTTGGAACTAACCAATCTAAAAATCAACTTGAGGGTATATTGGCAACCTAAGAGCATAAGCATCCATTTTGAACACCAACAAGATGGTGACTTTGATGGGGAAATGTTACACAAGTCTATAATAACTAGTAGGTCATCATTGGAAAAAATAGGGTTATTCTTGTCCCTTGTCTTGTGAAGCTTATTTGGATATTTGTTAGTGAGGAAATAGTATTGTAAGATTCCCAATATTCTTGGGTGGTGACTCAAACATCTCTGTAGCAGTGCTAGTCAGTAGATTATTTATAAAATGAGTTACAAAGGTACTAGGTCCCAGAGAAAGGAGCATCCCGAAGACATAGTGGAAGAAGGTATTCCAAGCACTTATAGGCCTAGTCAGATAAGGGGAGGAAAGAAGAAAAGAAATGTTTCTCATACCTAGAGAAATAAAAAGGATACAAGACAAGAAACTCAAACCAAGCCTGGTTAAGAAGAAAATACTTTAGAATATGAAGAGGCTGTTGATTTGGGATTGAACCAGTATGAGGATGAATTTCAAGTGGGAGATGATGAGTCTAAGACTACTCTCCCAGAATTAGAAGAAATCTTTCAAGAGCTCTATGAGTTGGAAAAAAGAGTCCAAGAGCAAGTTGCTATCAGACAACAAAGAGAAAAGGACAAAGAAGATAGAGTAAGACAAGCCATGATAAGGGCTGATCAGCTAAAGAGGCATTTGTTAGATTTGGAGGCAATTAATTTTTTCCCAGAGCCTAAAAGAGCAGAGGAACAACCTATTGTGCATAGAACACATGAGATAACTAGGCCTAGGGATAAAGGCAAATAGAAGGCTGTTGGAGTTCAAATCAATGAACAAGTTCATGTGGAAAACCCATTGGAGCAAGGGTTGAGATTAGCTACAGACCTTGAGAAGGCTAGAAAGGAAAAAGAAATATTAGATAAAGAATTAGAGAAGGCAGAATTGGAGGCCACTGCTATAGAAATAAGGAAGAAGATTGATTTTCTCAAGCATACCTCAGGACCTTCAAATGTTGCTGCTTCCTCTTTGGGACAAGGTGGGAATCATGGTAACCTTGCAACTCAGACAAATGGCATTCTAGGTGCTGCTACAATTTTTGCTAGTTCAAACACAAGGACATCTACAACTCAAGGAATGGACCCACCTCAAGGATTTCCTATTCATGAAAGGTACAAACAACTTATCTTTTTTGGTATTCCTGGTTATCCTAATGTAATTCCTGATGAAATTAGAAAGAAGCTCCCAAAGTTTGTTGGGAACAATGTCATCACATGTGAGGAACATCTAAAAAAATTTTATGGATGTGATAGATGATTATAATGTTGATCCTGATGATGTTGTAATGAATTTATTTGTACAATCTCTGACTGAGGATGCTAGGGACTAGTTTAGAGGATTACCCCATGCTAGTATAGGATCTTGGAATGAATTTAAGAATTATTTTAAGAAGCATTAAGGAGATAAAACAAATGAGGGTTTTATTTTGAATGAATTTAATAACATAAAGAAGAATCAGAATGAAGATGTCCTTGAACTTAATATAAGATTCCAAAAGGCTATGCATAGGCTCCTGCAAGTCATCAGATTAGATGATAGGGTGTGTCTTGTGACATACTTAAATGCTTTTGATGCAAAGATGGGTTACCTTTTAAGGGATAAGAACCCTAGAAATCTTGGGGAGGCTTACAAGTTGGCTATCAACATAGAAAGTAATAGGAGAATATCAAGAAAATTAGGGAGAAGAGATGATTGTTGGTCTCAAGTGAAAAATAAGAAAGAGATGGGAAGGTCTGCTAATTTTAAGCCAAAGGAGGAGGATAATATAAAGTAAATTCTAAGTGCTTTAGAGGATCTAAAGCCTGATAAAAAAAGAAAAAATAGGGTTGTAACAAATGACTGACCTATTTCAAGTAATTTTAGTAGGCAACCAAGAATGCAGAATTACCCATACAATACTCAGTGGAAGGATGGCAAGCCCATTTTTCCAATTAAAAGGGATAGGCCTGATGATAGGGTTCCTGATCCTTTACAAAGAAATTTAGTTAACATGAATGATGATATCCCATGGTGTGCTACTTGTCAATCTCCTCATAGTCTAGAACATTGTGTTATTGCTCTAAATTTATCTGAGAACCAAGAACAAGATAAGAAATATGATTAGAGTGGTTGTGCAATGACTTCATCACATGGATGGGATGAGGTTGACTCTACTAATGATGAGGAAGAAAAATTTGATGATGTTGGATGTGGTGCAGTAAAGTGTGAGGAACATGTTTCCTTAAGGAGACCCTCTGATGAGGAAATTGCTCAAATCACTGCAGACATGGTCACTCAAGCTAGGAGCAATTACAATTTGAGAAATAGGATAGCTGGAAGCACAACTGGTAAACCAGGTAGCATGTTTATCAAGAAATTGGAAAAGAGTACACAACAGCATGAGGAAAAGGAGAAAGATGTTGGTGTTTTCAGTAAGGTTAAAGTAAAAAAGAAGATGGGACTTGTTGCAATACATCAAGGTAAAGCAAAGACACCAAAGATAGTTGTTACTATACCTCAGAAGGAAGATGAATTTGTGCAAAAGGGTAAGTCTAACTTGACTATCCAGAAGGAGGATAAAGATGTCACTGAGATTAAGGAAGACATCGGCAACCATACATATGTTCCCATTAATATGACTAAATTGCTTTCACAAATAACTGTCAAAGTTCCACTTTTGGAAATGATGAGAATAGAAGAGCATAAGGTCAAGGCCTTGGATTGGGTAAATGGTGCCTCTTCTATAGAGGTCCAAGAAATGAACAGAGGTGATAAGCATGTGGCTTCTTTAGATGACACACCTAATAGTAAAAATGAAGAAATTGTCTCTAAGATCCCTCAGATATTTTTGAATGCAAATGTTGTAAATGGTGCATCAAGGACAGTTGATCCTTTTTTCTTGTCCCTTATGATAAATGGAAAATGGTTGAAGAATTGCATGATTGATTCTGGAGCATCAAACACTATCATGCCTACAGAGATCATGAAGTCATTAGGACTAAAGGTTGATACACCTCATGGGAGATGCCAAGCTATGGACTCAAGAGAAGTGCCAGTTATTGGTTCCATTAAGGATTTGCCTTATAAATTAGCAGCATTTCTTGACAAACAACTAACTATGAGTGTTCTTATAGTTGATATTCCTCCTCAGTATGGGATGCTATTGTCTAGAAGGTGGAGTGCTTCTATGGGAGGAATTATTCAATGTGACTTGTCTTTTGCTACTTTTAGCATTGGAGGAGAAAGTGTGAAAATTTCAAGTGAAGCTAGAACTCCACATATGATTGAGGAGGATGAAGATGACAATATGAATTGTTTTGTTGACACTGATATTGGTTCTTTCCAAGTTTAGGAGAGAGAGGTGCAAGAAAAGGTCAAGCTTGTCCTTCTAGATGATGATGAAAATAACATGGCAGAAGGTAATGTCTTATGGACCCTATATTTTGATGGAGCAAGTTCTAAGGAAGGTGCCAAAGCAATAGTGCTATTGATATCCCCAAGTGGTAAGACTCTCAAGTTTTCTTTCACTCTCTTGTTCCTTTTCACAAATAATGTTGCCGAATATGAGGCCCTACTGATTGGTTTGAGACAAGCATCAAAACATGGAATCAAACATCTTAGGGTGATTGGTGACTCTGAATTAATAATTTCTCAGATTAGATTGAGGTATGCATCAAAGAATCAAAGGTTGAAACAATATAGAAATGTTGTTTGGGATCAAATTGAAGGTTTCAGTGCCTTTGGTATTGATTGGGTGGATAGAAGCCAAAATAGGATGGCTGACTTATTGGCAAACATAGCATTAAGGCCAGAGGATATTACTTTTGTGGGGATATCCAAAATTGAGTTCCAGTGTAGGCCTTCTATCCCAGACAATATTGAGAATTGGAAGGTATTTTTTGATGATCAGGATATACTAAGGTTTTTGCAGTGTGATTCTCATTTTGATGGTCAGGAAATGGATTTCAGCACTTATGTTGACATCAGAAATGGAAAAGAAAATGTTCTTGAGAAGGAAGTTTTGCAATTAAGATCAAATAGGATCCCAAGGGGATTGGTTGCTCTTAAGAGGGCATTTGATGACAAAGAAAGGACTTGTCTTTCTAAATTTGTTGATAAGGTCAATGATTTGGAAGAAATAAATTTAGGAACAAGTCAAGTACCCAAAAATGTTTACATAGGTAAATGTTTTGTCCCAAAGAACTAGGAAAAATTTGATTGATCTTCTCAAAAGATTTAGACATGTCTTTGAATGGTCTTATGATGATTTGAAAGCCTATAGAGAAGATCTATTCCAGCATGAAATACCATTGAAGGAAGGTACCAAGCCTTTTAGGAAAAATTTAAGGCCTGTGAATCCTACCTTGACACCAAAAATGCAAGATGAACTCAATAGGATGATGGATGCTGGCATCATCAAGCTTGTCAAACATTCTACTTGGGTTTCAAACTTGGTTCTAGTTAGAAAAAAGAATGGTGACATTAGGTTGTGTGTTGATTTTAGGAACTTGAATGTCAATTCTTTGAAGGACAACTATGGTTTGCCTAATATGGAGAATATGTTGTAGAAGGTTACTGGATCAGAGTTAATGTCCATGATGGATGGTTTCTCTGGATATAATCAAGTCATGGTGAAGGAGTCAGAACAATTCAAGACTATGTTTACTACCCCTTGGGGAACATATCTTTATGTTAGAATGCCTTTTGGTCTGACAAATGCAGGAGCTAATTTTCAGAGAGCTATGGATGTGGCCTTTGTAGACTTCATAAACAAATTTCTAGTGGTATATCAGGATGATCTCATAGCATATTCAGATAAGGAAAGTCATCATTGTGAACATCTTGAGAAAATTTTTATCAGGGCTTTGGAGTATGGGATTTCTTTGAATCCAAAGAAGTGTTCTTTTGGTGTTGTGGAAGGCGAGCTCTTAGGACATATTGTGTCCAAGGATGGAGTGAGGATTGACCCTAAAAGGTTTATGGCTATAGATAAGCTTTCACCACCTATAAATGTTAAAGGAATACAATCCTTATTTGGGCAAGTAAACTTTCTAAGGAGATTTGTTACAAATTTTGAAGAAATTAGTATCCCTATCTCTAGAATGTTGAAAAAAGAGGCAAAGATTGAATGGAATGAAGAAGTAGATGAATCTTTCAGAAGTATCAAAAAGGCCATCAAGGATGCTCCTATTTTGAGGACATCTGATTATGGTAAGCCCATGCAGATATTTTCTTTTGCTTCTTGTCATATAGTTGCAGCAGTTTTATTGCAAAAGAATTCAGATGGATATGAACAACCCATATCATTTTTTAGTAAATCCCTACAAGTAGCAGAATTGAAATATGATATTACTAAGAAACAAGCTTATGCCTTAGTTAAATTAGTCAAGGCTTTTAGATGTTACCTTGTGGGAGCTAAGGTGGTTGCTTATGTTCCTAGTGCTACAGTTAAGGATATATTGGTGCAACAAGAGATTTCAGGGAAAAGATGTAGATGGATCAATAGGATCCAAGAATTTAATATTGATATCCAGATTACAAAATTGGTAAGAGGCTTAGGTCTTGCAAAATTAATGGCACAAAACAATTTAATTGCAAATCATGTGAATGTGTTAGAAGAAGAACAAAGGCCATATATTTGTGATATGGATTATTGTGATTGGTACAAAGATGTTATTGGTTACTTGCAAAAATTGATCCTTCCCCCCGAGATGGATGAAAATAGAAGGAGAACTATCAAGTTGCAATCTACAAGGTATGCCATTATACATGGTAAGTTGTGGTGGAGAAGCAATGAAGGAGTATTGCTAAAGTGCATAGATCATGAGAGATCTGAGTCTTTGTTAAAGGAAATGCACCAAGGTGTTTGTGGAGGACACTATATGGAAAAGACCATAGCTCACAAGATCCTTAGGTCTGGATTTTGGTGGCCTACAATTTTTAAGGATACACATCAGTTTGTAAGAAGGTGTGATGCATGTCAGAGGTTTGTTGGTAAGTTGAAATTTGATGGAAATTTGCCACTCTAACCTATTACAATCCAGGCTCCTTTCCAGAAGTGGGGTATTAATTTTATTGGAGAAATTCCAAACAAGTCTAGTGGTGGACATTCTTACATACTAGTGGTAACAGACTATTTTACCAAGTGGGTTGAAGCTATCCCTACTAGAAAGGCTACTAGCAAAGTGGTGACAAATTTTATGATGCAAAACATCCTTACCAGGTTTGGTTTCCCAAAGGTAATTGTGGTTGATAATACAATGTGTTTTAGATCATAGGAATTTAATGATTTTTGTCAGCAATATGGGATACACATTTCATTTTCTTCCCCATATCATCCACAAGGAAATGGCCAGGTTGAGTCTAGTAACAAAAGTCTGATTAAGATTCTCAAGAGAGTGTTGGACAAGAATAAGAAAGCCTGGGACTCAAAGTTATGGTGGGCACTGTGGGCTGATAGGGTAACTATTAAGAAGGCCATAGGTTATGTTCCATTTGATTTGGTATATGGAATAAGTGCTAGATTGCCTCAAAATAATCTATTGCATATGTATAAGTTCATCCAGGCATATGATGAAGATTTAAATGATGAGATGAGAGTAAGAATGGATGAGCTGATCCAGTTGGAAGAGGTAAGGAGAGTTGCACATGAAAGAAATGAAACATTGTAGAGGCAATGTAAGAATTTGTTTGATAGAAGGGCTACTCAAAGGAGTTTTGAAGTTGATGACCTTGTCCTGATGTGGAATGCAAGATTGGAAGATAAGGGGAAGCATGGAGAATTTGATCCAATTTGGTTGGGCCCTTATCTTATTGAAAGCAAATGGGGGATAGATTCTTATGTCCTGAAAGATTTAACTAGTGGTACTTTGGAATTTCTTGTTCATGGACAATTCCTAAAGTTTTACTTCTCCTAAAGTATCTTTTCCATGAACAGTAGTTTAGGTTTTCCCTTGTATAGTCATCTATTTTTTCTTTTTGGGTCAAAGTTTTGAGTTGGTCTACTCTTCCAGGAGATTCAGGCTTCTTGTTGTATCTGCAGGAAATACACATCCCCGAGTATGAGCCACTGTTAGCACTGGTAAAAATTTTCATGGTTGCATACCCTTTTTCCTAGCCTCTGCTTCCTATTTTCCTGGTCTCTGGCTGAAACCCTAGGTGAAAATTTTGAAAATCTAGCCATTACTAAGAAAACCCTAAGTGTGCCCTGGCCTCATTCTAATTTTATGTTACCTTTTTGGGCCACTTAAAGTCTTTTAGCACATGTGCTAATTATTGACCAATTTGTTGCATGATCGCGTGAGCCTTTTTCATGTTATGTGATCTTGCGACTAAGGTTTCATCTTCAAGCCCCTTTAATTTTTGCTGCTATGCCTAAGTCTCCCCTGTTAATATTTCCTAAGTTTGGAGTCCAGCGCCTTTATCTTTTCCTAAGTCCTATGCCTTAATATTTCCTAATGTTTTGGCTTAAATCTTTCCTGGGCCTAGTTCTAACAGCATCTTGATCTAACGGTGGGCGTATGTTCTTATGAAATTTGTCAGAGGCTTGCGAACATGCACCAGCCATTGATTCTACTTTGTGACGTTGCTTTTCAATTTAGCAGGTCCACTACCATGTAAGCATAGGTGGCCTTCTTTAATTGGTCCGTGTGACCGTGAGTTAGACATTCTATCAGGTGGGCCCAGTATCTCAGTGTGAAGATTCAAGATCTACGGCCCGTGCATGATCTCAAGGAATCTTTTGAGCCCTTGAGATTATATGTCGACCGTCCGATCTTCCAATATGTTAAAGATAGATGGTGGGTCCGATGTGCCACATGGTGCTAACTTTCTTTTTCTTGATTGGTCAAGGCATTGATGATTCAGAGGGTTGTCAGTGGGACCTGGTTGTCGACATGTTTTGAGGGCCCTGACATCCGCAGAGGATCTATGGTTTGCGTAAGTTCTCATGGGTTTTGTCAAAGCCATGAGATCTTGCACCAGCTCTTGAATTTTCTTTTTCTTAGGTGCTGATGAGGGTGTGTCCTGTATGTCAGAGGGAGCTGACGTGCACATTTTTCATTGGTGTTGACTGCTAGTGTGGACATGGAATTTTCAAGGTTTTGTGACTATTGTAAAGATTAACGTAAGCCACCCGATCTACTGGGAAATAAAAGGATCTATGGTCAAGTTTTAAACTGGAGCTTGTATCCGTTGTTTTTAAATTCAAATTGTTTTTGCAGGGTTTGGAGACAGTGCGCCGAATGCAGCCATATTACAGGACTATTTTTTATTGTTCTAGCTTGGTTGTGGTTGAGATTTTATGAGGAAGGTCTTAGTGGTTGTTCCAGTGTGAATTTTTATGTCCTTGGGCTAGTATAGGGTCGGATCTATTGCAGAATTTGATGATTATTTTTTATCTTACTAGCCTTGTGCTTGGAGCCTGTCTTGTCTGGCTTTCATTCTTTTTGTTGAGTTAGGTAGTTTTGAAATTGTTGCTTTGAATGGTCATCAGTGCTTGTTGCAATCCTTGAGATAAAAGGATTTTTCATGATCATTCAAAGGCATTCAGAGTTATGTGTTCAAATTTTTTTTGCTTGGTGAGCCCTATTCTCAGTCAAGGGTTTGTAATAGTTTTTGATTCAGTGTTTGTTGATGAAAGAAGAAAGTTGTAGGTCTAAGCTGTAGTTTGCAAGCAGGGTGTCTTGTGATTCATTGTATACATAGAAGGAGTTCATCATACTTAATATAAATATCTAATTTTTATCTCTCCTTTGTGTCAAGTCAAGTAAGCTTTGAGTTTCCTAGCTCATTACATAGTGTTTTTATGTATATATCTTCATTCTTGAGCTCTGATCTAGGATTGGATTAAACTATGCTCTAGATGGGATATGGGTTTTCCCTTGTCTATGTAAGGATGTCTTGTAAGTAGTAAAGATTAGGATAAATGTATTTATGGCTATGAATTCTCAGATATTTTCAAATTTGTGTGTCTTTGTGTCTAAGAAATCTTTCCCAATGGATGAGGCACTAGCCTAAATGAGTATTCCTCTTGTTAACATACACTGGTTGAAGTTATTGCAATCCAAATATTGAAATCAATAACCTTTTCAAGCTTTAAGTTGTTGGTTGTGTGGTTTTGTCACCGTATAGTAATAGAGAGTGAATGAGTGTGAGGTTAGCATTTAGTACTTTCTTACTATCAATCTGTTGTTTTGACCCAGTCTTTTGTGTTTGAAGTATAGTTTTCACTGGGTTAGGTGCACCTGCCTTGGTTTTGTAGAGCCAGAAGTGAAGAGGGTAGTCTTGTCCCTATTGTTGGTCCAGTTACCCTAAGATCCTTATACATTTTGGAACTAAACAATCCTAAAATCAACCTGAGGGTATATTGGCAGCCTAAGAGCATAAGCATCCATTTTGAACACCAACAGGGTGAAGATTTTTTATTTGGGATAATAATTTGAAGGAACTCAAAGGCAATAATACTAAGTGTTAGGATTTGGATCATTGGATTTGGTTCAAGGATAGTGGGTTTCTGACTTAGATAATGGATGCTAGATTTGGATTAAGGATGATAGAGGATGAAAAGGATTATGATTGTGGATTGCTGATGGAAGGATGATGAAAGATGATTGAATGATGATATTTCTATGAGAATGACCTAGATGAAGCTTAAAAGGATGACCTATGTTGCAACTAGGAAGATGATAATCAATGCAAGGATGTAGCTAAGAATGACTTAGGATGCAACTAGAGGTGGATGATGAAGAAAAGATGAATCTAAGGATGATCTAGGATACAAAGGATGTCGAGATATGATTGTGGGATTTTTAAGGAGTGATCGATATATGATAGGCCAAATTAGTCTTCTCTCTCTAGATTGACATAGCGACAATTAACCTAGAACTAGGATGGAAACTATTTCACTCTTGCATTATAGCCCACATTATCCAGTTTCTCTTGATACTTCTCTTCTACTTGGATTTATTTTAGGATAGGTTGGTGATCTTTCAGGTCTCTTTATTCAATCTTCTTCTCTTGATAAACTTAGGAATTGATAATCTTAGGTTTCTTATGTTTGATCAAATCAGACATAGCTTGGAAATTTTTGGTGATTGTTTTCAATCAAGGCTTTTGGATATCTGCTTTTGAAGGATCTTTTATTCAAGGATGTTTGAAATATTTTGGTCAAGTTTTGGCTCAATTTTGATGTTTCCAATGGTAAAGGACAAACTCAACAAAGACAATCTAAAAGAAATCCTTACAAAGAACAAAGCAACTTTGTGGGATACAAGCGAAATGATTAATGACTAATTCTAATAGAGCCTTTGAAAAGAGTGTATCTATTGATAGATTTTTTTACTAAGTTTGTAACTTTGAGAACACTTCAAATAGTACTACCTAAAGGAATGCTACTATCCAAATATTTTCCCATAGCTTGATACCCCTAAAAGGGATACATATGGTGAGTGCCTTTAAGCGATCTAGGAAACCACTTGGATTGATCCTTGCACAAAGATTCTTATATGTTTGGGAGTAGATCAAGTAGCTTCTATTTTATCAAGTGTTTAGTTTGATTTGTGGTGTCCTCCCAATCAGTTTGTACATGTGTGACTTGTTAGCCCAATTTCCTAAAAAATGCAAAATCTAGAGGAAACGGTCTATCCTATGCATAAACCCTAAAAAAGTGTCTTGTCCTACTACAACTTGTTTCATTCAGAGAAGAAGATTTACAAAGTTTTATGGCTTACACCTTTAGCCTCAAATTGTTCAATATGTACCCAAGCTCCAATTCAGAGTGCATGTGTTCATTTGCAAAAACTAGGGATATATTCAAGTTTTAAGGTCTGAGAAATAGGTTTTTTCCATGTCTTAGGGTTTAAAAAACTTGCCTAAGTCCACAAACCCTTGGCCTTTTCTATTCCTTTGTTACTTTTTTGAGTCATTTAAGTCTCCATTTAGCACATGTTTTATTTCTTGGTGAGTTGTTATGTTCCTCTCAGTGACTCCATGACTGTGCGTTCACTAGATCTCTTAATTCCTGAGTGGTTAAGCTTTTTATTCAGCAAATGAGTCACTACAATTGTTGCATGTTCTCCTATTTCTAGTGGTTATGTGCTAAATAGTCAGCAACCTAGTGACAAGGTTATCTCCTAGTCTCTTGAGGAAGTAGTTAAGTCATGAAATATCTAGCGACTCAGCAAGGATCGTAAGATGAGAGAAAGATCAATGACTGGTGTTTAGTCTCAGGACATAACTGAGGTTAAGTGAATTATCTGGTGACTTCACAAATAAAGGCTTTTGCATGGTCTCTGAATCTAATCTAAGTTAAGAAAAATATTGGGTGACTTGGAGGTGTCTTCAGTCACACAATCACCATATGACTAAGGGTTAAGTGCTTGTTAGGGTCAAAAAATAAAATGATATGGGTCTGGTTGCCGGATTTGATGATGTGTCCACCCCTAATTGGCCAAAGAGGAAAGTGACCTCTAATTTGTCAGGTGGGGCTGAGATCATGCAACTTTTAATGTACCACCATAGATTTTCCATGATCTGATGGTTGTCATGACTTCGCATAGCAAAGATACATGAGGTTTTATTCTTCGTGATCTTGTGACAACCGTTGATCTTTCCCTTTAGTGAAAATTGATGGTCATGTTTTAAAGGTTGATTGAAGGCTTGGTTGATTATTGAAGATTAATGAGAGCCTCCCAATCTTCTAGGAAAGAGGTGGATTGATGGATATGTTTTAAACTTGATAAATTAACCATTGTCGGTCGACATTTAAATTTAATTTCAGGGTTTTGCAGAAAATAAAAGAGATAATGTGCCAGAACATGTGCAATCTGATTTCTTTCTTCAAAATCCATATATATGGAAGTTTACAGATGAAAATTGAATGATCTTCAAGGTGGTTGAGCCTAATATGATCAGATTTTTGTTTTTCCACCCTGAGCTTGATATTTTGCAGATAGTTGCTTTTGGATGTAGTAGTTATGATTTGGACCAAGTTGTCAAAGAATTCTTCTCCTGGTATGCAGAGGTAGATGAGATATTTTTTGTGATGTTTCTTGTCATAGGAATAATAAGATCATACCCTAATTCACAGTTTGATTTCTAGGGTTTCTAGAATGTAAAAGATATCATATTTGTCTCTAATATTTCTTGATTAAAATTAGGATTGCTTCCTTATCACTTCTACAATAAATGGTTTCCTGATTTTATGCTACAGTGGTTGGCAATGTTTCCCTAATTATGCCCTAAATGACCCTAAGCTTGTAGCAATCCTTATTCTTATAAAAGGATTCCCAAGGTCATTTAGAAGGGTTCCGAATTCTCTATAAAATTTCTTCAAACTTGGTTCTGAGAATTCTTTCTAGGTTTGAAAGAGAGAATCACTCGCAAGAGACCAAAAATAGACTTAGTTCTATATGCTTGCATTCAAGACTGAGAGAAGAGGTCTATAACCTCTCTATTATTAAAAAAAACTTAATGAATCCATAGTGTTCTTATCTTTTGTGGTATATTTTATGTTCAGTTATTCACTCTTGTATCAGTTTGTGGCAAACTTGTATAAGGATACTAAAATTTCTTTAAACCTTGTCTCTTGTTTGTTGATTTGTAATTTCCTATTATCTTGTGAGTTTATGACCCCAAAATCAATAGCTGTAGACATAAGTGTTGTATGTTTTGATATGTCTTGATGTTAACCTAAGAGGTTAAGTAAATGCTTGATGTAACCTAACAATTGCAGAGCATTAAGGAGGATATAGGTAAGTAGTGAGGTTCTTGCCTAATTTTCATTTACTAAGAAAATGATAGAATCAACAATATAGTGAGGAATTATTTTTGAATATGCCCAATGGATAAGGGATTTTCTGGTAGTATTTTCAAAGTTTTTAAAGTTGCATTTTAATTTTTTGCCTCTTTGATAGTTTTCCTAGTTTTCATGCTAATTTTCTTGAAAATCCTCCTGTCCCAGATGCTAAAATTATCTCTAATGATGAAAAACCCTAAGTGTTAGGTCAAAAATGCTTCTAAAAGTCCAAAAACCCTAGAAAAACCTAACATAGTTCTATTTTTCCATTACTTTTTCAAAACACTTAAGTAAACTTTCGAGCATGTGTGCTTTATAATTGCTTCTTAGTTGCCTAGGCTCTGAAAGTTTTTAGCATATTCCTCTTAGTCTGGTGATTCAGAAATACCTTTATCGCACAATCTCTTTAAGTATGGAGAATATTATTTTTCATCATGAGCCTTAGCGTATGTTCTTCAATCGCCAAGTCTCTAGATGTTCTATGTGAGATCTAGCGACTACAATGATGAATGTTTTGAAGCCAACTATAATCACTCAATCTCTAGATGCAAAAAGCCTTCAGTCGGGAAATCTCTTAATCAAGTAATAAAGTGATCAAATTTTCAGCGATTATGAGACCTCTTTCATAGTTGCCAAGTCTCCAAATAAAAGATGGCAGTTATGTTCTTTTCAGTCGCCAGGTCTCCCAATTCTTTGGTGGTTAATATATTCATCCAATGACCTAGCGATTACAGTGGTTGCATATTCTTAGACTCTCGGTGGTTATGTTATAAACACTCAGTGATCTAGTGACATGGTTATCTCCTAATCTCATAATGTAGTAGTTAAGCCATAATATATTTAGTGACTGAGTGATAACCCTAAGATGGAGGAAGAATCAATGGTCAACATTATATCTCACAGTCTAACTAAGCTTAAGAGAGATATCTAGCAACTTGGAAAATAAAGGTTTCGTATCCAGATTTAACTAGGGTAAAGAGAAATATTGAGAGACTATGCAATATCTTCAGTCGTGTGGTCACCAAAAGGTGTTGGGTTAAGACAAAGTTTTTCAAGGATTAAATTTGAACCATTGATATAGTTTCAATTAGGTGGTGGTCACATTATCTCCCAATTGAACCATGAGTTAATTAAAGTTGTAGCGACCCTGAGAAGTACTTTGTCGCCCAGTCTCCAAATCAAACTCGAGTTAAGAAAATCATCCAGCGACTGGAAAGTTAACAAATGAAAAAGGAATATGAATCCATTTGTCAAATTTGATGACATGTTCGTTCCTGATTGATCGTAGAGTAAAATAAAGGATTAATAATCTCTCAATGACTATGAGATAGACTATAGTCGCTTGATCTCCAAAAGAGATAAATCAAATATTTTTTGACTATAGTCTGTAGGTCTCCAGATAAAGTTTAGTCTCCAAGTCTCTAGAGAAAGTTAAAGTCAAAATGAAAGTGTAGAGATTAAGAAACTACATTTGATTCTATTCTTTATAAATTAAGATATAATGGTTCTCTTAATTGCTAGATAAAAGTGATATCATCCAAAGAATGTTGATACTAAGAAACTATCATCAGATTAAGATCTTATAGCTATCGTGCAATCATATGGAAAAATAAGGGATTGAAAAAATATTTAGTAATAAAGAGACTTGTCTTTAGTCACTAAGTCTCTGGATAAAGAAATAAGGAAATGAGACTTAGGAAAGACTATAGTCACCAGATCTCGAGATAAAGTTAGTAAGTGATAAATTTTGTAGTGACTGGGAGATAAAATATAGTCACAAAGTCTCAGAATGAAGAGAATTAAAAGAAAAAGGACTTAAGATGGACCGTTACATTAAGATCTAATGATAGTCGTTAAATCTCAAGATGAAGTCAAAAATAGTTCCAACATTTAGTGATGGAGAGACGGACTTTAGTCGCTAGATCTCAGAATGAAAAATTACAATTTCATGAGGTCACTAGATCACAAGATAAAATGACCTGAGGCTAAATCTTTCAACAGCTATGCTTTTTTACTATAGTCATTAGGTCTTTGGAAATTATTTCATGACATAATGATTAAAGATTTCCCTTTAGTCACTGAATCTTAGAATAATGTGAAAAGGTGCTAAATCTTTCAACGATTGTGATTGGCTTGGTAGTCGCTATGTCACCAGAAATCAAATTTGATTACCTGTCATTGTCTCATCTCATAGCTAGTGAATTGAAGTTCAGGGCATGCCAAGTAATGGCGGAAGTGACATGATTTATAGATTTTGAAGTCTCGAAAGTGCAATTGCATTCAATTCTCTGGAATAAATACAACTAACTGTCATTCATTCTAAAATTACCAAGCATTCTGAAGAGCTAGAGCTGAAAAGTATGAGAGTTTTTGAGTTTTCTAGTAGTCAAAGGATTTACAATTTCATAAGTTTTAGAAGAATTGAAATTTGTAGTCAGAATGAGTCAACCATCAACCAGTGGGGCTTCTACTAGTAGGGGTTCCAAGGAGAAAGAGAAAGAAAGCTACTCAAACAAGTTTCTCACCTTGCTACTAGGATTGTCATAGAATAAAAAGGTTAGTGATGAGTGCTTCATTGATAATTTAAGCTACTGTAGAGATGCCAGGATGCCTGAGATTTCTGGAATGCACTTGTTTAAATATTTCTATAAAAATGTTGATAGTCTAGTTCCTATGTCAAACCCTTGGACATTAGTGTTAGCCAAGTTGATAGTCCCAAACATTTTTCTGGATGTTAATTTGTTAATTGCATTAGCAAATATTTATGACCCCCTATCTAGAATAATAAGAAAGCATGATGGCTCAGCCCTAGTTACATTAGACATGAGTTCTTTCATGAGGGCTTTTGGTATCAATATCCTCATGGCCACAGAAATCGATCTACAAGCCTAGGCCAATAGGTATACTTAGGAATCTGTCCTTGTATCCAAGGAGATTCAAACCATGTTCTACGAGGCAACAAGAACTATATTGCACCAGTGGCTGGGTTAACCCCTTATTTCTACAAAGACTTATCTTTTATGTGAAATATATTGCATATCAGTTATGTAGAGTGCTAGGAGTAGATGGTGGAGAAGAAAGGATTACATTTGACATCTTGATGATGGTGTTAGACTCATAGCACATGTATACAAGAAAAGGATATGACTACATTGGGTATATCATTGATAAAATTCATAGGGGATTGGAGGCAATAAGAAAGAGGGAAGATTCACCTAGGTTTTTGCATTTCTCACTTTTGATGCACCTTATCCTATTCTACAACTCCAACATCATGAATGTACATGACCTCGGGACACAAATGGTATGGAGGGGAAAGCCAAATCCAATATAGTTTTGGATTAGGGCATGGAGTGATACTTCACCAAAGTGTGATTTTTGTGCTTTTTAGAATTGGATGGTGCAACCAATTCTAATTGTCTTGGGAGTGAATCTTTGCAAGATGCCAGTAAAAGCTCTACAACTAACAAGACCTTGTCAATTTATTAACAAATGGGCTAAAGGCCACAACTGGGGAGACTTTTATTATGAGAAAAAAAATTTTGTGCTAAGAATCTATAGGTGCCCCCAGCCACCCCATTTACTACCTTTGTTTTTTCCACCAATAATTACTTTTCTAGAAATTATTTGGCAACTAATGCTAACTAACAAGGAGCATCTAGCCTCCCTCATAAAGGGTACATTTACCCCTAGACACTTCTGTGTATGCAACTTTACAATTGGGAAGAATGCATTTTCCAAGTTAAATGATTGGTTGGGTCAATTCAAGATGAATGTTGCAGCACCCAAGTATGTTGATATAGAGGGTTTTATTGTAATGGCTAGAAAATATTACACTCCTTCCATTCCTATAAATAAAATACATGAGGAGTATCTTGAGGAAGATGTCATCAGGAACATTATAGAGGATGAAGAAGTGGAAAAGACAGCCCAACAACTCAATGAGTTACTCTCATTGGAGAAAAAAATAAAGAAGAAGGGATTTCCTTTGGGGGTTTCTACCCTATAGTGCCTTATCTACAAAGGCTAGATATGATGCTGAAAAATTTCCATACATTGGTCAACTCAATTGAGGACCAACTAGATGACAAGGAAAGGGAAAAAGAAAAACATTCAGAATCAGATTATGAGGATAGTGATGGAGGATACCCAATATACATCCCTCCTGCTATGGAACAAGGATCTCCTATTAGGCAAGAAGGAGAAGAAAATATAGTTATGGACTTGATAGAGCTCCCTAGCTCTCAAGATACTAGTGATCCTCCTCTTAAGAAGAAGAAATTGCAAATAGGAGATTCTTCACAAGAAAGGGTCCCAGAGAAGAAAGGAGATAGATTAAAGGCTCTCTTTCTAGGAGATAGAGCCTATGATCACTAGCTTAGGAAGAAGATCAAGGAAGAAAAGAAGAAAATAAATATGGTAGTAGAGGATGTTGAGTTGCCTCTAGCCCTTGGACAAGATGAGAGAATATTGGAACAGGATGCCTTCTTGAAGGATGATGATTTTTTTAAGTCAAATAAATTCAAGGATTTCCTTTTATGGTGCAAGCAACAACATGTGGATTCTAATGTTCAGATCAAGTAAGATGGCCAGATACCTAATGAAGCCATCCAAGCTTTAAGGGGTTATGATCCTGAGTTTGAAACCATCACCCCTGAGGAAGCTAGGCAATCAGTAAAAGCCATCATAATACTTCTTGTACCTAGGTGGGATTTGGCCTCAGCTTTCATCATTGACCAAATAAGAAAGCAGGAGAATATAAATTTAACTTCCGAGACCCAAGTGGGAGATTTGATAAGAGGGTTTGGATATAGCCCCAAAAATTAGGCACTGGCTATGTGGGGCCTCTATCCAAAGGATCAGAAGCCTTCCTTGCTGAACATCCAAGAAAAGATGGATGGTGACAAGATTGTGTGGTCAATCCACAACATTGGAGATCTTGAGATCTCACAAGTACTAACTCATTTTGCTAGGTTAAATGAGGACAAAACCAAGCAACTATCAGAAAGGCACCAAAAATGTTTTAAGGATTATAGTGCATTGGTGAGGGATAAAGAAGTGCATATGAGAAAGAGTTATAAAGATATGTGGGAGAGTTACAACAACAAATTGTCAACATATCTACCCCCACACCACCATAGTAGCCTACACTACCAAAAATTCAAAGTGTAAATGAAGAGGAAGCTGCTGCAACAAAAGAGAAAGTGAACAAATAAAAGACTAAGGCTATTGTGCAATCCTTGTTGAAAATCTTGCAACATAGAATAGAAGTTTTGAAGGACAAGACAAAGGCAGTTTATACTACATATAATAAATTACCTAGCTTTCAAAGTGAGGTGAATAATTTTGTTTCTATTTTAAGTACTTTTTATACAACTTGGTCAATAAGGGAATCATTGTTTGAAAGACTAGCAGAAGTGCGGTCTCTAAGGAATGACATCCCAGAGTTAGTTTTGCAAGTGGGAGATGAGATTGGAAAGATAGGTCCTACTTCATCCTTCTTTAAGGGTAAATAAAATCAAATAGAAGAAAAGATGACAATGTTTGGACCTGGTTTCAATAGGTTCATTCCTCATATCATAATAGAGGAAGGAGAAGTAAAGCATTTGGATACATGGAGGCCAGATTTTGATCTCTTACTACCTAAGAGGGAGGTCATCATTAAAGATATCAATGAGGTTGATATAGATCACTTCAACATATTTCTTGATGAAGCTTTCAAGGCAGAGATGGACTTCAACAAGTTCATCACAGATATAAAGCAGGTTATTGATGCAAGATGGGAGAGACAAAAGAAACAATTGTAGAGCATTCAACAGTTCCCATGGCCCACAAAAGAATAGGTTACTACATGGGACAACATGAAAAATCCCAAGAGGAGTAAGCCTATAATAGATGACATTAAAGACATAGAAGATGAGTGAGCTCTAGCAACACACCTGATCTATGAGCATGGGGAGAGTAAATATTACAAAAAGGATGATGTAAGTTAGCCAGATGGTAGTCATCATTCACACAACAAATTTTAGCAGTTGCATCTGAATATAGGAAGACAAAGGTGTGGCTCAAGAGAAAAATCAACAAAGAAAGGAACAACTTATGGCCCTACTTTCCCTCTTTTCTGTTAAAAGCTTTAACTCTTTTGTATTTTAGTGCAAGTCACTATTAGAGCCACCCATAGCTTTTTGGATCCTTTTCTCAAGGATCCCAAGGTGGTCTCTCCCTATATATAGCAAATGTAAACTCACACCAAGGGTGGTGAAAAATACTTATTGTAATAGGAGCATATAGATTTGTTTTTTATTCTCAGGAATCCAGTTTTTTTGAATGTACTAATATAGGAAATTTATCAATAAAAATATACTAAGTTTCCATGTATATCTTGTATTGTCTTTATGTGTGATTTTGATTTCTCTGTGTATTTAAATTTGCAAGGAATTTTAGATACATCTTTCTACAAGATAGGTAGTGGGGTGAAACTTAAGTTCCTTTCAAGGGAGGGGTAAATCTTGAGTTAGATCTCTAAGATTTTATCTTTTATATATGAATTTGATGATCTAATTTATGCATAAGAGGATAATTTGCAAGGCATTTTACCTAGGGTTTAGGTATGTTTGTTTTGAGAAATTTTTTGTAGGTGTGCATCCATTAACTTTCATGCCCTAGGATTTGGCACTGATCACTTGCTTAGTTTATATTGGTTTTCATCACCAATCAATTTAAAACAATGATTTACTTTAATGTTGTGAGAGAGTTGTGTGACTAAATCTATATCAAGTATATAGGTTACTGTTGTGAATTTTAAAGAATTCAATTTGAAAGGTAATACCCATCTGTAGCTAAAAGCTCAAAGAGAAGAAGGATTTTAATCCTTATAAATACCTTAGTATTTACTATTGTTGATGAATCTGTTGGGACTACTAGAGTTATAAATCAGAGTTATCTGATTAATTTTTGATCATCTACAATTTTGAGTACTAACAAAAATGGTGACTCTACTGGGGATCTAAAAATATTTTTGCAATAAACCCGGTAATAGCTTTGCTAACAGTTTTATTTTCTATATTTGAAGACCAGTTTATCAAATTATTCCCACAAATTTGTGGGTGGCGACTCTAAGCTCTTTGTTACCAGTTGCTAGTAAAATTTTTGTAAAATTTTGAAATTATCTTGTCCAAAGTGACATGAGTAAACCTAGGAACACTAGATCTTATTATAGGGATCACTCGAAAAGAAAAATGGATGAAGAACTACATACCCCTTTTTGAAAGAAATGGTCCAGAAGGGGGGCAACTATTAGTAATTCTCCTAGACCAACTCAAGAATATATTCGAATTCCCTTCCAAAATGAAATCCCATCTTTTTCTAAAAATCTTGAATTCCTTCGAAGAATGGATCCCAAGTCTGTTAGTCCTCCTTAGGAGGATAAATTTATAGATATTGGTTTCTTCCCTACACAAGAAAATCTAGATCAGATAGAATATGCTTCTGCTGCTGACACTAAATCTTACGATACTAAGAAATTGAGTGAAGAAGTTTTGTCTCTGAGAAAAAGGGACTAGGAACAATTCTTAGAAATTACTAAGAGGCAAAAGGAGCAGGAACAAGAAATTTATGAATTACTCGTGGAAAAGCAAGAGCTCCTTAGAAAGACAAAGAACAATGAGATCCAGGAAAATAGTCTAAAACAGAAGGTCATAGGTGTAAATAGTGAGTTGTTTGGGGATGTCCAAATCATGAGACAAAAAGTAAATAAAAATAAGCCAAATCTTGAGAAAAATGAGTTTGAGGATGAGGGTCATGTCTTGAGGCAGTTGCATCCATTAGAAATCAAAATAAATGAGGATCTCAAGAATAAGGTGATGGGTGCATCTAACAAAGGAAAGAAAAAGGTAGTAGGGATTAGCATAAATGATTCCAAAAGGAATGATGTTAATCCTACTATGATATCTCAAGCTAGCTTAGATCTAGAAAAGCCAAAGAAGATTTGGCCATTCAATTAGAAAAGCTAGAGTTAGAAGCTGCTGCAGATGAGATGAAAAAGAAAATTACTTTCCTTCATACTAATATTGTTAGGAATGAATGTTGAATTTATTCTATGGGAGTATTAGCGGCCATTTTGTAGCAATTTTTGTTGCATTCATGACTTTGATTGTCATTGATGTCAACACAGTGATCTACTGAAGATTAGCAGAGGAGAAGACAGTGTTTGGATTAGCGCATGTGGGATATTGGAGATCAAGCTATGTGGTGTTGAGGATTTACTCTATGATGTATTATATGTTCATGGTTAAGAGTGTAGATAGTAATTCATTTATTCATGAAATTTATGTGCATTTCAGTAGAAGCAATATTCAGGCAGTGTTCCTGAGTAGTGGTTTGTGGAAATTGGATGATATCTCCTAATCAAGATGGAATCTGGTTATGCACAGTTAGAGAATAGTTGAAGACATCTTGATAGTGATGTGGATGATAGCACAAACTTTGAGGTCACATGAATGAAGAGTTATGCTAATTGGAAGCTGACAGTTTTGTGTAATTTTGATGTAACATGTTGAAACTTTTATTTTGTAATTTTTATGCCGACTCATTTGTAATTACTTGAGTGTGGTATAAAGGAAGGAATGTTTTCCTTGTTGTAAATATAAGAAAAAGAGATAAATGGAATTGTGAAAGTGAATTTTTGAAAGAGGATATGCGAGGTACATAGATCTGAAACTGAGATCTGGTGTAGCAATGAGTGTGGTTTGGCACAGTTAGAGAAAAGGTAACATATTATTCTATTGAATAATCTAGAGATCATTTGGACAGTGTGTTTAGTGATCTTGCCATTGAAGTTGTTTGGATAGTGGGTCCTTCTATCTTCCATAACTCCTAACAGGGTTAGAATCTTTTAGCAAGGATTCAAAGTCTCCTAATAGGGACTCATATGTACTGAATGTATTTCATAAGACTCCTAAAAAATTCCATCCTTTCACAAGGAATATTCATATTAGTGCATCTTTTGTGGGCATCATTCCCACCGAGGTTTACTCTTTGATCAAGAGGTTCCCTAGTCAACATATCTTGTGTTATTGTGTATGAGTATCTTTCTATGGTTGTTGATTACATTACTTATATGGTTGAAATCTATTAAAGTTGATAAAGGTTGTAATTATCAGATGACTGATTCAACCCCCCCTCCCCTCTAAGTTATCTTGGTGGACTTTACTTTCTAACAATTGGTATCAAAGCGGCAGGTCCTTGAAAGAAAAGTTTAACAACTTAAGGAGATCCATGGAAAATTTTAGGAAAGAAAGCCCTAAGTTTGATGGAGTAAATTTTGACAGCTAGAAAGAAAAGATGAAGACACATCTATTGTGTTTAGGACCAGGTTATTGGTTGATTACTAAGAATGAAAAGACTATCATTGATGAAGATAGTATTGAAACATGTACTAATGATGAAAGAGATCTATTCATGTGTAACATACTTGTTAGAGAAGCACTTTTGTTAACCCTTTCAGAGAATGAGTACAGTTAGGTAAAATATTTAAAAGCATCTCATGAAATTTGGTTAACTTTACAATCTACTTTTGAAGGTGATGAACATGCAAAGAAATTCAGATTACATAATTAGATATGTGTATTTGAAAATATAAGAATGATGGAAGATGAATCTGATAGAAGCTATATTGGTAGAATGTCAGAAATTGTTGCAGGTATAAAATCTTATGGAGGAAGAAAGACATAAAATGAGGTGATATGGAAAATTTTGATGACATTGACTCCTACATTCAAGCAGACAACACAGATGATTGAAGAAGTTATACCTTGTACTTCAAACTTTACAAGAGAGACTCTTCTTGGAAGATTGGAAGCAACAAAGATGAACCTGAGGTTATTAGGAGACTTGGCTAGAATGGAGACAACATTCAGTGCTCTTATTATTCATCCTACTTTGTCAAGAAACATCAGTTTGAGTGGAGATTATGCTGGCAGCAGCAGATCTAGAAATGAAGAAGACAAGAAGATTGAAGAAGGTATTGTCTTGCTTGTGAAGAGAGAACCAGACGGTAAGAAAAATGTTAAATGTTGGACATGTCAAGAATATGGTCATTTGCATCTAAATATCCCAAAAGAGTTAAAAAATACAGATACAATTTTAAGCTTAGAAGACCTAAGGAATGTTATTATGCTAATGATGAAGAACTTGAAGCTTGTATAGAGAGAACATTAAGTGAAAGTGATACTAAGAATAATGATGATATATGATTTGTAGCAATTAAAGAAGAAAATCCTAAAACAGAGGTTAAGGAAGAAAAATCCCTAGTTACTCAAGTTGAAAAGAAATTTGATTGGATTATAGATAGTGGTTGTCCACATTATATGATTGGAGACATGAAAAATTTCATAAAATTTAACAATTATGATGGAGGAGTTGTTAGAGTTGGAAACAATGCACCTTGTTTAATTAAAGGTATAGGATCTATACTCTTGATCAAAAGACTAATACTGATGATGTTTACTTTGTGGATGGTTTGAAACATAATATTTTGAGTGTTGGACAGTTAGTAGATAAGGGGTAGCAAGTTTGGTTTACTGAGAAAACTTGTGTGATAAAAGACAAAGATGGAAGTTTGATTGGTACTGGATCTAGAACCAGAGGTCATGTATTTCAGTTGAATTCTACTAAGATGACATGCTTGATTACTAAGATTGATGATAGTTGGTTATGGCACAGAAGATTTTGTCATATCAATTTTGATAACATTGTGAAAATAAGTACTACACTTGCAGTAAGAGATTTGCCTAGAATTATAAAGCCTACTAACATGATTTGCAAGGAATGTGTGATGGCTAAATAGACAAGAATCTCATTTCCCAATAAGAAGTTTACATCTATAGAAAAGTTAGAGATTATTCATACAGACTTGAGTGGTCCTAAAAGGACTAGAGGATTCTATGGAAAAAGGTATTTTATGATTCTTGTTGATGATTTTACAAGAATGATGTGGATTGCATTTCTTTAAAAAAAATCTGAAGCATTTGATAAGTTTAAGATCATTAAGAATAAGGTTGAGAATGAATCTGGAATGAAGATTAAATGTTTGAGATTAGATAAAGGTGGAGAATTTACTTCTAGATAAATTTAACACCTTTTTTGAAGTGAATGGTATTAAGAGACAATTTTCAGCCCCTAGGACACCTGAACAAAATGGTATTGCAGAAAGAAGAAACAGATCAGTGACTAAAGCAGCAAGAGCTATGTTATTTGAGAATGACTTAGCGAAGATATTCTAGAGAGAACCAGTGAACAAAGAAGTGTATACAATGAACAAAGTACAAATCAGAGCAAACACAGACAAGACACCCTATGAATTATGGTTTGGGCATGCACCCTCAATTAAGTATTTTAGAATTTTTTGGAAGAAAATATTACATTAAGAGAGATGATGACATTAGAAAGTTTGATCCTAGAAGTGATGAAGGTATATTTCTTGGATATTCATTAAAGAGAAAAGCTTATAGATGTTACAATAAGAGAACTAAGACTATTGTTGAGAGCGCAAATGTGAAAGTTGATAAAAAGTTCAAAATTTAGGAAAGAATGCTTGATTATGAATCAGATGAAGAAACTCATCCTAGATCTAACATTGAGACTATTGAATTATTCTATGAAACTGATAGTGATTTGTTGAATGAAAGCCATAGTTATATCATTGAAGACCCTACACCTGAAGTGAGATCAGAGACAATGACACCAAACAAGAATTTGTCAAGGAATCATCCTTTTGAATAGATTATTGGAAGCATAGACATAGGAGTTTTGACATGAAATAAGGTACAAGAACAATTGTGTTTGATTTCTCAAGTTGAACCTAAATGTAGTATTGAAGCCTATGAAGATGAACATTGGATTAAATCTATGAAAGAAGAACTAGATCAAATTGAAAAGAACAAAACATGGGAATTGGTCTCTAGACCTAAAAATAAGAATGTTATAGGAACAAAATGGGTATTCAGAAACAAGATAAATGAACAAGGAGAAGTAGTAAGGAACAAAGAAATATTGGTATGTAAAAGATACTCACAGCAAGAAGGAATTGACTATGAAGAAACCTTTGCACCAGTAGGAAGAATTGAAGTACTAAGAATGTTTTTGGCCTATGCAGCTTTTAAGAAATTCAAAGTATATCAGATGGATGTGAAGTCAGCATTTCTGAATGGAGAATTGGAAGAAGAAGTCTACATTGAATAGCCTGAAGGTTTTTCTTTAACTCAAGAAGGAGACATGGTATGTAAACTGAAGAAAGCTTTATATGGACTAAAACAAGCACTTAGAACTTGGTATGCAAGATTGGACAAGTATTTGATAAAATTAGGGTATACAAAAGGAATAGATGATAGCAACCTATACACAAAAGAAATTGAAAATGGTTTGTTGGTTGTAGTTATTTTTGTTGATAATATTATTTTTGGAGGAAAAGATGAAGCTAGTGATAAATTTGCAAATGAAATGAAGACTAAATTTGAAATGAGTATGATTCATGAAGTGAAATATTTTTTGGGATTGCAAATAACATAGAAAAGTGATGGTATATTTGTAAGTCAAACAAAGTAATTGAATGATCTGTTAAAGAGATTTGGAATGGAGAACTGTAAACTAGTTGGAACACCTATGGTAACTAGACATAAGTTATCTAGCACAAATGAAACTCCTATAGTTGAATAAAAAAAGTACAGATCTATGATTGGAGGATTGCAGTACTTGACACATACAAGACCAGATATAGCACATTCAGTTGGAATTGTAGCAAGATTTGAAGCTGAAACTAGAGAATCACATTATGTAGTAGTGAAGAGGATACTGAGATATCTAAGAGGCACAATTGAGTATGGATTATGGTATGAAGAGTCTGATGATTTTACCCTATGTGCATATACAGATGCTGATTAGGGAGGTAGTGTTGATGATAAAAAGAGCACTAGTGGTGGAGCATTTTTCCTTGGAGGAAGATTGGTTTCTTGGCTAAGCAAGAAGCATAATTTTATTTCACAAAGCACTGCAAAAGAAAAATATGTAGCAGCAACAAACAATTGCAACCAGATAATTTGGATGAAACAGATGCTGAAGGATATAGGAATAAAATTTGTTGAGCCTATTGTTATACATTGCGATAACACCAGCATAGTTAGTATGTCTAAGAGCTCTATGTTACATTCTAAAAAAAAAGCATATAGAGATTAAATATCATGTAGTAAGAGAGAAATTTGTTGAGAAGGAAGTCAGACTTGAATACATAAGCACAAAGGAGCAGATAGAAGACATATTTAAAAAACCTTTTCCTAAGGATACATTTGAGCATCTGAGAGGTATGCTTGGGGTTATGCCCCAGCCTACTTTTGTGAAGTGATGCAGATTGTTGCATCTGTCCAATGGTATATGAGCCTTATCTTTCTTTTGGAATGGATGTTGGTACTTCCTCTATGGGAGAGTATGTGTATCTGAGCTGAGTCATGAGGACTCTAGTGAATGTACTTTTTGAATAGTGTCTTTTAACATTGGAGTTGTTATTGACATAATGATGAAATTTATGTCATTGATGTCAATGGGAGAGAAGTGTACATGAAAAACCATTTTGTACCATCTATTGGAGAGAAGTGAATAGGAAAACGAAGCAAGATTCAATGAAGGAAGAGGATTTGAAGTATTTTTCAGAGCAGCAATGTTGCAGTGTTGGATTTATGGAACATTGGATGTTTTTCAACTATGTTTCCATCAATGCCAATGGGGTAGATTGTTAGAAATGAATGCTAAATATATTCTATGGGAGTATTAGCAGCCATTCTATAGCAGTTGTTGTTGCATTCATGATTGTGATTGTCATTGATGTCAACATAGTGATCTACTGAAGATTAGCAGAGGAGCACACACTGTTTGGATTAGCACATGTGGGATATTGGAGATCAAGATATGTGATGTTGAGGATTTACTCTATGATGTATTATATGTTCATGGTTAAGAGCGTAGATAGTAATTCATTTATTCATGAAAATTATTTGCATTTCAGTAGAAGCAATATTCAGGCAGTGTTCCTGAGTAGTGGTTTGTGGAAATTGGATGATATCTCCTAATCAAGATGGAATCTGGTTATGCACAGTTAGAGAATAGTTGAAGACATCTTGATAGTGATGTGGATGATAGCACAAACTTTGAGGTCACATGAATGAAGAGTTATGCTAATTGGAAGCTGACAGTTTTGTGTAATTTTGATGTAACATGTTGAAACTTTTATTTTGTAATTTTTATGCCGACTCATTTGTAATTACTTGAGTGTGGTATAAAGGAAGGAATGTTTTCCTTGTTGTAAGTATAAGAAAAAAGAGAAAAATGGAATTGTGAAAGTGAATTTTTGAAAGAGGATATGCAAGGTACAAAGATCTAAAACTAAGATCTGGTGTAGCAATGAGTGCATTTTGGCATAGTCAGAGAAGAGGTAACATATTATTCTATTGAATAATATAGAGATCATTTGGATAGTGTGTTTAGTGATCTTGCCATTGAAGTTGTTTGGACAGTGGGTCCTTCTATCTTCCATAACTCCTAACAGGGTTAGAATCTTTTAGCAGGGATTCAAAGTCTCCTAATAGGGACTCATATGTACTGAATGTATTTCATAAGAATCCTAATAGAGTACATCTTTTCACAAGGAATTTTCATATTAGTGCATCTTTTGTGGGCATCATTCCCACTGGGGTTTACTCTTTGATCAAGAGGTTCCCTAGTCAACATATCTTGTGTTATTGTGTTATGTTGTATGAGTATCTTTCTATGGTTATTGATTACATTTCTTATATGGTTGAAATCTATTAAAGTTGATAAAGGTTGTAATTATCAGACAACTAATTCACCCCCCCCTCTCAGTTATCTTGGTGGAATTTACTTTCTAACAAATATGAATACAAATGCTAGTAGTTCAATCCCTATTGTCAGTGGGAAAATACCACATAATCAGTCTAATAGTCCTTTGCCTAACACCCAAGCCTTAGTTTCCAATCAAGTGGTCCAAGGACCATCCCAAAATATAAGTCGTATGATCCCTTTTACAGGTAATCTTACTGGAAATATTGTACATCAAAATACTGGAGGAGGTGCAACCCAAGCTTCATAGAATGTTCAAAGGAGGCCAGTCCATCTAGATAGATACATGCCATTATTCTTTGATGGTATCCCTGGTCAGCCAAATGTCATTCCAAATGAGGTAAGAGACAAGATCCCTAAGTTCATTGGTAATAATGTTATTAAATGTGAAGAGAACCTCAAGTCTTTTACTAATAAAATAAATGATTATGAGATTGAGAATGAAGATGTTTTCATGAAAATTTTTGTTCAATCTTTGATAGAAGATGCTAGAGATTGGTGCAGAGGTTTACCTAAAAATAGTATTACCTCATGGGATGAATTTGTAAGGGGTTTTAAAGAACAATATGCTGAACATGTCAACTCTAGTTACATGCTAAATGAATTTAATAATATCAAAAAGCATTCCAATGAAAGTATGTCAGAGTTCAATAATAGGTTTTACAAGGCCATGTACAAATTATTCCAAGTTCTAAGATTGGATGATGACATTTTTGTTGGAGATTTTCCAACAAGATAGTACTGACTGTATGTTTGTCATTGATGACAACATATGGTAAGAAGCATGCGTGGAAGACTCATGTAGTGAGCCTTTAGTATATGTAGCATGAACATCTTATTAGCATGATATCATGGATGCAGAGGTTGATATTGAGTACAAACAATTATATACCAGCTTGTGTCAACACTGTTCCTAGCAGAGTTATAGGCAATGTTCTGAGAGTGAATATTCATACAGTCATCATGGAGCCTTGCGCATTTGGATATATGATGGAGACATGTTAGTAATGTTACATTCATGGATGTAGAATTTGATGTTCAATAGAAATGAAGTTATGCAGTCGCTATTCACCAGTTACAGTTTCATGTGTTTATTCAGAAGAGCTGACAGAGATTATATTGGTTTAGGAGTTGCCCCTATCATATCAATATGCACCCTTGGATTAATTCTTAGAGAAGAGTTAGTAATATTTGGTAAAGAGCACATAATGTAATTCAGCTTGAGAAGAAAGATATAGTTATTTTGGTAGAGCTGACAGTGTATAGCATGCATATACAATTATCTTATTAAACAGGTCCCAGAATGTGTTGCGTGCTTAGTAGAGTCAACTAAATTATTATTGGAGTTTTTTATGGCTTCTCTAATATGATTTCAAGGTGGTTCTAATAGGTCGACTTGATTATATCATTTAGAGGAAAGATATTTATAGCAAGTCATTTGTGATTGCTAGAGTGTGGTTCATGGTTGATTGTGAAGAGAAGAGCAAAGTGTGTGAAGTGTTGAACAATCAGAAGAAGGTCTATGTGACCAAGTAAAGTATTTGTGCTATATATTGGAACTAATCCAGACAGTAGGTCAAATCACAACTCACCAAGATTCGGATATAGTGTGTATCTGTTATTCAGAATGTTGTAGCCTTCACCCATTTGAACAATGTGCTCTTGGATAGTATGTCCTCACCCCTAACTAGATTAATTGTAAAAGACTCCTAACAGGGTCTGACCCTTGACAAGGTCTACTGTACTAAATATATTGTAAAGAAACTCCTAACAGGGTTAAGGATATTCTAACAAGGATAATAATACACTAGTGCATAATATTAGTGGGTGTCAATTCCCACCGGAGTTTACCTATTTGGTTTCCTCGTAACCAAAATATTAGTTTTTTTTTCATGTGTTTTTTCACTTTGTTTATGCTTTATGTTTAAGTATACTTAATTGGATAAATAATTGAATCTTGTAGATAACTGATTCACCCCCCCCTATAGTACCTCACCCCTGGTCCAATTTTATAAATGGTTTGATTAATCTAGGATGATAGATTATGCTAGGAATTGGTTGATGCTTATGATTTTACTGACCCTATACTTGCATGTGTATGTTTGATGTGTTGGTTTTATATTTCTGTTTGATGTGTCTAATGTGGTTGAGGGACGGATTCGTAGTTACTTGCTTGTGAGATCCACATGATCGGCCGATCCCCACCATTATCTGTTATATCTCTATATATATGCACATGCTTGTCTTTTTATGTAGGTTCATAGGTACCGAGCATCGACTTCCCTAAATTTTTAGGATGAGCGTGCCCTATCGCTAATCTCAATGGTAAAAGATGGGAGATAATGTTTAGTTCCAAATCCTAACCTAAGCCAAATATTCTCCTAAAGTAGGGGACAAGATTTTGTGTTTCCACCCTTCTAAACTCGTCCAATTGGCAAGAGTTTACACCCATGTCCTGAGTTTGAATGTGGGTCCTTAGATCTTTTTAATTCTTTGATTTGTGGCATTTGGTGTGATTTCTATTTTTAGATCATTCTATTTTTAGCTTTGGAATATCTTTTCGATGGTAATTAAATTTATGTATTTATTTGGTTTAATTATTATTATTTTTGTATAGTTGATGCATAAATTAATTGGGAATTAATTATGTGCTATTTTGAGTGTGGTTGAAATGTTTAATTAATGTGAATTAATTAAATATCTTCATTTTTGAAATATTTAATCATGAAATTAACCTTTGTTTAATTAAAATATATTTATTAAATTAAAGGTTATTTTGGCATGTGTTATTTATGTTAACTAAATGTTCTAATTATTAATTATTTAAATGCATTATGTTGCACATTCATAATCGCATGAAATTGAATTATTAATTCAAGTTGAAGTTTGGTTAAGTATTTTCAACTCAAGTCAAAGAGGAAAGGGGACTCTAGTTCAACTGAGACTGAACTGGGAACTGAAGTTGGTCTTCATGCAAAGCCCTTTTTGATGTTGAGTTTATATTTTTGCATGTGAAAGAGGAAGTTTCTTTAAGTATTAGGGGTTTTGGCCATTATTCAGATACACAAGTTTTGGAGGAGGAAATTTTGGACACAGGTTGGAGAGAGAGTTCTCCAAAAAGCTCAGATTTTGCCTTCTTCATTCTGGTCATCATTGAATCTGTATAATCTAAATTGAGGTAGGTTTTGAATTTATTATTGATAATCTTTCTCAGAATTCCTATAGGAAATTGTAGAAACTGTCTTCTTCGTGCTTGATGGTTTTGATTGTTTGAGAGCAATGTTTATATCAGTTGGATGTTAGAACAAGTTTGCATGCAATCCATTATGTGTTTTGAACCTATCTTTTGTTATTAAAACCTCAAGTTTGAGAAAATAGTTCTAATCAATTGAAAACCCAAGTGGTTTAGGGTTTCAATTTGTTGAGGTTTTAGTTGAGATTATGTCCATGTTAATGGAATTTTTTTGTCTATGGTATTTTGATTTAATTATATGTATATATATATATAGGTATATATATATATATGTATATATATATATATGTATATATATATATATATGTATATATATATATATATATATATATGTCTATGTATATATATATATATATATATATATGTCTATATATCTATACATGTGTGTGTGTGTGTGTGTGTGTGTGTGTGTGTGTGTGTGTGTATATATATATATATATATATATATATATATATATATATATATATATATATATATATATACATATATATACATACATATATATATATAGATACATATATATATGTATACATATATGTAGATATACATATATGTAGATATACATATATGTATATATATACATATATATATATGTATGTATAATTAATATCTACCTATTTGCATATGTATTAAAAAATTAATATGGTATGTTAGAATATAATTATCAAATAGGGATTATTTGATTTTATAATTATTAATTAAAAAGGTGTTAGAAAAACTTTTAATTGAAAAAGTTTACATTGAAAAGTTTATATTAAATGTTTTGATTTGGTTTTTTTTTTTTTTAAAACCACCATTTGTATGTGGGCCCTGGCATTGACTCCCGTGCACAGTACCAGGTACTGACACATGACTGTCCCCGAGGGGGCTGCCATGTGGCAGTACCAGAGGTACTATCGTCAGCCATAAAAGTGGCCTCTGTGTGTAGTGCAGCAGGGGAAGGGGCACCCATGGGTAGCCCCCCCCCGATTTCCTTTATTCATTGATTTTTTTTTAAATTCAAAACTTAATTTATGTTATAGGGTATGTGCAAGATCATGAGGGGCCAAACTATGCCCTTAAGTGGCAATGAAAAATCAGCAAATCAGGGTTAGTCAACTTGACGTGAAAATTTCAACTAGCTATGAATCTAATATCAAAAAGTTGTAAGAATAGAATCTGTAGAAAATTGAATGTAGTTTCTAAACTACTAGGCCTTTTTTGAGAAAAAGTTAGTATGATTGGTGAAAAGTATAGATTTCAATGCAGCAGTACAAAAATTTCAGGAAAAAAATAAGAAGTAGGTGTATGTCTAACCACCTTAATCATAATCAAATGATAATATTTTATTATAAGATTTTATATATAAGTAGTAGACTCATGCCCAGATGTGACGCATATTTTTTTGTAATTTTATTCCAAAAAATAATTAATTATGAATTTTCTGCTACAACATTTTTAGAATAAAAAAAATCCCATGTCTGACCACCTTAACTCATTCAAAACTTTACAAAATTCAAATTTATTTATTTTTCCGTATAGTCTGTAAAGCATAGAATGTGACGCATTTTTTAGATTTGAAAAATGTTATACCATTTGAAAGTTATAGTCATTTTTCAATCAGTATATAAATCAGCACTTTAGAGGTAGCTCAATTGAAAAATAACTAATAATTACTTACCGAATTCAAAATTTGACAGCAATTATATTGATAGAAAGTTGATAATCTCCTTAAGATACCCTTTTCATTTTATCAAATTCGGGTCAAAAAAAGTCGTCAACTACATTGTCAAAGTCTGGAACTCAGAGAAACAGTGAAAAAAATGTATTTGAGACATTCCAATAGTTGATCATGTAGGTTTGGTGCACAATGCAATACCAAGCCTAATCGGGTACCCGATATTTACCCGAACATGATGCACAATTTTGAATTTTCACTTTGCCTCCACTTTCTCCCTCCCATTTCTCCATCCTTCATAAACATATATATATTAGATATATATATTAGATATATTAAATATTATATAATATCAATTATATATTAAATGTTATATAATATATATTTTACATAAAATATTATTTAATATATATTAATATTAAAAACTATATATTAGATTATATATTATATATATTAAATATTATATAATATACATGTTACATTAAATATTATTTAATTATATATTAATATCAAAAACTATATATTAGATTATATATTATATATTAAATATTATATAATATACATTTTACATTTTAAATATTATTTAATATGATTCTGAGCACGAGCATGAGTCCCTACAGGGGCATAGTTGTGCCTTTTATAGGCACCGAAAACCCTAACTATGCAGAAATGGAGGCTTTGAAGAATAGTTCATTGGAGGCAGATTATAGAAGTAGAGGGCAAGAGAATCACTCTATTTCCACCGCATCTGGCTATGAGATGGTATCTTTCCCTGCTTTTTCAACTGGACCGCTAAATTGCAAAGGTTCTCGAAATAGATTCTAGTCACTGAACAATTGTACCATGCCTGTTGATAATCCGACAGCTCAACAGAGTCATTGGGAGGTTAAACAAGAACAACTAGACGGACCTTTGAGCCAGTCGAAGATTATGGAGAGTGGGGAAGGGTTTGGTAAAATGAGCAATTGTACTAGAAATTATGCAGGCACCGTAGAACTGAATGCATGAATAAATTTAAAATAGAGATCAGCGGTGGCACGACATTATGAGGAAAGGCTTGTCATTTCGATGGTGCTACCCCAATATTATGAAGAATGTCTTGTCACTTCAATGCCAGTGCCTCCTCTATCTCAGACTTTCACCATTACTTCTCATCAGTACTCTGAGATATGGCAGGGATTGCGGACTTTTGCACAGCATGGTCCATCCTAAATTCTCTATAAATCATCATGTGTTCTAGTATTCTGCACGTTTCTAAATGACTTACTCGAAGAATTTAATTTTTACCATAATTTTGGATCCATGGATTGTCAATTTGCACTCGGAGAGAAGCTGCGGATTGCAAGAATTTGATAAATTTGGTTTATCTCATTTTTTTTCTTTGCCATTTCAAAGTAATACAATTTTGTTTTTGTCCGTCTTAAATGATTTCGCCTGAAGTTAATGAATTTTTCTAGATGATTTTGTCTAAAGTTTTAATGAAATTTCTTCCATGGATGCTAATGAAATCTCTTCCATGAATGCTGATAAGATGTTTAAATTTAGAGTTAATAAATTATATAGCTTGAATGTTCTTTGTTGTAGAAGGTTATTTTCATGGTTTGTGATTCATACAATTCCTTAATAGTTTCATTCCTAAAAGAATTCATAACTAGATTTTCCATAGCCAATTTTCTTCTTGATCATTGCAATATTTTCTCCTCCACTAAACATTTTGTAATCAATTGATATACAATTACATTTTTCTCTTGGCCAATTTTGTGGGCTCGCAATTGAGCCTGTACATCCACAAAAGGGTTGAAATCTGGATCTGGTGGAAGACTAGTATTAGCAAAGAGTCATTCACTAACATCTCATTTGGGTCATGGGGACTCCCTAGGGGTCTTAGTATGCCTTATCACGCGTTAGGACCCCTAGAGAGTCGACATGACCCCTTTTGACACATTGGAATGCTCAAGTGTGTCTCAAGGCATCCTAAGACCCCTTGAGACACACTTGAGCATTCCAATGTGTCAAAAGGGGTCATGTGGACTCCTTGAAACACACTTGAGCATTCCAATGTGTCAAAAGGGGTCATGTGGACTCCCTAGGGGTCCTAGTACACCTTATCATGTGTTAAGACCCCTAGAAAGTCCCCATGACCCCTTTCAATACATTGGAATGCTCAAGTGTGTCTTAAGGGGTCCTAGGACCCCTTTGGACACACTTGAGATTCCAATGTGTCAAAAGGGGATAGGGGACCTCCCTAAAGGTCCTAGTATGCCTTATCACACGTTAGGACCCCTAGGAAGTCCCAATGACCCCTTTTGACACAATGGAATGCTAAAGTGTGTCTTAAGGGGTCCTACGACAACTTCGGACACACTTGAGCATTCCAATGTGTCAAAAGGAGTCATGGGGACTCCCTCAGGGTCCTAACATGTGATAAGGTGTACTAGGACCCCTAGGGAGTCCCCGTGAACCCTTTGGACACATTGGAATGCACAAGTGTGTCTTAAGGGGTCGTAGGACCCGTTAAGAAACAATTGAGCATTCCAATGTGTCAAAAGGGGTCATGAGGACTCCCTAGGGGTCCTAACGCATGATAAGGTGTACTAGGACCCCTAGGGAGTCCTCATGACCCCTTTTCACATATTGGAATTCTCAAGTGTGTCTTAAGAGGTCCTAAGACCCTGTAATACACACATGAGTGTTCCAATGTGTCAAAAGGAGTCATGGGGACTTCCTAGGGGTCCTAACATGTGATAAGGTGTACTAGAACCCCTAGGGAGTTCCCATGACCCTGTTTCACACATTGGAATGCTCAAGTGTGTCTTAAGGGGTCTTAGGACCCCTTTAGACACACTTGAATGTTCCAAAGTGTCAAAAGGGGTCATGGGGAAACACTAGGGGTCCTAGTATGCCTTATCACACGTTAGGACCCCTAGAAAGCCCCCATGACCCCTTTTGACACATTGGAATGCTCAAGTGTGTCTTAAGGGGTCCTAGGACCCCTTCGAACACACTTGAGCATTCCAATGTGTCAAAAGAGGTCATGGGGACTCCCTAAGGGTCCTAACATGTGATAAGGTGTACTAGGACCCCTAGAGAGTCCCCATGACCCCTTTTCACACATTAGAACACTCAAGTGCATCTTAAGGGGTCATAGGTCCCCTTTGGACACACTTGAGTGTTCCAAAGTGTCAAAAGGGGTCATGGAGACTCCCTACGGGTCCTAGTATGCCTTATCATGCATTAGGACCCCTAGGAAGTCCCCATGACCCCTTTTGACACATTGAAATGCTCAAGTGTATCTTAAGGGTTCATAAGACCCCTTCAGACACACTTGAGCATTCCAATGTGTAAAAAGGGGTCATGGGGACTCCCTAGCGGTCCTCATGCGTGATAAGGTGTACAAGGACTCCTAAGGACTCCCCATGACCCCTTTTGACACATTAGAATACTTAAGTGTGTCTGAAGGGGTCTTAGGACCCCTTAAGACACACTTGAGAATTCTAATGTGTCAAAAGGGGTCATGGGGACTCCCTAGGGGTCCTAACACATGATAAGGCATACTAGGACCCCAAGGGAGTCCCCATGACCCCTTTTGACACACTAGAATGCTCAAGTCTATCTTAAGGAGTCCTATGACCCCTTAAGACACACTTGAGCATTCCAATGTGTCAATAGGGGTCATGGGGACTCTCTTGGGGTCTGAGTACACATTATCATGCATTAGGAACCTTAGGGAGTCCCCATGAACCCTTTTGATACACTGGAATCCTCAAATGTGTCCAAAGGTGTTCTAGTACCCCTTAAAACACACTTCAGCATTCTAATGTGTCAAAAGGGGTCATGGGGACTCCCAAGGGGTCCTAGTAAGCCTTATCACACATTAGGACCCCTAGGGAGTCCCCATGACTACTTTTGACACTTTGAAACACTCAAGTGTGTCTGAAGGGGTCCTAAGACCCTTTAAGACACACTTGAGCCTTCGAATGTGTCAAAAGGAGTCATGCGGACACCCTAGGGGTCCTAGTATGCCTTATCATGTGTTAGGACCCCTAGGATGTCCCCATGACCCCTTTTGACACTTTGGAATGCTCAAGCGTGTATGAAGGGGTCCTACGACCCCTTAAGACACACTTGAGCATTCTAATGTGTCAAAAGGGGTCATGGGGACTCCCCAGGGGTCCTAGTACATCTTATCACACATTAGGACCCCTAGAGAGTCCCCATGACCCCTTTTGACAAATTGGAATGCTCAAGTCTATTTGAAGGGCTCCAAAGACCCCTTAAGAAACACTTGAGAATTCCAATTTGTCAAAATGGGTCATGGGGACTCCCTAGGGGTTCTAGTATGCCTTATCACACGTTAGGATTCCTAGGGAGTCCCCATGACCCCTTTTGACATATTGGAATGCTCAAGTGTGTCTTAAGGGGTTGTAGGACCCCTAAAGACACACTTGAGCATTCCAATGTGTCAAAAGGGGTCACGGGGACTCCCTACAGGTCCTAGTATGCCTTGTCATGCGTTAGGACACCGAGGGAGTCCCCATGACCACTTTCAACACATTGGAATGCTCAAGTGTGTCCGAAGGGGTTGTAGGACACCATATCACACACTTAAGCATTCCAATGTGTCAAGAGGGGTCATCGGGACTTCCTAGAGGTCCTAATGTGTGATAAGGCATACTAGAACCCCTAGGGAGTCCCCCTGACCCCTTTTGACATATTCAAATGCTCAAGTGTGTTCATATTACACATTATCATGTGTTAGGACCCCTAGCGAGTCCCCATGACCTCTTTTGACACATTGGAATGCTCAAGTGTGTCTTAAGGGATCCTAAGACCCCTTAAGACACACTTGAGCTTTCCAATGTGTCAAAAGGGGTCATGGGAAAACCCTAGGTGTCTTAGTATGCCTTATCATGCGTTAGGACCTCTAGGAAGTCCCCATGACCCCTTTTGACATGTTGGAATGCTCAAGTGTGTCTTAAGGGGTCATAAGACCCCTTCAGACACACTTGAGCATTCTAATGTGTCAAAAGGGATCATGGGGACTCCCTAAGCATCCTAACGCATGATAAGGCATACTAGGACCCCTAGGGAGTCCCCATGACCTCTTTTGACACATTGGAATGCTCAAGTGTGTCGTAAGGGGTCCTAGGACCCCTTCAAAAACACTTGATCATTCCAAAGTGTCAAAAGGGGTCATGAGGACTTCCTAGGGGTCTTGACATGTGATAAGGCATACTAGGACCCATGACCCCTTTTGACACATTGGAATGCTCAACTGTGTCTTACGGTGTCTAACAACCCCTTCAGACACACTTGAGCATTCCAATGTGTCAAAAGGGGTCTTGGGGACTTCTTAGGGGTCCTAACATGTGATAAGTCATACTAGGACACCTAGGGTTTACCCACGATGCCTTTTGACACATTTGAATGCTCAAGTGTGTCTTAAGGGGTCTTAGGACCCCTTAATACACACTTGAGCATTCCAATGTGTCAAAAGGGTTGATGGGGACTCCCTAGGGGTCCTAGTACACCTTATCATGCGTTAGGACCCCTAAGAAGTCCCCATGACCCCTTTTGACACTTTGGAATGCTCAAGTGTGTCCGAAGGGGTCCTAAGACTCCTTACGACACACTTGAGCATTCCAATGTGTCAAAAGGGGTCATGGGGACTTCCTAGGGTCCCTAGTATGCCTTATCACACATTAGGACCTATAGGGAATCCCCATGACCCCTTTTGATATATTGGAATGCTCAAGTGTGTCCTAAGGGGTCCTACGACCCCTTAAGACACACTTGAGCATTCCAATGTGAAAAAGGGGTCATGAGCACTCCCTATGGGTCCTAGTACACCTTGTCATATGTTAGGATCCCGAGGGAGTCCCCATGACCCCTTTTGACACATTGGAATGCTCAAGTGTGTTCGAAGGGGTCGTAGGATACTATAAGACACACTTGAGCATTCCAATGTGTCAAAAGTGGTCATCAAGACTTCCTAGGGGTCCTAACACATGATAAGGTGTACTAGGACTCCTAGGAAGTCCTCCTAACCCCTTGTAAAATATTGGAACAATCAAGCATGTTTAGAGGGTTCCTAGTACACCTTATCACATGTTAGGACCCCTAGGGAGTCCCCATGACCCCTTTTGACACATTGCAATGCTCAAGTTTGTCTTAAGGGGACCTAAGACCCCTTAAGACACACTTGAGCATTCCAATGTGTCAAAAGGGGTCATGGGGAAACCCTAGGTGTCCTAGTATGTCTTATCACTCGTTAGGACCTATAGAGATTCCCCATGACCCATTTTGACACATTGGAATGCTCAAGTGTATCTTAAGGGGTCCTAAGACCCCTTAAGATGTACTTGATCTTTCCAATGTGTCAAAAGGGGTCATGGAGAAATTGTAGGTGTCCTAGTATGCCTTATCACATGTTAGGACCCCTAGGAAGTCCCCATGACCCCTTTTGACACATTTGAATGTTCAAGTGTTTCTTAATGGGTCATATAACCCCTTCAAACACACTTGAGCATTCTAATGTGTCAGAAGGGTTCACAAGTTCTCCCTAGGGGTCCTAACATATGATAAGGCATACTAGGACCCCTAGGGAGTCCGCATAACCCTTTTTGACACACTGGAATGCTCAAGTATGTCTTAAGGGGTCTTACAAGCCCTTTGAACACACTTGAGAATTCTAATGTGTCAAAAGGCATCATGGGGACTCCTTAGGGGTCCTAGTATGCCTTATCATACGTTAGGACCCCTAGGAAGTCCCCATGACCCCTTTTGACACATTGGAATGCCCAAGTGTTTTTTAATGGGTCATAAGACCCCTTCGGACACACTTGAGCATTCTAATGTGTCAAAAGAGGTCATGGGGACTCCCTAGGGGTCCTAACATTTGATAAGGCATACTAGGACTCCTAGGGAGTCCCCATGACCTCTTTTGACATATTGGAATGCTCAAGTGTGTCATAAGGAGTCTTAGGACCCCTTCAAACCCACTCAAGCATTCCAAAGTGTCAAAAGGGGTCATGGGGACTTCTTAGGGGTCCTAACACATGATAAGACATACTAGGGCCCCTAGGGAGTCCCCATGACCCCTTTTGACACATTGGAACACTCAAGTGTGTCTTAAGGGGTCGTAAGACCCATTAAGACACACTTGAGCATTCTAATGTGTCAAAAAGAGACATGGGGAAACCATAGTTGTCCTAGTATGCCTTATCATGTGTTAGGACCCCTAGGAAGTCCCCATGACCCCTTTTGACACATTGGAATGCTCAAGTGTGTCTTAAAGGGTCATAAGACCCCTTTGGACACACTTGAGCATTCTAATGTGTCAAAAGGGGTCATGGGGACTCCCTAGGGGTCCTAACATGTGATAAGGCATACTAGGAACCCTTCGGATACACTTGAGAATTGCAATATGTCAAAAGAGGTCATGGCATCTCCCTAGGGGTCCTAGTACACCTTATCATGCGTTAGCACCCCTAGGAAGTCCCCATGACCCCTTTTGACACTTTGGAATGCTCAAGTGTGTCCAAAGGGGTCCTAAGACCCCTTACAACACACTTGAGCATTCCAATGCATCAAAAGGGGTTATGGCAACTCCCTAGGGGTCTTAGTACACCTTATCATGCGTTAGGACCCCTAGGGTGTCTCCATTACCCTTTTTGACACATTAGAATGCTCGAGCATGTCTGAAGGGGTCTTATGACCCCTTAACACACACCTAAACATTCCAATGTGTCAAAACGGGTCATGGGGACTTCCTAGGGGTCCTAACATGTGATAAGGCATACTAGGACACCTAGGGTTTCCCCATGACCCCTTTTGACACATTTGAAGGCTCAAGTGGTTCTTAAGGTGTCTCAAGACCCCTTAAGACACACTTGAGCATTCCAATATGACAAAAGGGCTCATGGGGACTCCCTAGGGGTCCTAACATGTGATAAGGCATACTAGAAACCCTTCAGACATATTTGAGCATTTCAATATGTCAAAAGGGGTCATGAGGACTCCCTAGGGGTCTTAGTACACCTTGTCATGCATTAGCACCCCTAGGAAGTCCCCTTGACCCCTTTTGACACTTTCGAATGCTCAAGTGTGACCGAAGGTGCCCTAAGACCCGTTACAACACACTTGAGCATTCCAATGTGTCAAAAGGGCTTATGGGGACACCCTAGGGGTCCTAGTATGCCTTATCATGCTTTAGGACCTCTAGGGAGTCCCCATGACCCCTTTTGACACATTAAAATGCTCAAGTGTGTCTGAACGGGTTTTATGACCCCTTAAGACACACTTGAGCATTCCAATGTGTCAAAAGGGGTCATGGGGACTTCCTAGTGGTCCTAATGTGTGACAAAGCATACTACGAAACTTAGGGTTTCCCCATGACCCCTTTTGACACATTAGAATGCTCAAGTGTGTCTTAAGGGGTCTTAGGACCCCTTAAGACACACTTGAGTGTTCCAATGTGTCAAAACAAGTCATGGGGACTCCCTAGGGGTCCTAATGTGTGATAAGGCATACTAGGAAACCTTCGGACACACTTGAGCATTCCAATGTGTCAAAAGGGGTCATGGGGACTCCCTAGGGGTCCTAGTATGCCTTATCATATGTTAGGACCCCTAGGAAGTCACCATGACCCTTTTTGACACTTTGGAATGCTCAAGTGTGTCCGAAGGGTTCCTAAGACCCCTTACGACACACTTGAGCATTCCAATGTGTCAAAAGCGGTCATGAGGACTCCCTACAGGTCCTAGTAAGCCTTATCACATGTTAGGACCCCTAGGGAGTCCCCATGACCCCTTTTGACACATTAGAATGCTCAAGTGTGTCTGAAGGGGTCTTATAACTCCTTAAGATACACTTGAGTATTCCAATGTGTCAAAAGGGGTCATGGGGACTTCCTATGGTTCCTAACATGTGATAAGGCATAATACGACACCTAAGGTTTCCCCATGACCCCTTCTAACACATTGGAACACTCAAGTATGTCTTAAGGGGTCTTAGGACCACTTAAGACACACTTGAGCGTTCCAATTTGTCAAAAGGGGTCATGGGGACTCCCTAGGGATCCTAACATGTGATAAGGTGTACTAGGAACTCTTTGGACACACTTGAGCACTCCAATATGTCAAAAGGTGTCAAGGGAACTCCCTAGGGGTCCTAGTATGCCTTATCACGTGTTAGCACCCCTAGGAAGTCCCGATAACCCCTTTTGACACATTAGAATGCTCAAGTGTGTTTTAAGGTGTCCTACGACCCCTACGGACACACTTGAGTGTTCGAATGTGTCAAAAGGGATCATGGGGACTTCCTCGGGGTCCTAACACATGACAAAGTGTACTAGGACCTCTAGGGAGTCCCCTTTACCCCTTTTGACACATTGGAATGCTCAAGTGTGTTCGAAGGGTTCCTAATATGCATTATCATGCGTTAGAACCCCTAGGGAGTCCCCATGACCCCTTTTGACACATTAGAATACTCAAGTGTATCCGAAGGGGTCTGATGACCCCTTAAGACACACTTGAGTATTCCAATGTGTTAAAAAGGGTCATGGGGACTTCCTAGGGGTCCTAACGCATGATAAGGCATACTAGGACCCCTAGGGAGTCCCCATGACCCCTTTTGACACATTGGAATGCTCAAGTGTGTCTTAAGGGGTCTTATGACCCCTAGGGAGTCCCCATGACCCATTTTGACACATTAGAAAGCTCAAGTGTGTCGTAATGGGTCTTAGGACCCCTTCAGACACACTTGAGCATTGCAAAGTGTCAAAAGGGGTCATGAGGACTTCCTAGGGATCCTAATGCATGAGAAGGTGTACTAGGACCCCTAGGAAGTTGCCATGACCCCTTTTGACACATTGGAATGCTCAAGTGTGTCTTAAAGGGTCCTACAACCCCTTAAGACACATTTCAGCATTCCAATGTATCAAAATGGGTCATGGGGACTCCCTAGGGGTCCTAATGCGTGATAAGGCCTACTAAGAACCCTTCGGACACACTTGAACATTCCAATGTGTCAAAAAGGGCTAAGGGGACTCCCTATGGGTCCTAGTACACCTTATCACATGGTAGGACCCTTAGGAAGTCTTGATGACCCTTTTTGACACATTGGAATGCTCAAGTGTGTCTTAAGGTATTCTACGACTCTTATGGACACACTTGAGTGTTAAAATGTGTCAAAAGAGGTCATGGGGACTTCCTTGAGGTCCTAACATGTGAAAAGGTGTACTAGGACCCCTAGGGAGTCCCCCTAACCCCTTTTGACACATTGGAATGCTCAAGTGTGTCCGAAGGGTTCCTAGTATGCATTATCACGCGTTAGGACCCTTAGGGAGTCCCCATGACCCCTCTTGACACATTAGAATGCTCAAGTGTGTCCAAAGGGGTATGATGACCCCTTAAGACATACTTGAGCATTCCAATGTGTCAAAAGGGGTCATAAGGATGCCCTAGGGGTCCTAGTATGCCTTATCATGTGTTAGGACACCTAGGAAGTCCCCATGACCCATTTTAACACTTTGGAATGTTCAAGTGTGTTCAAAGGGGTTGTAAGACCCCTTATGACACACCTAAGTATTTCAATATGTCAAAAGGGGTCATGGGGACTCCTTAAGGGTCGTAGTACGCCTTATCACATGTTACAACCCCTAGGGAGTCCTCACAAACCCTTTTGACACATTGGAACACTCAAGTGTGTCTTAAGGGGTCCTACGACCCCTTAAGACACACTTGAGCATTCCAATGTATCAAAAGGGGTCACGGGGACTTCCTAGGGGTCCTAGTATGCCTTTGCATGCATTAGGACCCCGAAGGAGTCCCCATGACCCCTTTTGACATATTGGAACACTCAAGTGTGTTCGAAGGTGTCGTTCGACAACTAAAGACACACTTGAGCATTCCAATGTGTCAAAAGGGGTCATCAAGACTTCCTAAGGGTCCTACCATGTGATAAGGTATACTAGGACCCCTAGGGAGTCCCCCTGACCTTTTTTCACACATTGGAATGCTCAAGTGTGCCTGAAGGGTTCCTAGTAGGCCTTATCACGCATTAGGACCCCTAGGGAGTCCCCATGACCCATTTTGACACATTGGAATGATCAAGTGTTTCTTAAGGGGTCGTAGGACCCCTTAAGACACAATTGAGTATTCCAATGTGTCAAAAGAGGTCATGGCCACTTCCTAGGGGTCCTAGTATGCCTTATCATGGATTAAGATCCCTAGGAAGTTTCCATGACCCCTTTTGACACTTTGGAATGCTCAAGTGTGTCCGAAAGGGTCCTAAGACCCATTACGACACACTTGAGCTTTCCAATGTGTCAAAATGGGTCATGGGGACTCCCTAAGGGTCTTGAGATGCCTTATCACATGTTAGGACCCCTAGGGAGTCCCCATGACCCCTTTTGACACATTAGAATGCTCAAGTGTGTCCAAAGGGGTCTTATGACCCCTTAAGACACACTTGAGCATTCCAATGTGTCAAAAGGGGTCATGGGGACTTCCTAGGGGTTGTAACGCATGATAAGGCATACTTGGACACCTAGGGTTTTCCCATGACCCCTTTTGACATATTGGAATACTCAAGTGTGTCTTAAGGGGTCTTAGGACCCCTTAAGACACACTTGAGCATTCCAATGTGTCAAAAGAGGTCATGTGGACTCTTTAGGGGTCGTAACGCGTGATAAGGTGTACTAGGAACCCTTTGGACACACTTGAGCATTACAATGTGTCAAAAAGGGTCAGGGGGACTCCCTAGGGATCTTTGTAACGCCCCGCCAGGAAACCCAAGAGGACAAGACATAAAACCTCTATAAAATGCAAGTAGTGAATTTTTATTTTATTTTATTTATTTATTTTAACTAGAATAATATTCATCATTACACTTCATATTTTTAAAAGAAGAAATAATTTTCTACTACTTGAATGTAAGATTTATACAACTTAAGTCCTCCCGGGTTCCCTAACGTCGCTACTAAAGCAACATCATATAAACTATTTACATGCATAAGATATTCACGGAATCATGATCTTAAAAGATCTACATTCATTTTAATGCACCAAGTTAAATGTCCCTAACTTATTTCTTTTATTAAACATAGGTTAATCATCCAACATCATTATTCCTTTTATCAACTCATTCCATAAATTCATATTGATTTCATCTACATCTACTATCCTTTATATCACTTTTCTCTAATAATTTAGGTAAGAGATTAATATTCATTAAGGTAGGCGTTATCCTAGGTATTTCGTTAACATGAACCAAGTATTAACATTATAATCAAGTTACTATTTTATTGCATTGTTTCATAACCATTCATTGTTAATAATTCCAATCACTAACTTATCATTTCTCAATAATTTCCTTGGATCTTTTCATCAAGAGAGAATCCATTATTTTTGTGATACATCATTATATATAACTATATTTAAGATTATTTCCTTTACATATGGACAACATAAGAAGATAGGAGAAATAACATAAATACTTTCTTTTAATGCTAGTAACATGTCCAATATTCCACATTCTTTTCCCTTTCTTTTACCTAGAACTACCCATTCCCTTAGCATTGCCTTGAATTGAGATTACATCAATACTACAAGACTCCTTTTAGGAGATTAAAATTACATGAATACAGATACATAAGTACATCTCAACATATTAAAATATCCAATAAGAAATCTTCAACTGCAGATTTGGAAAGGAATATGTGCTAGGATCATCCAAAGAATCACGATCAATACCTCGATATAAATATTAACCACCCAACCACGTGGAACCAATAGGCCCACTCCCCCGAGCTAGGAGATAGAACCAAAGGCCCATACAAGAGGTAACAACTAGAAAATTCCTAAGGTGGTGATAAAATTTCCCCAAAGTCACAACACAAAAGAAAAGACAAGAAGACCACAAGGACTACCAGAGGCATGATCAAATTTGGTAGAGACTCTAAGCTACAAGCTAGGTGAGTGTCATCACATAGCCCTCACCCCTTGGGTTGTCCTGGTACTAGCCACTCTTGGCCCCGGCCCCCAAGTAGGCACATGCGGAACCGAATGCCTCTCGTACAGACAACGTCATCCAGTCGTACCTACGCATAGGTACCTTCTCCCACTCTCATCCTTAGTCTTTACTAGCACTAAAGGCATGGGTGAGGCACAATTAATCTTGATTAGTGTGTAATTTCCCATTCCAATAATCTCCCATTCCCAATTTATTTATTTAGATTATCACTTGATTAAATAACTCATAGTAGGTTATCCTGGTACTAGCCACTTAGGGCCCTGGCCCCTCACTATGAGCCACTAACTTAGTGTACTTAGGTTCCCTAGCATACATATAAAAATCATAATAACATAATATATCCATCATCAAGAATTCATATCAATTCCATAACAACATTTGATTGAGTTTAGGAAAACATATGTTGTCCCTAGTCCACTTGACAACCCTAAACCCAATATGGCATTCAGAATGTTCCAAACATATAAGAAGACATCCAAGTGATATTATAAACATATTCAGAGTATACATAGATCCAATTAACCAAAAAAAATATTCTAATAGCCTCTGGTGACCATACGAAACCTTAAAACTTAATGATGTTCTTAAACTGAATTATTTCAAGCAAGGATTAAATGCAAAGAATAGTCATCATAGAACAGTCATCCATATCTTCCACAAAACAAAGAATAAAGGCAATCTCTTCAGTGGAGATTTAGATAACATAATTATGGACTCTCAATTTGATTTTTAGGAAGATCCAATGGTGGGAAAGAAAGTTATGACTTCTGGTTTAAAACAGAAAATTCTAGTTAGGGTTCAGACCTGCCTTCACTAAAATGGTTGTAATTTTCACAAAACATAATAAAAATTCTCCAAACCAATTGAAAATGAAAGATAAGACTTAGGATAATCTTTTATATCAAATTTAGACTTTTATATAATTATATCAGCCTGTAGCATACAAATACATTTGACAGAAAATTCAGAATCGAGAATGGACAGGCATAGTCTGCCAAAATGTCAAAAATAAAGCATTAATTCGACCCTAAAATTAAAATCAAAGAGATACCCATTTGAGATCTATGAATTTTACTTCCATAAAATTAATTTAGTAAAACCCTAGATGAAATTTAAATTATCATAATAATAGATCTCCAAAAATAAGTTGCTAAAAACCCTAGGAAAACACATGCCAATTCTTACAAACAAAAACTCAAAACTTTAAAATAACCATAGAAATGAAAAGTACAGATATAATAAATAATTATAATATATAAATAGATCCATAATCTATCAGAGACATAAAGTAACTAACATATTCAATCCATACCTCATGTCCTACGAAGGTTGAATCGAAGAAGGAAGGAAACAAAAGAGAAGACCAATCCAAACTTGAGATGCATCCTTCAAACCCTATCCACTTTCAGAAATCTCCATGAAAGAAATAAATAATTCCACAGCAAAGAATCCCTCTCTCAACTATTGAAATTCTCACAAAAATGTTTCTCTCCCAAAAGCAAAGATAACCAAAAATTCTTAAAGACATATGCTTACAAAATCTCCCTCACATCTCCAAGTTTTCTCTCCAAAATCACCATGAAAATTAAGGCCATCCTCTCCTCAATGCTTCAGCCCCAAAATCCCCCCCTCTTCAAATGAGAAAGTAGTGCATATAAATAGATTTCCAAAGGTTGAGAGGAAAAGTAACCAACTCCCAACTAACTCTTAACTAAAGGGTATTATAAAATAACTTAATATCATACAACTATATTACTCAAATATACAATAAAAGATTATTTGTATTCATTCATACACATATGTAATATTATCCTAACATATATGCATATGCCATCATTAATTACATCAATATCTATATATATAACCTATCCTCATTATTAATAATTAACAATTGAGAATAATATACCTCGCATTATTTAATATTTAATTATTAATAATATTATACTTTACATTAATCCCAAAATATACACCATCAACAATATCTACAATAATTAACATATAATCACATATAAATTATATATATATAAATACATATATGTGTGCACCCATATATATATTTCCATATATATATATATATATATATATATATATATATATATATATATATTTATTTATATAGATACATGCCAAATACCAAACACTATAATCTATAAGATTATGAAGTAATAGATCACAATATTATTACCTATTTATAATTGCTATAGGATATAACACTGAGGTAGAATAAAATCACATGTCTCAAAATAAATCTAATCATCGAAAGAGGCCATACAAATCATCTATGAAACATATCGAGAAAACCATAAGATCAAACAAGGTCAACCAAAGTCAACAAGGAAAGTCAAGCCAAACTCCTAAAACACAACATAGAAAGATTAACTAAGAATCATACCAAGAAGGAGAAATAAATAAAATGAGTAAACAAATCATACAACCAAATGAATTCAAGTGGTCACAAGGCACTAACTACAACCATGCCCAACCGGGTGCGTTGGATCTGGGTTTTTGACTCAAAGGTTGACTGACAAAGAAGGAACCCTAATATTCTCAAATTGGAATAATGACAAAGGAAGACTCATGTAGGGGCCTTAGTACTATCTCCATAACAACAACCATCAAGGATTTGAGGACATGCTTAGACCTGTGAAGCCAGGTGAAGTCGATGCCCGGTACCTGCAAGCCTGCATCATAAAGAAGAAATACATATGCACGGATATACATATAAAAGAAAACATTGTAGACAGATGACCAAGATCGATACATCGTGTGGACCTCAGCTATGTGAGTAACTACAACTTCGTCCTGAATCATGAAAACACATCATGTATATATATACACTCAAAGCATGTAGCATCATCATAATGAAGGTTAGAATCTCAAGCATTGTGTTAGTCTCTTATCAATACTAATAATAAATCAACATAATCAAATCATCAAGTGAGATACAAGATTCATCCAAGGTAACCTTAATAGAAGAAAATATAAATAACCACTTATATATATCTATCAAGTACATATCATATAACATCCTAACTATGTTCATAAAGGTCTTGTAGGTACTCAATACATACATGGAGATAAATACATACAAAAATGATACCTTTAGATAGTATGTCTGATATTAGAATCATTGAGTACTAGCTTATGAAATTATTATAAAAAACTATAGGAATAGATCAAACAAGTATCATGTACAACTTAAGCTGTAAGAAAACATCGAAGGATCTTAATTCTTTCAAAAATACAAAACTTATATTAGGGTTAGAGGGGTATTACAATCTTAGTACACCTTATCATGTGTTAAGAGCCCTAGGAAGTCCCGATGACCCCTTTTGACACATTGGAATGCTGAACTATGTCTTAAAGTGTCCTATGACCTCTTCGAACACACTTGAGCATTGTAATGTGTCAAAAGGGGTCATGGGGACTTGCTTGGGTTCCTAACACATGAAAAGGCATATTAGGAGCCCTAGGGAGTCCCCGTGACCCCTTTTGACGCATTGAAATGCTCAAGTGTGTCTTAAGGGGTCGTAGGACCCCTGAAGACACACTTGAGCATTCCAATGTGTCAAAAGGGGTCATGGAGACTCCCTAGGGGTCATAACATGTGATAAGGCATACTAGGACCCCTAGGGAGTCCCCATGACTCCTTTTGACACATTGGAATGCTCAAGTTTTTGTTAAGGGGTCTTATGACCCATTCGGACACACTTGAGCATTCTAAAGTGTCAAAAGGGGTCATGGGGACTTCTTAGGGGTCCTAACACATGATAAGGCATACTATGACCCCTATGGAGTCCCCATGACCCCTTTTGACACATTAGAATGCTGAAGTGTGTCTTAAGGGGTCCTAAGACCCCTTAAGACACACTTGAGCATTCCAATGTGTCAAAAGTGGTCGTGGGGAAACCCTAGGTGTCCTAGTATGCCTTATCACGTGTTAGGACCCCTAGGAAGTCCCCATGACCCCTTTTGACACATTGGAATGCTCAAGTGTGTCTTAAGGGGTCATAAGACCGCTTCGAACACACTTGAGTGGTATGTGTGTGGAGAGCCATAAATGACATGCTCTAGTTATAGCACCAAGCGTCCAATCAAAACACAGAGGCATTAACACTTGTGTTGCAATAAGATCTAGATGGCCCTATTCTATTGGAATAGATCCATTTTGAAAGATGTAGAGCACCAAGTAACATGGACTTTCATAGCAAAATATTACTAAGGTACTCAAAAAGAGAGACTTTAATGTATTCGAGAAGGAAGATGTGGATAGACACATCCTCAAGAATTAGTTATTATAATAGGAAAGAAACTGACCGAAAGGGGAAAATAAATAAGGCTTGTAGAGGAGATTTTGGGGGTTCTAGATTCTGCCTAACCCGAGAGACTTTGTGCCAGCGGAGGGATAGATTAGGATTTTTATTGTAATGCAAGGAAAGAGGGATTTTATTTTTAGATAATGATTAATGTATAGGAATAGCAAAATCTTTGTTGTTTTTCTGTGTTCAAACAAGGATATGTTAGCATATTAAAACTTTGATTTTAGATGCTAACTTTCTGATTGATATTCATCTTTGAATAATATTGGTTTCTTTTGAATGTGTATCTATTATGTCTGATCATCAGCATGATCATCTGTGGACTTTGTGCTATAGTTTTTCATGTATTTGGAAAGAACCATTCGTCTTTCTCTCTTAGTTTCTTTCTGTAATGCATTGTTTAGGCAAATGAAATTTGTAGCATTTACTGTCCTTTTCTTTTCAATAAATTAGTCCCTTCCCATCTATCTCATGTTTGTGAATAGATGTTTGTAAGCCTTTATTGTTTTCAGGTTAAAAGCATTATCATTTATAGTTTAGTTGATTCATTGTAAATCCTGCACGGGGAGCTTGTACCCAGATAATTCAGAGGGCACTTACACTTCTCAACAACGAAGTGACCCAAATTTTGGTGTTGGTTGAGTCTTTTTGTTTGGTCTTTAAGGGTCATTTTGTAAGCATTTCTTTGGAAGACAAATTTGTTCACCAACAAGAAGTTAAACCTCAAACATAATAAGCTCCATGAATAGGGTATCCTAGAGTAAAGAAAAACAAATGTAACTTCAACAAGATATAATTTAAATCATAATGATAATCATAGTCAAGATATAACTTCACCATTCAATTCCATAAACATGAATAATAAATATGTATATACAAAAGATGACGCAAATATAACATATAAATGAACATGTTCTATATATGTATCAAATGTATCAAAAGTATGTCCATATACAAATATGGCACATGCCATTTCAAAATATCTACAAAATCAATATTTTAAGGTGTACAATGTGGCATATATGCCATCTCAAAATGTGTCAAGTGTCATCTCTAAATGACCACAAAACTAAAACTGCATCCTATGTTGTAGGGGGATCATCAAAATGTAGCCTCTTTGAAGAAGTGTTGGGCTCTGATTGATCGTACATAAAAAATGAGTTCAAACCAAAGTTAGATTGCTTACTTTATATGATTTGTACATATATATATATATATATATATATATATATATATATATATATATATATATATATATATATATATATATATATATATATATATATATATATATATATATATATATATATATATATATATATATATATATATATATATATATATATATATATATATATATAATTCATAATTTTCAAACACTAATTTAATTAAAATTATAAATGAATACAAATATTTTTACCTGGTCTCTTGATCGCCTACCACTAGAAGGTGTCCTAGCATAAGTCCTGGGTAGCGAAGGGACCATGCCAGCAATACCAACTCTGACCTATAAATATATATTTGCAATAATGAGATTAGTAGAGTGGTGCAATATAGAGTAATAAATCTATAAAATAGGATGATAGCATAATATAATTACAAATTGATTGAACTAAAATTAAAACCTACATCTGGTGATCCCTCCTCAGGAATAGTGGGCTGGGTCAACAAAGAAACGAAGGATTCTTGTGGGCCCTCCCTCATAGTCAAAGTAACCTATGAGAGTAAAAATATTGTCAATTATATATCAATGTACTTCATCATAGAAAACCTTGTTAAAAAATACAAATAACAATATGTAAAAGTCTACGTACAATAGGGCTATCACTCCGAATCGAGATGCCTATAACCCTACGCTGTCGAATTGGTGTCAGGACATCATCAATAGCCACACCCTATACAATAAAGTGCAAGTAAAATATTTATTACTACACACAAGTGGAATACATATGCATGCATAATTAATCTTAAACAATTAACTACCTTTCCTTTGTTGACACCTGATGTAGGAACCCTCTCATCCCCCCACTAACATCGGTTGTAGCCTGCAAGAACACAATAAGATGACAATATATATTAGTAAATGTATGAATTTTATTGCTCTAATTGATAGAGATTTAAGCATGTACACCAAATGATATAAAAAAAAACTAATGGGTACATAATTTATAATATACCATATAGTCATCAAGGCCAAATGAAATGGCCGAAAGTGTGGACTCATCCACCTGTCTCGCCTCCTCCTATGTCATCGACTGAACATAAATGGAAAAAATATATAAACATAAGTGCATGCAATCATTAAAACTAATCTAAATAAATAAATTATTTTCAAATTAAATAAGTCATGTGACAAATTTATTTATAATGTTTACTCTTACCGTATCAACAAGAGTCAATGGCTTTGCCTGCACCTCCTAAGAACTCTCATGAGATGTAGATGCTCCATGAGGTGTTGCAGCCTCTACAGCTGCATCTCCTGTATCCCCCTCATCAATATAATGAAATTGATATATATCAGAATCAGTAAGCGGTCCGAGGCACATATACCTTGATGAAGGGTGCTCCCCTTAATACCACAAACACATAATAGAAACAGAGAAACCACAACAATATGCAAGAACAGAAAATTGGCTTCTTATTATCTCCACAAATGTGGAATTACAAACTTTCAGAATTACAATATATGCAAAGCCACATGGGCATTCCCTTACAATATTCTGTAGGACAAAGCCTCGAATTATTGCCCAGATCTACTACCCAGAACTATTCTGAACTGCCTAAGACAATAATACAGCCTTCCTTATATAGGCAATTTTCCACCGCCTGGGAAGGTTCCAAAATTTTAGCCAATAAGGCTGACCAAACCTAGAATTATTTTATTTTACATTTTATTACATCATAGTCAGCTCAAGATAACCTTTGAAACCCAAACAAAAATTTTGAAGAAAATTATTTTCTGCCATTTTAGGTGGCCCAACTTCCGAAGACCATAAGTCATCACCAGTTGACCCGATCGGCTATTATAACCCCATTTCAAAAATGCCACAAAGCGCTCTACAGGCTTGACTGGCGCAAGCGCCTGTCACCCAAATTTTTGATCTCATCCGGGGCCTCTAAAGCCTTCAAAACTAAGCTCAAAGTTTCTGTACCCTGCTGCCAATATCAAAAATCTTCAATATATTCCAATATACACTTGATCTGGCAATGAAACTTTACTGGCAGACTTATATGACCAAAATGAACCTCCAAGAAAGAAATCAGATCATTCTGAGCACATACAAAAATTACCAGAAATAGTAACTTTCCATAAATAGCAGCTCTGCACAAAATAGCCCTTATTGAAAATAAAAATAGAAATATTTTTGGGTGATGCAAGATTGCTCTTACACCCAGGATGCTCCTACATCAGACACCCGGGGTAATTTGAGAAGTGACCCTGTCACGACTTAGGTGTGCAAAGGAAAACCAAGATGGCTAACCTCCTCCTTTGTCAGCCATGATGAATCTTCAACAGGTCATCCTTTCCACTTGACCAGATATTCTTCATATGTCCTGTTCCTTGTGCTTCTACCAACACGACTGTCCAGTATATCTTCGATCTCCTTAGTGTCTAAACTAGTTGCTGGAATACTCCACTGTGCTGCTGTGATCTCATCTTCAACACCTCCCTCATGATACTCTGTCAGATCTGAAATGTTAAAAATTGGTGAAATATTTAGCTCAGTAGGCAATTCTACCTCATATGCATTTCCTGAATCATGTTTCTTCAGTATCCTACATGATCCAAACTTCTTCATTTTCAGCTTGTTATATGTACCAACTGGAAACCGCTCCTTCTGCAAATGAACCATGACTTCATCACCAACCTAAAATTCCTTATACCTCCTTTTCTCATCTACCTTAGCCTTATACTGTGTGTTCATCTTGGTAATATGCTTCCTCACCTCCCCATGGATGTTCTTCAAGTGTTCTACAAAATCTTTAGCTTCAGCACTACTTATTTCTCCTTTATCTATCTTCCTTAATTTAGATGCATTTCTTGGACTACTTCCATATACAATCTGGAATGGTGATTTACCAGTGCTCTTGTTGATAGAATTATTGTATGCAAATTCTGCTTGTGGTAAAATCAAATCCCATCCTGTTGGCTTATCTCCAACCAAACATCTCAGCAAATTTTCCAAACTCCTATTCACCACCTCTGTCTGTCCATCAGTCTGTGGATGATGTGATGAACTGAACTTCAAATCTATCTTCAACTTCTTCCACAACATATGCCAGAAATATCCAACAAACTTAGTGTCCCGATCTGAAACTATGGTCTTTGGCAAACCATGAAGTCTCACTACTTCTCTAAAAAACAATTCTACTACATGAACAACATCATTAGTCTTCTTGCAAGGAATGAAATGTGCCATCTTTGAAAATCTGTCAACCACTACAAAAATTGAATCATGTCTCCGCTAAGTCCTCGGTAAACCAAGAACAAAGTCCATGCTGATATCCTCCCAAGGCTTCTCTGGTACGGGTAATGGCTGATACAATGTTGTATTCTGCTTCACTCATTTTTCCATCTGACATACTCTGCAACTCTATACAAACTTCTTCACATCTTGCTACAACTGTGGCCAATAATAATTCTCACTAACCAAAGAAAGGGTTTTATCACGACCAAAATGTCCAGCCAATCCTCCACTATGCTTCTCCTTGATGAGATTCTCCCTCATAGAACTTCGTGGAATGCACAACTGACTCCCTCTGAATAGCATATCATCCTGGATGATGAAATCCAACCATTTCGTCCTGTCTAGAGTAACAGGTTCTGTACAAGCTTTCCAAGCTTCACCAAAATCAGGATCCTCTGGATACAAATTCTTGAGTTCCTTGAACCCAACCACTTCAATCTGCATTTCTGTCATCAATAGTTGCCTTCTGCTAAGAGTATCTGCAACCCTATTAGACTTTCCACTCCTGTGTTTCAAAATAAATGTATAACTCTGCAAAAACTCAACCCATTTCAAATACCTCTGATTCAACTTTCCTTGACTATTCAAATATTGCAAAGCTTGATGATCAGTATACAAAACAAACTCCTATTGCAGTACCACTAGCATCACAATCTACTTGAAACACCTTATTAAAATCTGGAAGTGCTAAAATAGGTTGTTCTATAACTTTTTGTTTCAACAATTGAAAGCTCTTTTCTGCCCCATTAGTCAACTTAAACTCTTTTCTATCCCCTCTCATTGTTTCAGTCAAGGGTCCACAAATACTGCTAAAATTTTTGATAAAATTTCTGTAAAAGCTAGCTAGACCATGAAAAGATCTTACCTCAGTAGCATTCCTTGAAGTAGGCCATTCAAGGATAGCCTGTACCTTCTTTGGGTCCATTTTTAGACCTTCTGCTGAAACTACAAATCCCAAATACACTAACTCTTTCTTCACAAAACTGCACTTCTTCAAATTAATCAACAATTTCTCTTCTCTCAACTTCTCAAATACCATACGAATACGCATCATATGCTCCTCCAATGTCTTACTAAAGATCAAAATATCAGCTAGGTAAACAATGACAAACTTACCCAGAAATTCTTTCAGAACCTCGTTCATGAGCCGTATGAAAGTGCTCGGTGCATTGGTTAGCCCAAAAGGCATGACTAACCACTCATACAGTCCTTCCTTTGTCTTGAAGGCAGTCTTCCATTCATCTCCTTCTCTGATCGGAATTTGATGATATCCACTTTTCAGATCTATCTTTGAAAAATACACAGCTCCACTCAAACAGTCCATAATATCATCCATTTGTGGCAATGGAAACCTGTACTTGATTGTGATCTTGTTTATTGCCCTAGAATCTGTACACATCCTCCATTCTCCATTCTTCTTTGGTGCTAATACCACTGGTATAGCACAGAGACTCAGACTCTCACGGATCAATCCTTTATGTAACAGTTCATGTATTTGTCTGTTCAACTCCTCACTTTCTGCAGGTGTCATTCTGTGTGCTTCCTTATTCGAAAAACTCACTCCTGGATCAAGTCCATCTGATGATTGATCTTCCTGACTGGTGGTAATCCATCAGGCATGTTATCGGATACAATATCCTGAAACTCATTCAACAAATTTGCAACTTCTACAGGGACATCTTCTACTTCCTCTTTACCATCTTTTGGAATTAAAGAAAAACATACATGCTCATGCCTCATACTATCTAAAAAATTTCTTCCATCAACAAAAGTTATCCTTGCATTACCACATACCTTTTCTTCAGTCTCCTTCAATAGTTTTAGCTTATGTCGCACTCCATCCTTTGTCAAGGAATAGGTATTCGCACGACCATCATGTACAGCACATCTATCAAACTGCCATGGTCTACCCAACAACATGTGACATGCATCCATAGATATGATATCACACAATACCTCATCTTGGTATCTGCCAACCTTAAACTTCACTAGGCATTGTTCATTGACCATGACCTTGTGGTCATCCTGTACCCAGGCAATCCGATATGGATGTGGGTGTTTCTATCTCTTGAGCTTCAACTTTGTCACCATCTCTTCTGACACCAAATTGTCAGTGCTTCCACTATCAATAATCACATCACAACATTTACCTTCACACTTGCACCTGGTGTGAAACAGGCTCCTCCTTTGCTCAGGTTCATTCTCACCACTCAACAGGACTCTTCTGTTAATCAACATTTCTCCTCTTTCAGCATCTTCAGAATTTGATGATCTGGCATCTTCATCTACATGTGCAACTCTGGCCTGGCCTTCATTTCTCCTGTCTGTTCTACCTTAGCGCTAAGGACATTCAAATGCCCTATGACCTTCTTCTCCACAGTGAAAACATGTTCCACGGAAGCCACCTTTTCCTCTTTGATCTCTATTATTCTGATCTTGGAAGCGATTGGAATTATTTCTTCACTGATTCTGACTGCTACTGGCCTCATCCTTCTTTTTCGGATCTTCATTTTGGCTAGCATATGACCGTCCACTAGATCATCCACCATGACCGCTTCCATTTTGTCTGCTCTCAAACTTCTTGTTCAGCTTTTTCTCTACTTTTAGGGCAAACTGGTATGCCTCTTCAATACTGTTCATTCGAACCAGATTCAGCTCCTCCTAAATGCTTGGCCTTAACCCATTAAGGTATCGGGCAACTTTCTCCTTATCAGCTTCTACATGGCCTGTTCTGATGAGAAGTCGATAGAACTCCTCTGTATACTCCTGAACAGATCTTCCTGCTTGCTTCAAACTCTGCATTTTCTTCAGTAGGTCAAGCTCATAATCAACAAGAATGAACTGTCACTTCAATTTATCCACCATCCGATCCCATCTCATGATTTTCTCCTTTCCCCTTCTATTTCGCTCCAACTGAATCTCTTGCCACCATATCTTCGCATGACCTTTCAGTCTGGCCTTCGCAAATTTGACCCTATCAGGATCCTCAACATCTTCATACTCAAAATATTTTTCACATTCATTGATCCAGTCAATCAATTCCTCTGGGTTAAGATTTCTAAAAAATGTAGGAGCCTCAATCTTAGGTCTTTTCCCAATCTTGGAAATCGCTCGAAAAAGTCTTTCTTCCTCCTGGTTCACAATTTCAACTTCTCCTTCTTGATATTATTCTTCGGCTTCATCCTCGCTTTCATCTCTGACATTAAGATTCATTTCTCTGCGAATCTCTTCTTGCAATGCTCAAACTTGTCTCTGCAGCTCTCTAACCTCAGGTGTCACAGCACCAGCTCTTCCGCCACGTTCTCTTCGTGGAGGCATTTTCGCGATGCATGCTGAAACCTTAACCACGGTCCTGGTGCAAACTGCCTCACAGTTGGTGATCTGTTTACACACTCAAGAAAACCTGCTTTGATACCACTTGATGAAGGGTGCTCCCCTTAATACCACAAACACATAACAGAAACAGAGAAACCACAACAATATGCAAGAACAGAAAATTGGCTTCTTATTATCTCCACAAATGTGGAATTACAAACTTTTAGAATTACAATATATGCAAAGCCACATGGGCATTCCCTTACAATATTCTATAGGACAAAGCCTCAAATTATTGCCCAAATCTACTACCCAAAACTATTCTGAACTGCCTAAGACAATAATATAGCCTTCCTTATATAGGCAATTTTTTACCGCCTGGGAAGGTTCTAGAATTTTAGCCAATAAGGCCGACCAAACTTAGAATTATTTTATTTTACATTTTATTACATCATAGTCGGCTCAAGATAACCTTTGAAACCCGAACAGAAATTTTGAAGAAAATTATTTTCTGCCATTTCAGGTGGCCCAACTTCCGAAGACCATAAGTCATCACCAGTTGACCCGATCGGCTATTATAACCCCATTTCGGAAATGCCACGAAGCGCTCTATAGGCTTGACTAGCGCAAGTGCTTGTCACCCAAATTTTTGACCTCATCCGGGGCCTCTAAAGCCTTCAAAATTGAGCTCAAAGTTTCTGTACCCTGCTGCCAATACTGAAAATCTTCAATATCTTCCAATATACACTTGATCTGGCAATGAAACTTTACTGGCAGACTTATATGACCAAAATGAACTTCCAAGAAAGAAATCAGATCATTCTGAGCACATACAAAAATTACCAGAAATAGTAACTTTCCATAAATAGCAGCTCTGCACAAAATAGCCCTTATTGAAAATAAAAATAAAAATGTTTTTGGGTGATGCAAGATTGCTCTTACACCCAGGATGCTCCTGCATCATACCTACATGTAATGCACATATGGGGCTCACATACATGTGAACTCCGATGAGCTGTCGATGTGCCAGTAGCATCCAAAGGAGGCAACACTGACCTGGTCTAAGTGATCAATTGATCACTCAGTAAATGAATGGCCCTAATAGTCTATGAGGCAGCCTCTGCAATGATATCAGGATGCTGCACTGGAGGAGGGGGTGCAACATTAGTGGGGGGGACAAAGGTAGTGGCCTTTTAGTGTTGGGAAGATGGCCTAGTCTGAGGAGCTCCTCTACCTACGCCCATGTTGGGCCTCATACTCCAATAATCAACATGGTGACCAAGCACAAACTGAGCATATAATTTTTTAAGGAAATAAAATGGGACCTCCAAATTGCTGTGGGGTGGTTTATCAAAAACCATCTACCAGCGATCCCAAAATTTTGTGTGCATTGCTTCATTTGTGAACCATTTTATTGATAATTTGGTCTTTTTCAAGTCAATTGGTATTTTGATTTTAGGATCGACAAAAAGGGCGGCTATATCTTCCTTACTTATATTAAGGGTCACAATCCCATCATGGTCAAGCCCGTCATCAAATTGGGCATGCATATCATCACGCCAATGAAGAGTAACATTATGTTGCTACGTGAGTGTGTCAATGTTTCCAACAATTGTATTTAGTGTGGCAAGCATGGGACCTAATGTAGGTATATTTTGATACGTGTTTTGGAAACCCTATATTGTGTTCAAATTTTCTTGTATCAAATCTTGTAAAGATGGAGGGTTTTGAAGCGGGGGATTGTTTTGGAGATCATTATTTGGTGTGGGAGGGTTATTTTCTTCATTGTTGTCAGCCATGCCTGATTAAATAAAAAAAAATTTAAATTTCAATCTAATTTCATATATTATTACAAATTAAAATACAAAATCCTATTAATGAAAATGAAATAAATTAATAAAAATCATATAAATAACTACTTACCGAATATGCTTGGAGTTGAATTTGTTGTTTCTAATACCAAGTATCTGAAAATATATCAGGTATCTGAAAATCATGGAAAGAACTTAAGAAAATCGCGCAAGGAAATGAGGAAAAGGGCTCGCGGATTTTGGATTTATGCCACAGTTATCGGGTACCCGATTAGGCTTGTGCTTTGGTGGCAAGTTTGCCTAGGTGTACTGACACCCAGGCCTACTAAAAAGTCAACAAGCACTTTCATGCGCTTTTGGACAAGTGAAAAGTGAACATTTTTCACATCGCCACTTTTTGGCCGCTCATGATCTTACACATACCCTATATTAATTTTATTTGTTTTTAAATATAGTTGTTATTTAATTTAGTTTTAAAATTTGTTATTTTATTAATTTTTAAAATTTATTTAGTATTAGGATAATTCATTTGGTTTTTAGTTAATTATAAATATTAATTCTTTTGTTATGTTAGTTTAAAAGTTGATTCTTATTTTATTAAATGATTTTTATAGAGTTTATAATTTTGAAATTTTAATTAGTACTTTAGTAACTTAAAATTAGATTATTATTTATTTACTTAGTTTGATTTTAAATTGAATTGGGTAAATTATGTATTTATTGGGATATTTAAATTACTAGATGTTTTTGAGAAGTTAGACAACTTTGTAATGATTTAGATTGCTTGTAATTGATTTAAGTGTTAGGTTGAAATAGGATCTTTGTCAAATGGATTTGTATATACATTCTTATGTGAATTTTAGTGATGAATCTTTAATTGATTTTGCAATTGGTTTGTAAAGTATTATCTCAATTTTAGTTTTGGATTGATTTTTCAAGGGTTGTAGTCATCTTTTGGGGTTAAAATCCAGAGGTGGGTTTTGGATATTCTTTTTGTCATGTTTGGTTGCCATGCATATTATGTGGTGTTGGTGAACTTGTTTTATTATGTATCTAGTTTTGCATGTTTCTGGTTTTTCACGTTGAATCTAGTTATAGAGGTTCAAGAGTTGTGTTAACTCAAAGTTCATATTGTTCATGTGAAACCCTAGAGTAGCTCATCTGAGTGTATGATAGGAAGTGGCTACTAGGATATCCCATTACAAGTAGTATAATAAGTGATAATTAATAAACATTGGGGAATCTAAAATGAACCTAATAAGATATTTGTGCCTTGCCCATGCCTAAGATCCCTAATTGATTTTGACTAGGATGCGAGTTGAGATGATGCTTGCTACCTATATGGACTGGAGATGGCATAGGTAGTACCTTTTCTACATGAGAGGTTACTATAACCACATAGAGTCACTAGGGCATTGGGGTCTGAAGGGACTACCAGGATAACCCTAGAGTTGGTATGTGTGATGACACTTCTTGTATGCATCTTAGGTTTCCTACATATTGTGTTTTCCTCTGGTAGAGTATGTTATACCTTGTTGTACTTGTGGTATCTTTGAGTTAGAAGCTTTCAGGACCTTCTTCCTTGGTTGTTGTTGTTGTTTGTTATCCAAGTGGGATCTGATGTTATCTCCTCAGCATGATGGGAGTGGACCATTTAGGTTCATGAGGTCGGGTGGTAGTGATTCTTTTACCATTTGAGATTTTGACGTTCATGCACTAAGGTAGAATGATCCATGTTGTAGTTGTTCTTTCTTGTTCTTCTTTCTTCCTATGATCTTGAATCATTCTTTCAGATATTCAGAGATATCATGTTGTTTTTCTTTTCAGTTATTGTACTCACATACCCTGCGACATGTGTAGTGGATGCTTATTGTTATGGTCACCTTATGGTACCAATTGTATTTATGTATCATGCTTATGATGTTGTATTTATCTTTCAGATGTAATCTTGGAATTCATAGCTTTATCTTATATTAATTAATTAACTCTTTCCTGATCTTTGTCAAGGAACCCTTGAGAGTTGTAACCTATGTTGGTTGTTTATGTTATGCTTTGCTTCTGCATTGTAAACTTTGATGTTATTGATTGTTAACTTTAAAAAAAATATTCTGCAAACTTAGTCGGTTGTTTAGGTTAAGTTCTTCTGGATTCCCTGGTGGGGCATTACACTTGGTATCAGAGCACTGGGTTCTACACTGGGAACTCTAGGAAGTTGTGTGCCCATTAGATGTCTAGACTGTTAAATTTGAAACCAAACATAGATATATAACTCTTTTCTATTTATTGTGCATGGTTACCTTCTCCAATGCATCTAGGGTGAAATGCCTTTGGATGTCATGAAGCGATTACTCCCTTGAGTGTGGGTACTACTAGTCACCTTGTCATGTAGATTTATGTTTTATGATTGATGATTTATTTTTGGTTGATTGATGAATCGTTCGTGTTGTGTATGGGCTAGCATTGAAATTTTTGAACTTTCTTATGATTGGATTAGTCACCTAAATCTCTTTTTGTTATCTATTTTGTGACGCTAGTCACACTTAATTTATTATTAAAATTGAGATCACTTATGATTTAATGTTGAGCTTGGAATTCCCCCACTTGGGTTTTACCTTTTCAAGTTTTGTGGTGGCTACTCCGAATGTTTGGTATTGTTGGCCCTATTTTGTGATAAGTATTGTTTCTATCATGTTCATCATGAACCCTTGATAGTATGTATAAGGGAGGACATCGTAGAGATGGTACTATTTGTGTTGTGTGATATTAGTATCATTGTGTATCCTATATGATTGCATAAGTGTTGCATTAACTAGATAGTTTTTCATGAACTCCTCAACTCCTTATTGGTTATATATATGAATGTGTTCTTTATGCAATCTATCCTAGATGTTTTCTATGATGATGTATGAATAAAAGTTTAGATTTTTTTTTCAAATTGTAAATGAATTATTGATCAATATGATATTTTCAATTGTTCCTAAACTAGATATTATAATGTTCTTAATGATTGTATATTATGTTGTTATGTTATGACTTGGTTTCAAATGTCATGTTTTATCTTTAGTAAATGCTTCATGTTTTGGGGGATGCATATCCTCATTTGTTGTAGGCTTCTAGGAGTAAGCCTAATCCTAGGGGGGGTGGATGTAGTACCTCACCCCTAGTCTGATTTTATAAATAATTTGATTAATCTAGGATGATAGATTATATGCTAGGAATTGGTTGATGCTTATGATTTTACTAACCCCATACTTGCATGTGTATGGTTGATGTGTTTATTTTATATTTCTGTTTGATGTGTCTGATGTGGTTGAGGGACGAAGTCATAGTTACTTTCTTGCAAGATCCACACGATCAGTCAATCTCCACCATTTTATGTTATATCTCTATATATGCACATGCTTGTCTTTTTATGCAGGTTCATAGGTACTAGGCATCGACTTCCTTGAATTGTCAGTATGAGCATGCCCTATCACTAATCTCAATGGTAAAAGAGGGGAGATAATGTTTAGTTCCAAATCCTAACCTAAGCCAAATATTGTCCTAAAGTAGGGGACAAGATTTTGTGTTTCCACCCTTCTAAACTCGTCTAGTTGGCAAGAGTTTACACCCATGTCTTGAGTTGGAATGTGGGTCCTTAGGTCTTTTTGATTCTTTGATTTGTGGCGTTTGGTGTGATTTCTATTTTTAGATCATTCTATTTTTAGCTTTGGAATATCTTTTAGATGGTAATTAAATTTATGTATTTATTTGGTTTAATTATTATTGTTTTTGTATAGTTGATGCATAAATTAATTGGGAATTAATTATGTGCTCTTTTGAGTGTGGTTGAAATTTTTAATTAATGTGAATTAATTAAATATCTTCACTTTTGAAATATTTAATCATGAAATTAACCTTTGTTTAATTAAAATATATTTATTAAATTAAAGGTTATTTTGGCATGTTTTATTTATGTTAACTAAATGTTCTAATTATTAATTATTTAAATGCATTATGTTGCACATTCGTAATTGCATGAAATTGAATTAGTAATTCAAGTTGAAGTTTGGTTAAGTATTTTCAACTCAAGTCAAAGAGGAAAGAGGACTCCAATTCAACTGAGACTGAACTATGAACTGAAGTTCATCTTCATGTGAAGCCCTTTTTGATGTTGACTTTATATTTTTGCATGTGAAAGAGGAAGTCTCTTTAAGTATTAGGGGTTTTGGCCATTATTCGGGTACACAAGTTTTGGAGGAGGAAATTTTGGAGACAGGTTGGAGAGAGAGTTCTTCAAAAAGCTCAGATTTTGTCTTCTTCATTCTAGTCATCATCGAATCTGTATAATTTGAATTGAGGTAGGTTTTAAATTTATTACTGATAATCTTTCTCGGAATTCCTATAGGAAATTGTAGAAAGTGTCTTCTTCATGCTTGATGGTTTTGATTGTTTGAGAAGCAATGTTTATATCATTTGGATGTTAGAACAAGTTTGCATGCAATCCATTATGTGTTTTGAACCTATCTTTTGTTATTAAAACCTCAAGTTTGAAAAATTAGTTGTGATCAATTGAAAACCCAAGTGGTTTAGGGTGTCGATTTTGTTGAGGTTTTAGTTGAGATTATGTCCATGTTAATGGAATTTTTTTTATGTCTGTGGTGTTTTGATATATATATATATATATATATATATATATATATATATATATATATATATATATATATATATATATATATATATATATATATATATATATATATATATATATATATATATATATATATATATATATATATATATATATATATATATATATATATATATATATATATCTACATATTTGTATATGTATTAAAAAATTAATATGCTATGTTAGAATATAATTATCAAATAGAGATTATTTGATTTTATAATTATTAATTAAAAAGGTGTTAGAAAAACTTTTAATTGAGCAAGTTTACATTGAAAAGTTGATATTAAATGTTTTGTTTTGGTTTTTTTTTTTTTTTTAAAAGCCACCACTTGTATGCGGGCCCTGGCATTGACTGTCGTGCGCATTACTAGTTACTGACGCACGACAGTCCCCAAGGGGGCTGCCATGTGGCAGTACTAGAGGTACTATCATCAGCCGTAAAAGTGCCCTCTGTGCAGTGCGGAAGGGGAAGGGGGACCCGCGGGTACCCCCCCCCACCCCGATTTCCTTAATTCATTGATTTTTTTTTAAATTCAAAACTTAATTTATGTTATGTTAATTTTATTTTTTTTTAAATATAGTTGTTATTTAATTTAGTTTTAAAATTTGTTATTTTATTAATTTTTAAAATTTATTTAGTATTAGGATAATTCGTTTGGTTTTTAGTTAATTATAAATATTAATTCTTTTGTTATGTTAGTTTAAAAGTTGATTCTTATTTTATTAAATGATTTTTATAGAGTTTATAATTGTGAAATTTTAATTAGTACTTTAGTAATTTAAAATTAGATTATTATATATTTACTTAGTTTGATTTTAAATTGAATTGGGTAAATTATGTATTTATTCAGATATTTAAATTACTAGATGTTTTTTGAGAAGTTAGACAACTTTGTAATGATTTAGATTGCTTGTAATTGATTTAAGTGCTAGGTTCAAATAGGATCTTTGTCAAATGGATTTGTTTATATATTCCTATGTGAATTTTAGTGATGAATCTTTAATCAATTTTGCAATTGGTTTGTAAATTATTATCTCAATTTTAGTTTTGGATTGATTTTTCAAGGGTTGTAGTCATCTTTTGGGGTTAAAATCCAGAGGTGGGTTTTGGATATTCTTTCTGTCATGTTTGGTTGCCATGCATATTATGTGGTGTTGGTGAACTTGTTTTATTATGTATCTGGTTTTGCATGTTTCTAGTTTTGCACGTTGAATCTAGTTGTAGAGATTCAAGAGTTGTGTTAACTCAGAGTTCATATTGTTCATGTGAAACCCTAGAGTAGGTCATCTGAGTGTATGATAAGAAGTGGCTTGTGAATTGGTGCCAAAGCTTGAAAGTGGCTACCAGGAGATCCCATTACAAGTAGTATAATAAGTGATAATTAATAAACATTGGGGAATCTAAAATAAACCTAATAAGATATTTGTGCCTCGCTCATGCCTGAGATCCCTAATTGATTTTGACTACGATGGGAGTTGAGATGATGCTTGCCGCCTATATGGACTAGAGATGGCATAGGTAGTACCTTGTCTACACGAGAGGTTACTATAACCACATAGAGTCACTAGGGTGCCGGGGTTTGAAGGGAATACCAGGATAACCCTAGAGTTGGCATGTGTGATGACACTTCTTGTATGCATCTTAGGTTTCCTACATATTGTGTTTGCCTCTGGTAGAGTATGTTATACCTTGTTGTACTTGTGGTATCTTTAAGTTAGAAGCTTTCAGGACCTTCTACCTTGGTTTTTGTTGTTGTTTGTTATCCGAGTGGGATCTGATGTTATCTCCTCAGCACGGTGGGAGTGGACCATTTAGGTTCACGAGGTTGGGTGGTAGTGATTCTTTTACCATTTGAGATTCTGACATTCGTGCACCGAGGCTAAATGATCCATGTTGTAGTTGTTCTTTCTTGTTATTCTTTCTTCCTATGATCTTGTATCATTCTTTCAGATATTCAAAGATATCATTTTATTTTTCTTTTCAGTTATTGTACTCACATACCCTGCGACATGTGTAGTGGATGCTTATTGTTATGGTCACCTTATTGTACCAATTGTATTTATGTATCATGTTTATGATGTATTTATCTTTCAGATGTAATCTTGGAATTCATATCTTTATCTTATATTAATTAATTAACTCTTTTGTGATCTTTGTCAAGGAACCCTTGAGAGTTGTAACCTATGTTGGTTGTTTATGTTATGCTTGGCTTCCGCATTGTAAACTTTGATGTTATTGATTGTTAACTTAAAAAAAAATATTCTACAAACTTAGTTGCTTGTTTAGGTTAAGTTCTTCTAGGTTCCCTGGCGCGGCATTACACTTGGTATCAGAGCACTAGATTGTACACTAGGAACTCTGGGAAGTTGTGTGCCCATTAGATGTCTAGACTGTTAAACTTGAAACCAAACATAAACATATAACTCTTTTCTATTTATTGTGCATGGTTACCTTCTCTAATGCATCTAGGGTGAAATGCCTTTGGATGTCATGAAGCAATTAATCCCTTGAGTGTGGCTACTACTAGTCACCTTGTCATGTAGATTTATGTTCTATGATTGATGATTAATTTTTGGTTGATTGATGAATTGTTCGTGTTGTGTATGGGCTAGCATTAAAATTTTTGAACTTTCTTATGATTGGATTAGTCACCTAAATCTCTTTTTGTTATCTATTTTGTGATGCTAGTCACACTTAATTTATTGTTGAAATTGAGATCTCTTATGATTTAATGTTGAGCTTGGAATTCCCCCACTTGGGTTTTACCTTTTCGAATTTTGTGGTGGCTACTCTGAATGTTTGGTATTGTTGGCCCTGTTTTGTGATAAGTATTGTTTCTATCATGTTCATCATGAACTTTTGATAGTATGTATAAGGGAGGACATCGCAGAGATGGTACTATTTGTGCTGTGTGATATTAGTATCATTATGTATCCTATATGATTGCATAAGTGTTGCATTAACTAGATAGTTTTTCATGAACTCCTCAACTCCTTATTGGTTATAGCTATGAATGTGTTCTTTATGCAATCTATCCTAGATGTTTTCTATGATGATGTATGAATAAAGGTTTAGATTTTTTTTTCAAATTGTTAATGAATTATTGATCAATATGATATTTTTAGTTGTTCCTAAACTAGATATTATAATGTTCTTAATGATTGTATATTATGTTGTTATGTTATGACTTGGTTTCAAATGTCATGTTTTATCTTTAGTAAATGTTTCATGTTTGGGGGGATGCATATCCTCATCTATTGTAGGCTTCCAGTAGTAAGCCTAACCCTAGGGGGGGTGGATGTAGTACCTCACCCCTGGTCCAATTTTATAAATGATTTGATTAATCTAAGATCATAGATTATATGCTAGGAATTGGTTGATGCTTATGATTTTACTGACCCCATACTTGCATGTGTATGGTTGATGTGTTTGTTTTATATTTTTGTTTGATGTGTCTAATGTGGTTGAGGGATAGAGTCGTAGTTACTTGCTTGCGAGATCCACATGATCGGCCGATCCTCGCCATTGTCTGTTATATCCCTATATATATGTACCTACTTATCTTTTTTTGCAGGTTCGCAGGTACTGGGCATCAACTTCCCTGAAGTGTCAGGATGAGCGTGGCCTATTGCTAATCTCAATGGTAAAAGAGGGTAGATAATGTTCAATTCCAAATCCTAACCTAAGCCAAATATTGTCGTAAAGTAGGGGACAAGATTTTGTGTTTCCACCCTTCTAAACTCATCTAGTTGGCAAGAGTTTACACCCATGTCCTGAGTTTGAATGTGGGTCCTTAGGTCTTTTTGATTCTTTGATTTGTGGCATTTGGTGTGATTTCTATTTTTAGATCATTCTATTTTTAGCTTTGGAATATCTTTTAGATGGTAATTAAATTTATGTATTTATTTAGTTTAATTATTATTGTTTTTGTATAGTTGATGCATAAATTAATTGAGAATTAATTATGTGCTATTTTGAGTGTGGTTGAAATGTTTAATTAATGTGAATTAATTAAATATCTTCACTTTTGAAATATTTAATCATGAAATTAACCTTTGTTTAATTAAAATATATTTATTAAATTAAAGGTTATTTTGGCAAGTGTCATTTATGTTAACTAAATGTTCTAATTATTAATTATTTAAATGCATTATGTTGCACATTCATAATTGCATGAAATTGAATTAGTAATTCAAGTTGAAGTTTGGTTAAGTATTTTCAACTCAAGTCAAAGAGGAAAGGGGACTCCAGTTCAACTAAGATGAAACTGTGAACTAAAGTTCATCTTCATGCAAAGCCC